>JALIZF010001679.1:0-552500 GCA_029948255.1 Telmatactis stephensoni | reverse complement strand
AATTTTAATTTTCACTTTGAACATCGCTCTACGCAATTATGTGTATCGAGCACTTTTTAACTGTGTTAGCTACAATTCCTTAATATATTACTAATATATATATGTATATATACAAATAAGTATATTCAATGTAAGAACAAATAATATAAAAAAGACTGTTCATAATAATACTATATGCGTCTATATTGCATCCCAGAGGTGGACACATTTAGGGATGAAACTGTTTTTTAAGTGTTTGGTTTTACAATTGAACAAAGTGTACGTGCGTGGATTTCTTAAATTGTACTTAGAGGACTTGGCATGGGGGAGAAGGCTTGTTAACTTGCTGTCTTCTTGATGTTGAATATTCTTGTATAAAGACTTGCATTGGTCAAATCTGCGTTGGTGTAATGTAGAGATAGCAGCGTACTCGAGTGAGGAAGCATATGATGGTGAATGTAGGTACATGATCTTCAGTGCTCGTTTCTGAATGTGCTCAACTTGATCAGATAAAGTTTGCGTAAGGGAGAAGTGAAATGCAGCACAGGCATATTCCAACACCGGGAGAATGAATGAGCAATAAACAGTGATTAAGTTTTCAAGTTTTCAAGTTTTCGTACCTTGTTTTCAAGAGCTGACAAACTGTTGAATGATGATGAAAACAAAGATCGTGAACAACAACACTTACACAAGGTGCTCATCAGTAATGCCGCTATCCAAAGACGTTTGTTAAGAAGTACAAAAACCATCATAGCAACACCATCAAAGACGACAACAACAACAACAACAACAACAACAGCAAGAACAACAGTCACAAGGGATTTGCAGTGCTACCCTACATTGAAGGAGTAACTGAGAAATTACAACGAATTCTCCAATCTAAAAATATCAAAACTGCAGCTAAACCGGTAACAACACTCAAGCAACTACTATCAAAACCAAAAGATAGAATTCCGCTTAACAACAAAACAGGTGTTGTCTACCAAATACCATGCCAAGATTGCACCTCTGTTTACATCAGAGAGACTGGGAGAGCCTTAGCTACAAGGAAGAAAGAGTACATGGCAAAAGTACGCTTGGATAAGAGTGGCCAATCAGCCCTGGCAGAACACGCTAATACCAACAGTCATAACATCAACTGGAATAACACCACAATATTAGCACAAGAATCGCGATGGGCACAGAGAAAGTGGCTGGAAGCTTGGCTGATATCTAAGAACAAGAACTCTCTAAGCAACAGAGACAATGGGAGAATAATTCCCGATAACAATAAGGCCCTATTGAAATCAATTCACAATTAATTATCTCTTATTTAATATTGTTACTATTCATTTATTTCAGTATTTTTTAGATACATCACTTATATAGATAGATAGATAGATAGATAGATAGATAGATAGATAGATAGATAGATAGATAGATAGATAGATAGATAGATAGATAGATAGATTGATAATTAAGATATTGTAATTTGCCTAGGTTTTATTTGAATCAGTTTTTCTTTCTTTTGTTTGTTTGTTTTTGTTTTTGTTTTAGTTCCTTTTTGTTGTTGTTGTTGTAATTTCTACAGTTATTTAAGTTCTTTTCCAATAGGCTTGTTGCTCGTGCACTTAGACCGCTCGAGCATTTACCGTTAATTCTGTTGTTTTGTAACATACAAATATCTCGCGCAAGTAACATCATTCCATCATTGCCCTGAAGATGGACAATTTGTCCGAAAGCTTGGCATAAAATTAAAGAAAAACGTAGTTGAACTTATTTATTCCTGCTAGTGATTAAGTTGTTCGTAGTAGCTCCATTTAAGAACTCTTAGAGTGGTTGGTTGGTTGGTTGGTTTATTGGTTGGTTGGTTGGTTGTTTTTTGTTTGTTTGTTTGTTTTTTAATTCGTTTGTTTGTTTGCAATTAGAGTCTGTTCAATATTCAATTTAATGAATATTATATTGTCATTTCTTACCATTTTCCTCCTCTTCATCCTGCTCTGTATCTTCATTGTCTTCAGGGTCTTCACTTTCAGGATCTTCTGGATAGAAAAATGAAATATTTATCAAAGTCAACTTAAACTAAAGCTAAAGTACTTTCAATTGAAACTGAAAAGACAGCGATATAATTATAGTCTCTGACTTGCCTTCCTCTTCATCTTGTTCCATCTCTAGATCTTTATCATCAGTTTCTTCTGCGGCAAAGAAAATGACAACATGTTAAAATCGATTTGAAAAAGATAAACCTGTGTTTTAAAACTTTAAAGATGACTTGAGCGGCAAAAGCCGCTACAAGTAAAATACCTGCAGGAGCAGCCGCATTGTCTTCGGCCTCTTTCTCGAGAGGAAAAGCGATGACGATGGCAATGAATCCAAAGATAAACAACAAGGCAAGAGAGAACTTCATGTTTGCAGCACCTCAGCAGTAAACCAAAGTGATGCTTAGCTGAGTGTAGGGCGGCTGTTTATAGGCGCTGGTTAATGAATTATGCAATAATACAATATTTATTGAGGAGGCCTTATCACCCAATAGTGATCGATTTTCATAAGGGTCCTCAAAAGAAATGAGAACTAACTAAATTAATTAATTTAAAAAATTCTAAAAATTGAGCTAAAAATTTATATACAGAAAATCTAAGATCTAAAAAGCCATAAAAATGCGACAAAGTATCAAAATACTAAATTAAACATATCTAAATACATTTCCTTAGAATTATAAGATAATTATTTGCTTCAGTTACTTCGGGCCGCGGGGGCAGGCTATTGTATTCAGAAATAAATAAATATTTAGTTGATTGTACGTTGCCTCCAGTTATTAATTTCTTCAAAACTCCAATCTTGGTAAAGACTTATTTCTTGTGTTGTAACTATGAATATCCTGGCCTCTTTTAATTATGTCATCAAATGAGAAACCAACGTCCTTGATTAAGATTTATATACAAACGAGCAACGATGGAACTTCCTTCTAGTCGACAAGAAGCACCAATTTAGTCTCTCCAGAGCTTCTTACGCCGAACCTTCTCCTAAAAAAAATAATTTTGAATCCTTAAAAGCACTTGGAGTACTTCATGTACTTGTCGACGTGCTCTTCACCAACAAACACTTTCAGCGATCGGGCTTTGGCTCAGAACATCATGTACAACTAGTCCAAAAAAGCGTGTTGTCAAAACTCTGCCTGTAAAAAATCAAAAAGCAGCTTAATTGATTCGTTGATGTGTTTATGTAAAACTGTGGAAACTAAAACTGACAAGAGCTAGGTGAAGAATCCTTGAAGACTTAAGAATCAATCCATGCTTTCAAATTGAAAGAACTGTGCTATCAATATCCCCCAATATCTCGAGTGAACAAATGTGAGTTTTCGCAAAATGAAACTTTCGGTATGATATAACAGATTAATTATTGTTTCCCTAGCTTTTCCTCTTTAACTCATCGAAATGAGATATTAACGCTTCATTTTCATCACTGACTCCATAAAAGGAAGTTTCTACACGAGAACTTTCTATAAGTTTAAAGAAATGCTCTTCAATTATTTTATATATAAACACTTTTGTGATTTAATTGTATAAGAATGAAACGGAAAAAGAGCATTTTTCATTTATCAATTCAACTGAGACTGAATGTTTCGTTTCTTGTTTTTAAAATAATCACACTGAAACACGTAAAACTAGAAAGACTTCCATAAGCTTATGACATGCAACAACAATTCCTTTTTTGATAGTTTGAAATATGTTGTACATGTCAGTGTTGGGGCACAAATAGTGCAGGCATATCGTGCACAAAAAGTGCAGAATTGTTCAGTTTTTTGCTACAAGCATGAAAATTGGCACAATGATAGAAGACAACATGCTGACTAATTTCTGATATAGCGCCACGCCCAAAAATCAATACTTCCAGTTTTACACATGTGGAATTAATTTTCACTTAAAATTAAATACAATTGTTGCATTAACTAGTTGGTTTATGAAATGTGATAATTCTTTACAAGTACTGTTCTTTCTACCTAACTGACTATAGTGCCCCACCCTATTCCTCGTACTTCCAGTTTTATGTTAATGGATTTAATTAAATTCAAAATTACTGAAAATAACCGTTTTCTACAATGCTATCACTACCAACTAATCCAAATTGGTCTAATGATGCATGCCCTTTTCATTTCACATGCACTGCCACACCCTAAACTTAGTACTGCCAGTATAGATACATAGGAATACCTCAAGTCTCTCAAGTATCAAAATTATTCACCTTGTTTTAAAGTCAAGGAGATAGAATAATAGACGGATATGATTGAAACAATGCAATTTGCATAACATGCAACCATGGCAACGCCTTTTCAAAAGTACTTCCAGTAATAGTACATTGTAATTGATTATTGGGGTTACTGGGATTTATCAATTTTGGATTATGGAAAATCTAATATTTTTAAGGTAAGAATCTTTGACAAGGGAGAGGGCTATTGCAGTTCACTCGTAGCAATCATTAAATTTTATTTCAACTTCCAAAACAAATTAATTCCATTTGCAATCGCCTCCACAATCACACATGGCTGTGCACACGAGCTGCAATTTTGCACAGTTTTATCTTGCTGACATTTACATCTGGTCAGGTGGCTACACATTTCCAAAATCTCTTGCTTAGTTTTCCCACAATTGTGTCAATTTAATCTTTTTGGTCTGCCTTTGTCTACTGCCAAGTGCGGCGCAGAGGGTAGCTGCAACGACTGACCTGGCTTGATAAGCGGTTAGTCTCTTAATGTGATTTTGGCGGAGTGCTGCAGATGGGATGCTGCCCCCATTGACTTGGCTTTTTTGAAAACATTTCCTTCTATAAAGTCAATAACTATTTGGCAAAAGTTAGTTTAACTGTACAGTAGTACAACAAATTGCTGCAGTAGACTGACATATATTTCCAACAGATCTTTACATACAGAATCATTCAAAGGCCGTTCAAATGTTGTTTTTACTTCTGCAAACAATACCTTCAATTAAGTCTCCAAGGCAGAGATTTTCCCGAATATAGACATTTCATTGCAGCCCGTGAAGACAAAGAAATGAAAAGTTAAAGTTTTACTTCGAAATCGCGGGACGTTGGTGCGCAGATCTCCAGGCCTATTCCAGGCCCTAAAATCGCCCAAAATCGCCTTAAGTTTTGAGTATCTTTGGGGATAATTTTGCTAAAATCGCCCAAAATTACGGCGATTTTAGTGCCCGGAGTAGGCCTATTTCCAGAGCCAGAGGCTCGTGGAAAAAGCAATTGAAGATGGGCCCTTTTCTCCCGCTCTCCACCGATGCTCCATTTTAAGGGTATTTACAGTATATTAAAGCAACACGGAAAGAACAGAAGTCGAAACAAGGATAGGAAGTCACTGATATTCGATGGGGATCAAACTTGGGACCTCTCGCACTAACCAACTGTGCAATCCTTGCTCCTAAAAGTCGTGGAAGCCATGGAAAGCAGGAAGTGCAGCTGCTTTGCTAGGGCCTAGTGCTCTGAAAACTTCAAGAACTGCAATATCACAATCCTTACAAATGAAAAAAAAGCCTTGAGTCTGATTCCTCTTAAGTGCATGTTGCCAATCCAGTGAATTCCCGTTCTACATCACATGCAAATCCTTGTCCAAAAGAAGAAATCAAGTGTATGTTTCCAGGCAACTTGATGACTTTAATTTGCAAATTTCAACTAAAAGTAAAAAGCTCTCAAAAACCTAAGGAATCCAGCGAATTCCCGTTCAACACTAATTTTTCTCCAACAGAAGAAATCAAGTGTTTTTTGTTGGGCAATATGATGGATTTGCAAATTTCAGCAAAAAATAAAAAAAAGCTCAATACCCTAAGGAATCTTTCCCAGTTCTACACGCTTTGGTTGACCATGGCTTTGTTAACTTCTAGATATGGTCTGTGATTTGAGGCTATCAGTGCCGCAATATTCGCTCCACATTACATCAACCCTGGAGACATTCTGTATTAAACTGGGTCTTCACAATCATGTGTAATTGATCAGGCTATTGTGAACGGGTTTTCTTTATGTGGAAAATTATAAAATAGTGAGAATTATTGATTGTTACGAGGGAAGTGCAATAACAGTGGCCTTTATGCAGGAATCCCTACAGAAAGATGTCAGATTGCCATATACCCAAACCTAATTCCAGATCATCAATTCCAAAGTATTATTACTGGAAGTACTTTTGAAAAGGCGTTGCCATGGTTGCATGTTATGCAAATTGCGTTGTTTCAATCATATCCGTCTATTATTCTATCTCCTTGACTTTAAAACAAGGTGAATAATTTTGATACTTGAGAGACTTGAGGTATTCCTATGTATCTATACTGGCAGTACTAAGTTTAGGGTGTGGCAGTGCATGTGAAATGAAAAGGGCATGCATCATTAGACCAATTTGGATTAGTTGGTAGTGATAGCATTGTAGAAAACGGTTATTTTCAGTAATTTTGAATTTAATTAAATCCATTAACATAAAACTGGAAGTACGAGGAATAGGGTGGGGCACTATAGTCAGTTAGGTAGAAGGAACAGTACTCATAAAGAATTATCACATTTCATGAACCAACTAGTTAATGCAACAATTGTATTTAATTTTAAGTGAAAATTAATTCCACATGTGTAAAACTGGAAGTATTGATTTTTGGGCGTGGCGCTATATCAGGAATTAGTCAGCATGTTGTCTTCTAACATTGTGCCAATTTTCATGCTTGTAGCAAAAAACTGAACAATTCTGCACAATATGCCTGCACTAAAAGATCCACCCCTGAGTAGAAATATAGCTTAACGCGTGCTGTATAAAGGGTACTCCTTTAATAAACCTTGCATCATTTAAAGGCAGTTCTAATCCATCAATTTGCCTATATTATAAAATAAAACAGTAGTGTGTTTACTCTCCTAGCTTCATATGAAAATGAAACAGCAAATAAAGTTTTGGTCAAACTGAAAATATGTGCAGCAAACGATGGCATCTATTTGGTCATAATTCCGGCCTGTTTAATTAAGAGATCCAGCTGACTGCTTTCTTGTACTAAACAGTACAAAATATATATTTATCCAGGATAATTTTTGATTGCATTATGGATCTTTGAAATTATAGTGGTCAAAATAATACGGTGATTTTCTCCCAAGAGAAATGAAATCTTTTGTCATTCAAAAACTTTCTGTCGTACTTGCCCACAAACATGGCTGCCATGAAATCCCTCTCAGTATTCAAATGCCTTGTGATTGATATTTATATGTAACCGTAGAACTTCGCTAGACTAAGTAATTTCTTTTGTGATTTATTATTATTTCCTTGGAGATGATCTTGGAAAAAAAGGATTGACTGAATAGCAGTCAAACAGCGAGGCTTTTGTCAGGTACTCTATTCTTCTGCTCTCTTGAGTTGAAAACGAGTTGCTATAATCAACGAGAACGTGGCTCAATTGCAACACCAGCAAGCAGGAAAACTTGTCTCGCAATGATTTCGTAGTGTAGCTGTTATGTACAGCGCAGAGCCATTGCGAGATCCGAGTCACAGAAAATTAAAAAATAAAAAATAAAAAAACAACCAAAAACACATGAGCTTTTATCTCTACATAGAAAAAAAGGTTCTTCGTTTATTGTTTTATAAAAGATCTGGAAAGAACAAGAAATAGGTTGAAGTTATTATATCAGTGTTTGTCACTTGGCAAGGCTTTCATTGATGAAGGAGGGGAGGAGAAACACGAGCGCATCGCGGTTTATAGATAGTTGCTAACCACAAATCAAACAACGGCTTGCGTTGATGATAACAATAAACGTTTTTAATTAGGATTTCAATTTATACAAAATAAATAAAATAATTAGAGATTTTATTCTGAAGTGTAAACTTGAGAATATACTTAAGAAGCGTAAATGTGTATTAATTTAATGCATATATACGAGCTCGAGCTCGAGTGCTCAGAGGTCTCAGAGTGCTGTAAAACTCCGCAGAAAACTCACGATTATATGAACCTCCAGGCTGATTATTGAGCAATCAAGCACCCAATATATACAAGAACAAGAAACATACATTTTATACAAAACCATTTTATACATCAACCTACCACAGAAAACATTTTATAGATCAACCTATCACAGAAAATCATTGGTTCTTTTATGGCGAGTTTTCACTCGCTTGACGAGTCAGTGAAAGGAAATCAGTCTAATGATTAGCAACATAGCCGATAGAAGAGCTTTAAACTCAAGAAGCTAATACTGTATTTTATTAAATTCAACATAATTTCGTACGATTTTCAATGTGCAAAACTGAGCAACCTTTACAAACATTTACATCTCTACTGACAAACCAACTTAGTATTTCTACGGTTTTTAGACCTTTTTAGTACTTTTGAGTAAAGCTTTAGTTGCTATATCATCCACTTTGTGTACAGAGTGCCCATTGTAGAAGGATAATTGAGATGGCTGGCCTACCCAATAGACCTAACAAAGATCAAAAGAACATGAAATAAGAAGGATCGGAAGTCAGTCTGATCGCAAGAGTTATGAGAAATTGATATATAGAATAAGCTTTTATAATTTAAATTTTATTAATAACTTGATGCATCGGGAATTTTTGACTCCTGACATGTAGTTCTAACAGTTTACCTCTTGATATAAGAGGTTAATCTGCCCCTTCGCTTTCCCCTTTTGAGCTAAAGACCCGCGCCCGAGGTTGACGGAAGGTGAGTGAACCTATTTAAAGTGTTCCCTGGAAACTTCTCGAATAATGACATCAATTTCTTTCTTGATGACTGTACTTGTTATGATTTGAGAGCTGCTTGTAGTCAGTTCTTCCTAACGTCTTTCATGCATGCATTGTGCATCGATTTTCTGACATGCACGCTCACAAGGGATCTTTACTTCTTGCCTATAGCTAGAGAGCTGGTATATATTCGTGTTGGTGTGAGCAGTTTCCATTGTGCTATCAATTAAGATGCAGCAAGAATGGATTCGTGCGGACTAGTTGTAAAGATCCTCCGGTTAATTACAGTACCGTTTTTCTATACTAGTGATCTGTTAAACTGCCCGGTATCTCTCCACCAATACTAGTGAGGTTGATACTCGGGTTAACTTAAGCACGGACCTTGGTCGAACACGGAATGCTTCTGATAACCACTCCTCATAAAGAAAGTGTTTTCTGCTGCTGGCTTATTACTGAATATGTTAATTTCTCACATCTCAGGCGCCTCTGGCCCGCGCTAGCTAGGGACATTGCATCCGTCAATCTCTACCAAAGGTACTAACATGCAGTTAGTAGTTTACAAGAACTTTTTACTGTACAGGCGTAGCAGCCCCGAGTATACGCTCGCCTTTTCTTCTTCGTCGTCATGTTCGTCCGTTGAAAGATTCAGGAAGGGTCTCCACAGCGCATGCTTATATTGCGACTCGGCGGTTGCCATAATCTATCGTGGTTCTCTTCTATATATGTATGTGGTAAAATGATTCCAAGTCCAAAATTACAACGACATCGATTCTTCTGCTAGCATGGACGATGAAAGCTTTCTAAGGAGCCGTACTGTATGTGATGTTTTCTAAAACAATTCAAGTCTGGCGGAGATTTTCTTCAATTCTCCTTGTGTCAGCTTTTAAACCCGCTTTTAATTTAATTCAATGACTTAGAACATGATTAATTTAAGATCCGATCTTTTCTCAACTTTCAACCGTTGTTTTACGGCTAACGATCATCGAACTTCAATTTCTGAGTAACTCATTATTTCTAACAAATTTCTACTCACTAGAAAAATTGCAATTCCCAACCTATTTCTAGCTATTATCCAAGTGTTAGGGCGTTTTTCTCAACACTAAGGAATAGTGTAAAATTTCTAAATCTATTATTGATTAAATTGCTATATATTTACTTAAATACTCACACAATATATTTTCAATATTACTTGTCACTTCTAAACCAAATATTCATCTAATAAAATCGTGGGTAAGTGTGTTAAAATATAATTAAAAATGGTATCAATTGTTTTGTTAATAACTGATAACCTTATTACAGAATTACTTAGCTTAATTGATGAATCGGGGCGATGTTTAACAACTATTTTAACAGTGGAGAATTATATTTTATAGAATTATCTGATGAAAGGCCAACGAGTTTCTAACTGCATGAAGGAAATGTTTTGAAAATGGAAGTTAAGTTTATCTATAGATAACGAGTGCTTAGTTCAGTTCTATTGACCGCCTTTTCTATTTTTCTGTCCAATGTTTATGTATAACAACTTTTTTGCAATAATTTTATATAAATCGATGTTTACATTCTTCATTATGTTAATAATAAGTAATAATTATATGCTCTTTAATTTAATATCCCACAGTAAACAATCAAATAATTGGTTCCAGTTATGTAAACAAATTATCTACCAATCTATAACTCTCCAAAGCTAAAAGACAAGGTAATTTCGTCTAAACTACGTACACAGGATAGTGAAGACAAAACCGCCATCATGATAAAAATTGTATTGGTTGCATTTTTGGTCGCTGTGCTACAATCTATGATAGGTATGGTAGACTTGGACAAAAATTGCGTTCCAAACTTGCTATTGTATTTTTCGTTTTTCAAAAGTTATTCAGGTTTTTTTCAGTACGTTAACAAAATTGGAAGATGAGTAACTCCGTCTTCATGGTTCAAAGGGAATCAAAAGATAGTTTCACCCTCCCTTCTTAAAATTCTTGAAGTTGAACTTTATACAGGGCAATTTATTGAAAAAGACTATTTAGTTTGGAACGCATTTGAGCTTTTTTCTTCTTTTAATCATTTGCTTCGTTTCAGTTTAATTCCTTCTTAAATGTTTTATAGAATTTAAAAAGTCAAAAAATAATATATTGTGCCTAGTTAGCATAAGTTGCCTGATTGAGAAATGGAAGAGAATTGAAAATACAGGAAACTGAAAATCACAAATCAAATGACCGACCGTATCATATGTACTATGCAGGTATGCAATTTAGGCGGCCCACTTTAAGATCGATAGCTTTTACCTCATGCAAGACGCAATTCTTATTACTTCAAAGAAACAAACTTGTTTTATTTTCTCATCCACTGTGGAATGTAAACGTTAAAAAGTGTTCCGTCGCGGACTACCAGGG
This sequence comes from Telmatactis stephensoni, assembly GCA_029948255.1. NCBI lineage: Eukaryota > Metazoa > Cnidaria > Anthozoa > Actiniaria > Isophelliidae > Telmatactis > Telmatactis stephensoni. Next base: position 541,454 of record JALIZF010001679.1, on the reverse strand, counting down.
ACACCTTGCCTTTATGTGAACAGTTTACTACAGTTTGTTGCTAAGTTTTCCAGAAACTAGTACTCATGAAATAATTGAAAAGCTATGACTGAAAAGAAGAATCTTTGAACGAACTTTTCTATAAAAAAATACAATTATTCGGAAACGTACACATAGCCCATATGGCTAAGGAGGTTTTAAGTTATTTTCGACTAGTAGTTTTCATAACAGCGCAATGATAGCAATGATATCATTTTTTTGTAGCTTAATAGCCTTTTGTAGGCTGTCGAAACTGATCGCAAACTGGGCCAAAAATAACCAAAAACCTGAGTGATGAGTGGTTAAAACTTCAAACAATAATTACTGACTATTCTAAATGCGTTGACGCTTACAGCCGAAGCAAAATGGACCAAAATCAGCCAATTTCCAATTTGTTTCGAGGGACGAAACAACAGGCCTGGCCAATTTATGTACATTGGCGACGAGATCATCGTTGGAGCTTTGAAACTTACGTGGGAGTCTGGAAGCATTAGGTGTGTGTCGGACAAAGCCTACGACAGTAGATGGGGCTGCCATCACCACTCGAGCTTTCGCGCTCACCCGTTCAATGTGATTGTCACGGATGGCAAGGATAATATCATTTATCCTCTTCCACAGTTTATCAAGCACTCTTCAGGATTGTGGTAAGAGAAAAGATTGCCGTTAATTTTCTCTCGATTTTAATTTCATTTTAGTACAAAGTTGTTTTTTTTCCAGAATTTTTGTATTATGTACAGGAATATACATTATATACATGTACGATAAATCAATGATTAACCTACTGACAATGCTAAACAACCATGTAACTAACCACTGACTAACCGACCAACCAACCAACCAACCAACCGACCGACCAACAGTTCAAGCAACCAAGTAACTAAGCAACCAAGCAACCAAGTAACCAAGTAACCAAGTAACCAAGTAACCAAGTAACCAAGTAACCAAGTAACCAAGTAACCAAGTAACCAAGTAACCAAGTAACCAAGTAACCAAGTAACCAAGTAACCAAGCAACCAAGCAACCAAGCAACCTAGCAACCAAGTAATTAAGCAACCAAGCAACCTAGCAACCCAACCAAGCAAGCTACCACCCACCTACCTACCTACTTACTTACCTACCCACCCACCCACCCACCTACCTACCTACTGCACCTACTTACCTACCTACCTACCTACCTACCTACCTACCTACCTACCTACCTACCTACCTACCTACCTACCTACCTACCTACCTACCTACCTACCTACCTACCTATATCTTTCTTACTTATCTTAGGTACTATCTCCCCGCCCAAGATGACAAAGAATCAAAGTCCATCGTGTTCTCCAACTTCCACACACCCCTCTTCCTTCATAAAATGATGCAGTTGAAACTGTGGTACGGTGAAGACCTCAAGGGTTCATCAGAGAGCGACAACCAGGGTCGTGTTTGCGTTCATATTTATGCCTTTGTCCTTAACAACGCTGGCCAAGTCATGTCTGGAGGTGGAGCATCAGGAGGCGGCGGCAGCAGTGCTGCGGAAAAAGAGGCTCAAAAGCTTGTGTCAAGCCTCAAAACTTCGCTCAATGCAGTTCTGAAATCTTAATTGCTGGGTATATAGTATGCATGCAGAAATGTGATTAAAATGATTTGAAAAGTGCAGTGTTTGTTGTCGTTGTTAATCATAGTAAAATCGTCGTGGAAGATGAGGGTGTTCGGTCAATTTAGAATAGGCATATATATGTGATGCCAATGATCTTAGCGCTAGGTGCGGTAGTACGAGCAACAAAATCATGCAACTTGTCGGGCGACATTGGTGCGTGGCAAAATGTAGAGCGATATTGCTCGTATTACCGCCCCGCATGCACTTTGTTACGTAACAAAATGGATGTTGCAGGTTGCAAGAATTGTTGCACAAAGTAGAACCACTTTCTACTTTTTGCAACAAGTAGCCGCAACCTGCAACATTGGTTTTTGCTGCGTGACAAGTTGCACGCGGGGCGGTAATACGAATTAATGGCTCTACTACTTACAACGCAACAATGTTGCGCGACAAGTTGCACGATTTTGTTACTCGTATTACCTCACCTTACATTGCTACTAGCTAAATGGGCAAAATTTGGTCAAAATTGGAATGTATAGCTTCGATATACTTTCTAGTGCAATATTTTGACAATGAATATACAGAAATAATTTCTCCATGTAAAATCCAAAATCTGCAAATGCAAATGATCAGAGCTGGAGAAAAATCAACTGTATTCTGCAAAACTAGCTACAACTCGAAAAGTCCAGATTTGATAGTATGTAGAGGAGGGGGGATTAGGACGTAAAGCAATTTATTTTTCGTTCGGAAAAGAAAGTTTCTCTTTCATCATAGTTAATCATCATCATCATCTTCTACACCTGATCCACATTGTAGCTGTTCTTCTGCTGCCACTCATACTCACTACCTCTACATTAAATATTTTACATCCATCGCTCAACTCACATGTTGATTCTTGCTGAGGGAGGAATTGAAAAACCGGAGAACCCGCGGAGAAGAAACCCTCGTGGCATGCATGGTAGAGAACAACACATTAAACAAACTCAATTCACATATGATCCGATGTCCGAGCCGGGACTCGAATATTTCAAAACTCTGAGTCTAATATAAATGGCAATCGGAAATAAATAAGCGAAAAAAGTCTCTATCATGGTTTCGCAGCGGGAAGCTAGCGGAATCTTCGACAGACTTGACTACTGCTAGTTCCTGTTAGTTTTGACTGCTACTAATCTTAAATGTCTTGACTACTATAAGACTGATCTTGAACAGTTACGCGAAAAAAGAACCTATGATGCTAGAAAACGGTAAGTGATTTCCATGGAAGGGTTTTGTCATTGAAATCATGTTTTTTGGATATCAGGAAGGATCGAACGAGCCCGGGGGGGAACTCCGATCAGAAATGGACGGGGATGCTCGTCGTACCTTTTAGGGGTCAAAATCAGCGATCTGGTACCTTTTAGGATATCTCAGACTTTAGTGGACTACTAGAGACCTAGCTGGTACCTTTTAGGGTGATCTTTTCCTCCATCAACGATTAAATACTGGAAACAAAGATCGGATTGCACGACCATCAAATTGTTCGTATGTAAATAGACACAATTGATCGCTTGACTGACTAAAATATGCAAAATGTTAAATTTAGTGTTTTTGAGTTGGTGCCTTTTAGGGGTAAAAACATGTATTGCCACGCCCACCCCGGATATGACTTTGGTACCTTTTAAGGGTCATATTTAAAATTTCCGACGAGCATCCCCGTCCTCTTAGGTCTATGTGAGTTTATATAAAACCAGGAGGACAAAGAGGTTACTCAGGGCACTGTATTAATTTACCACAGAATGTAAATGAGCTTGCATCCTCATTGCCAAGATATTCTAAGAATCTGTCATTAATTATTGTGAAAGTAAAAGGAAGAGATAATACCTTTAAAGATGTTAATGTAAGGAGGCAAAAAGTTTATGATGCTTTACACTGGTTGATAAACAATAATCCTCATTATTCAGAAGTACAAATACATGAACTGGCATTAAATGCTTTACCGATTAATGGTAGATCTCTTGACAGTAGAAACTGATAATGATATTATTCTAGAGACTACTCCTGAACCTGAATTAGGTCCACCTACTAGTAACCCGTCTGAAGATACAGTTTATACTGAATCCACTAATATGAATAGTTTTTTACCTGTTGGAGAACAGCAACAACATGAATTAGATGCAATTAGAAATCAGCTTTCTCCTCATGAACCAATGGCTTGGCCTACAGTTGGCAACCAGCTGCCTCTTAATGAATATCAGACACATTCTTTAGCCACTGATGGCATTTCCTACATTATTCCCTGACGGTAAAGGAGATCCAACTAACCATAGTTAACTAACCCAGCATTAGTAAGAGATGTCTCTTTTTCTGAATGTGTAAAGCATCTTATCAAATTTGCAGAGAAAATTAATGGAAAATGGGTTTATCGCTTTGCCAGTCATCCCAGATTTTCATACTGGCTTTCAACATGATACTTAGAAAAAGAATTCTACAGCAAAGTGGAATATTTTTAAAACAAAATCCTGGTGAACGAAATCTCACAGTTGAAGAATTGCGGGAAATGGCCGCAAGTAATAATTCAGCTGCTTTTATGTCTAAAGTGTCCAGATATGTTGCTAACATTGCTGGTACAAATGCTTACTGGCTTGTAACTATGCTGATTGGTCACCATTCCGACATCGTTTCAAGGGTCACATCCCGTACGTCTCAATTGAGACGCTCGGGTGCAACCCAATCTAAAAGATCTCCTCTGCCTTCTCTATGCAAAACCTTTTGGGTCTCCTGTGTTATATCGCGAACAACCAATCAATGGCAAGCGAAGCCCTAAAAGTTTCTTTCAGTAGAAAACTAGTATGAAACGGCGATTGAAGAAGTCTACGGTCAACTCAACGATTTTAGGAACTGGCGGACGTAAGAACCGTAAAGTCACTGTTCCTCTAACCGTTGAGAGAAACCTCGAAGCCGAGCCTTGGCCTTCCAGTAGTGGTACAGAAGCTGTAAGCGGTGTCGGCGATGACTTTCAAAAGCGAGCAACGTCCACTTCTGCTTTATTTCGAAAGACGAACGCCTTTTTCAACTGGTCCAATCTTCGGCCAAAGCTGTTAAAAGTTCATTTTGAGAACCAGGCAATTCCAGAGGGGGCTGTATGCCTTCAATGCCAAGTAGCTGCAGCTTGTGTGAGATGCTCAGAGTGTGGTCCACACCAGTTATTTTGCCGAGAGTGTGCCTCTATTATCCATAAAAACAGGAATCAGTTTCACGTCCTAGAATTATGGCAGGTAAGTACCACTAATATTTAAGTTAATTTCGGCATGTTTAAGCTTACATAAGTTATATCATGTGGAATGGACTTCGGTCATAATTTCGCTGAAAAAAGAGAACCGGTAACGGGCTTGATTTGAGTGCTAAAGGTCCCGATAAATCCGATAACCGATAAAATCGATAATAATCATTATTAATCAATCGATTAATATCGGTTATCGATGAAAATCGATAACTCAGAAATGTGTGAGTAATATTATTATCGATTAAGAATCGAATTTTAGAATCGATATTAAGTAAACCCCGTTGAGGGAAGTGCCGGCAAATTACAGGGATTTCATCAAGAGCTGAAATTTTTAGTCAAAATCTCGAGGGTGGGGAAACACAGATCAAATAAGCTTAAATTTCTTAGTATTTATGGGTTTCAGGACCCAGAAAATGATCAAATGCCCGACTGGGGGGACTGCAAACACTTTCAAATCCTTGTACTTTCCCTGCACTCCCCCACCCCCCACAGGGTTTACTTTGATAGGTGCATAATAATTGATTCTAATCGATATGGGTTAGAGTAACTTGGGTTGTAAGTATCGATTATCATTGATTTCCAATATTAAGCAATCGTAATCAAGTGATTAATATTGATTAATTCTATTAGTTTCCAGTGATCAATTTTTATCGATTGGTATGGCCGGGTAAAGTACTTTAGACATTAGCATTTTTGGATAAAATTGGTTGTCTATGGGGATAGTAGGTACTGCAGACAAATTTTAAGTGCATGAAGTAATAGTGTTTAGTGCTGCTAATTTTCACTGCACATAGTAGTTATTGTTACTGTTACTAACTTAAGCCGCGGCTACACGAGCGATTTTTTGCCTGCACAGGCGACGCTATTTTCTGAAATGATCGGCGCGCGGTGGTGGCTACACGAAGCAATCAATTAAGTGTGTAGACACTTTTTTTATGGAGTCTTTTAAATTGTTTATGGTACATTTAACACATGAATCATATTTAATTTATCAAGTCGGAAACCATTTTGACTAATTTAAGGTGCTCAAAATGTTCTAGTTTTAAACAATGTGACTGGCACTGGTTTGGGCAACATGAGTACTATTTCTCAGCTTTCCATTGTAATACCGTTTCACTAGTCTAGTTTTTCAGTCACTACTATGTTTTTATTTATAGTGGTCCACACCATTTAATAGCACTGGCTAGGTTACCGTGTGTCAATTTAAGACAGTAATGTCACTAGATTTTATTCTTAATTCTAGATCTAGTGATCGCCACACTTACTAATATTTATTACCTATGTACTAGATTTAATAGTCAGAGTGTCTGAGTTATTTTCAGGCATGCTAATTTTGAGACAGCATGTACTTATTTTGTTATTAGTTTTTAGTCAGTCACTTAATATTGTAGCACCTTATAATTTAATATTAATTGTGCTACTGCTTTTTCATCAGCATGAACATTACTTATTTCTACTGGTTGACAGCAATTGTTAGTGCTTGCATGCATACTTAAATCATTGTTTTACTTTTTTTAGTGTTGTATTTATACATGTAATTGACTTGAAGTGATAGGTTTACATTTTAATGATTTCTCAGGACAGTAAGTTTATGTGGTATGGCCACAATTGCCCAACTCAAATAAAAAAGCCAATGACTTTCATTGATTTTCATGGTGAGTAAACTTGCAAGCTAATATTGTATATATTCTGAGGTATTATCAGTTTTAGTATTAAAATCATTTTGAGATTATTTCATTTCATTATTGCAGCCTAAAATAATTACTTAAATATTGAATCTTTAATTTCCTCACAGCTGTAAGTTGTATAGTTAAGCTTAGAATATTTATGATCGAATACTGTAAATAAGGATTATTCAAAAAGAAAGACAATGTGGATTTTACGCATTTATCAATACTAATTACAGTAAATTTGCTCCATAAAGTTTGGATCTTATCTGCCAACACTATTCACTATTCATTGACTGGGCTTTGGAACATTTGTTAGTTTCTGTTGTGAGATTAAACATTAGTGACCCATGCATACAGCATGCATATATGGCAAAAAAAAAACACAATTAATACTTAATAATGAATAGAACTGATGGTAAATCTTTTAATGTTACTCTCACTTTACTTTTATTTGAGGGCGTCAACATGCAAAGTATATGGAGGTTTGCAGCTGTGATACTGTTGCAGAGACTCTTCTTCGCCTAAACTTTTGGCCTGGTTCACCAGAGAAACCAACTGTAGCATTCCATATGAGCCTGATGAAACTATGTGAAAAGTTTTTTCTACGGTGTCATGTTTCTTTGTTCCACTTTGCAGAGGTTCTGAGGACATTAAAATCTCAACTCCATCCCACTTTTGTAAGTTATATGGTTTTTGCATTGAATGTGGTCTGTCATTTCAAAAGTACCTTTAGTTAATAGCAATTCTGACAATGTGTAGAGTTGATCATTCTTAGCTATATCCTTAATTTTATTGTTTCTTTGTAATCAATAAAGAATTCAGAGTCTTGATAGTAATACCAACAAAAGCCTCTGTAGATGTTACAAAGTGATTAATTTTGTGATGATTAATTTTAGTGCTAATCCAACCACTGGGGCAATAATTGTTAGGGCCAGAGTTGATATGACTGTGGTCAGAATACTGGGATTAAATTTTTGAGCCTGATAAACCATCGTCATTTTGCAGGTAATATCCATTTACAGCATACTAAATTCTGGATCTTTCGAAGAATATAGGTACATTGTATGGCCACGAAAAATCTAGTCAATATTGAAAATAAGTATAAATTAAACACTCACACTTAAAAACACACAGAGGAGAGGGGACATTGGCTGCAGACAAAAGTTATCACTTTATTGATTGCAAATCGCTCTCATTGAACATTCTCATCACTCATTTATTACGTTAACAGTAAAATAGCAAAAAATATAATAACACTTAAAATGCATCAGATATAAAATGAAAAGTTAAAATAAATAAATAAAAAATAATAATAATCTTTACTTATAGACGGAAGCCAATTTAGCTTGCGCTAGTCTTCCACTGGGCCGTCTTTCATCTCACACTCACTACCTCTACATTTAATATTTTACAGCACACAGCACTCAACTCACATGGTGATTTTTACGAAGAGAGGAAACTGGAGAACCCGGAGAAAAACCCTCGTGGCAAGGGAGAGAACAACACATCTAACAAACTCTACTCACATGTGGCATCCGCAGGGCTCGAACCAGTGACCCGACCCTTGGACCACAGCGGTGAGAGGCTGAAACGTTTTAACGCTACGCCACCCTTGCCACCCTAAAATTACAGTTTTAAGTTGTAAGATTTATGTAATAGCATGGTTTAAATGCTTTGATGCACTGAGCATTCTGTACTTCAGCGGCAAGATTTACAGAAACCTTGCCCAGTTTGAAACGCACTTGTACCGTGTAATAAGATCAAAAAAGTAGTATTCATTAGTCTCTATTCAATGACTTATTGTGTATGTCAAGGAACAATAATGATATCTCTTACACAATAAAGTTTGCCCAGAAATGAATTTCAATATGATAAAAAAATTTAGTAGTTGTAAAGTCTCTTGTGGATTACAATTTGTTCCTTGAATTGTCGGTTCTGGTGACATATATACACAATTAGTCAGTAAATAGAGACTAATAAATACTACTTTTTTGATTTTATTTCGCGGTACAATTTACTCTACAAAGTATTGACATATATTTAAAATTTCTAGTTATGAGTCAAAAGAGTAAATCATAATCGTAATCGCTTCTCGTAAAACTGGTAATTTTCCTTTTCCTTATATTTGGTAACCCTTGATGGGGGGATGTCACTCGAATTAGTTCTTTATATACTGGGATGCTCCGCCCGAACTCCAGACCCCTTGTTTTTACTTCCAAAATTGCCCCTTTCATATACCAATTCTTAAAGGCTTTCCATTATATATCGTACCTTCGGCAAAGACAGACACCATTTACACATTTTGACATGTTGACAATTTGATTTGCCCTTTACACAAATATGATATTCGCATCATTTTCCTGGCCTATTTCTATTTATAAATTTCCAATTTTACGACCCTTTTTTATGCCACAACTTGCGAATTTGCGCCCCTTATATACCTAGCTGCCTACAAAGCACTGTGTTTGGGCAGAGCATCCCTGACCCCATATAGTCCATTATAGAAGAAATGCCCCTCTCTCCGGATTGGGTAATTTCTTTGTACTATTTTCAAACAGGACAACATTTTTTAAAAGAGGTTATATAGCTATTCCAATTAACGTTGTCATGGAAAAACGCCTAAAGGCTAAAGCATGAGCTGAAAGCCTTTCAAATATCTTTTGTTTACAAACAAACTATAATCTCAGAAATAAAAGAATATGTGTCTAAGTTGTATAATTTGCCAGCATACAATGAGATGCTTAATGTAATGATGTCAATTTTTTTTCATGATTCCACTTTCAAAGCTTTAGGCTTTAAGATAAATATAGCTTTAACTATAATATACAAAAACACACAAAATAACTACTAAAACAAAGTTAAAATTACTAAAACTTGCTACATACTGTATTTCCTTTGAAACATTTTTGTAACATCTTCTTCTGTGTATTTCAATTCTTTTGGGCATGCTAGAATAAAAAGAACTATTCCATGAGTAACCTTTACATAGCAATTAAGTTACACTTGATGTGCATTGAATGATAGCACTAGTATATGAACTTGTATGTACCAATTTGCATATTTTGGTCATATTCAAGGACCAGTGAGTAATGAACCTAGTAGTAGGTTAAGATGCCCTGATTTTAGAATTGACTGCATGATGTGCACATGCTGCAATTATTTGTTTGCAGAGCAGTATGTATAAAGTGCATTTAATTTTATTTCATTGCAAATCATGTACCCAGGATGTTCCCAAATATGTTATAGGTATGTACCTCAAATGAATAGAGTGCTTAAAATGTACCTCAAATATACCCCATGTTGAGGTACAAATGTGGCTAAATGAAATTTAAGCAAAGTTAAACTTCAACAATTAGCACTGCAGCTTGCATATCTGTAATTATTATATGATTGAGTCTGATTTATATGATTATATATTCAAGGGTTATATATAGAGCTTCTCCGGGATGTATCTGTATAAATCACTTGAATTTATAATTCCCGGGGTATATCTAGATACATCACTTGAATTTATAATTTCGTTCCATACTTCCTTAGATGATTTATGTGTGGACATCAAGACGTAGAAATTTTCTTAGAAGTATACTAAGTAGCGATTTTTGGTGGAAAAAAAGTCTTTGATAATTAAATGACAGAGATTCGCACCCAAGACTTTCTGCACTCCTAAACCCGCTTTTAACCACTATACTACTGAGCTAACTGATGGAATCTTCTCAACAAAAAAATCTTTTGTGTGTTATCATTAAGTTCGTTAGTGTTTCTCTGAATAGAATTGAAAAACAATTATTTAAGGTTTCCTTCTGGGAATTCGGTAACAGTGATCTAATTAGTGATTGTCTTTTTGAATCGCTTTTGTGTGAAAACCTCCTCAATCATATAATAAGGCAGATAAATACCTCGAAGCTCGGCTTTTATCCATATACATCCCTCGGGCCTACGGGCCTCGGGATGTATATGGCTAAAAGCCTCGCTTCTCGGTATTCATCCCTTCCTAATTGCCAGCCCACAGTAGGGAGTGAATGCATAATTTATCTATCTATGGTGTTCTGGCACCGGTATGCCCTCGCCAGCCTGCTGTTAACAAGTGTTATCTGATGCTGTCTAGCATTGCCACATGCTAGTGGCATGCTTTGCATTTGCTGATTCGCTAGCTTGCTGTCATACTGCTGCGACAATGGCAATCCTGGCATAGATATTGCAGATTGTGTTACAGGATCAAATGTCATGGATCAAAGTGCATGTAGCTTACATATACACTGTTGGTACCGCATTTTCCCTGTGAATGTTGGGTGTTTCTTCTTTATATCTACGGATTTCTTTATTGGGTATTAACTAAAAATATGTACCAGTTGTCAGTGGTTCCTTTCAACTTTCAGGCATACCTTTATTGGGTACTTGAGAGGAATAATACCTACTTTGTGCCTAACTTTGCTAAAGGTTAACAATCAAAAGTCATTACGCAAAATTCTTTCTGTATATCATATACTTACTTACCAAAAAACTCTCTAAACCCCAAATCTACCTGTGGGTTCGCATTGAGAAAATGTTGTCCTTTATGTGAACCAAGCTGGTAAACTTCCCCTGATGGAGTTAGCACTAATGATGAGAATTCACAACCCAGTCGTTCAAGAAACTCTACCTGAAATCAAAATATGACATGAATATCATTAATAATTCCCTAATGTCATGAGGACAAATTTTAACAATTCTGTTTAACATAACTTAATTAGTGTAAACCACAACTATTTGAGCCTGACTCATTTTTTTGATGCTCTAGAACTTTAACCAATTTTGATGAAACTTTTAAGAACTACAGCTTCTATTTCTTTTCTGTGTAAGTTATAGAAATAAATTATAGGTAATTTCTTAATGCCAATAAATTACAAAAATGGATCAGAAACCAAACTAATGTTAATGAAACCAAAATTACAACATTAAGTGGTAATTTTATTTAACAGATTCAAAACATGCTACAGTGTTAAAAAAGTTTCATCTTGAAAAAAAAAATGAAAACATGATCAATCATAGAGAGACATTACTTTGCTTGTGACAAAAGACCTGTAATATATACTCTACTATATCATGCAAAAACTGATTGGAATTATTTATTGTACATTTTTTAACTATCGAATTTGCAAGAATAGTAAACTTCCACCATTGTCACAGTAATCTGGCTATATAAAGAGCATGAAGCAGCTTGTTGGTGAGGGAGCCTGGGAACTTGACACGATAAATCCAATATCTGCCACAGATACTGCATTTATCACATCAAGTTCTCATGTGCTCTCAACCAATCAGAGTCGATGTTCATAAAATGCAGTACAATAATGTCAAATTTCAGTGCTGAGCTTTGATGATGTACCTTTATGAAACTGAAAATTACTTTTAATTAATTTCAGCTATGCACATAACAATATACACAGGCAACATATACTTAGTCTACCTCTTTTGTTAACTGTTTTAGGTGTTTTTTGATGACCTTGGCTTTCTCCTCAGAAGTCAAATTGTCAGGGTCTGTAAAATCATTTGCCTGTCTTTGAAAGACATTTTTCTCCTCTTGGCTAAGGTCTGCCCATTGAGCCCCAATAGCAGCATTTTTTTCAGCTAGAGATGTCCCTGGCACTTGAAAAAAATGTACATATATCGATTATATTTGTTTAATATATATTTGGTGCATCATCAGAGAAGTAAGTCAACTTCTACAGCGTAACGAAGACAGGCATATCAGAAGTTGACTTACTTCTCTGATGATGTACCGGTACCAAATGTTTGACAATTTATGCCAATTAAAACATATGTTTATATATTGTTCTAATACCTTAATAGTCCAAGTGAGCTTACGATTGAAAAATAATATATACAACAATTATAATAACATATTTATATTCATGTTATTCTATTTTGAACCAAAAGATTGAAAAACAAGCATACAAGCCTGGCAATGTAAGCAGCATAGCATAACAGTATAGAACAAAGATTAATCTCTGTAAACATAAAGATGACACTATGACTTCTAATCATACCTGAAAATTGTAAATTCAATGTACAAAAAAACTCTTTCATTTAGCTGGGAGCATAACACCACAGGCAACTCCATATTTCAATTATGATAAAATGCTGCAAATTTAATCCCTTATTCTGATACTTTTCCAAATTACAATTAAAGTAATATCCCTTTTTGCAGATTTGTATGAAAAAAGGCATAAAGCGTACAAATTGTTGAATAAGTTTGATAATTTATGAGACTGTCCCTGATTGCATGCCTTTTAATCTATAATTCCATCATTCTCAAAATACAACTATACATAGAAAGGATTTTTTTCTGTATAACAATTCTGATTTTGAAAAATCATCAAATCTAGTTTTTGACTGAGGGAGGCCAATGTGACTGGAGAACATAACTCTCTGAAGCATTAGGGTTTAAATGAACCATTGCTTATTTACATGCTGTAAACTATTTACCTTCATTGAATTTGCTTCCATGGAAGAGATTGTACCCAGAAGCAGACTTGATGAAAGAGGGGGGCTTCACTTTTTGGGTTTCCTGATGATCTACTGCTTCTGACGTACTTTTTAATTTTCGTCTGTAGTTTCCTATCCATTTCTTTTGTGTGAAATTATATAACAAAATACCAAGAAAAGTCCATTAATTGTAAATATTTGAATAACATTAATTATTCTCACTGAATAAGTGATAATAATCTTCAATATGAGAATACTCTATTTAACCAGGAAATCCTGAGCCAGTAATCAGCATGTAATAACTTATAAGGCCATTTGCATGTGGGTTAATTATATGGACGATGGCTATTCATACTACAACATAGCTGCCAACCCCCAAGGCTTTCGTATCTGGAGATCAACATTTTTTCCTTTTAGAATTGGGTTGATTTTCATGCTCAGTGGGGCGGGGGGGTGGGGGGGGGTGGGAAGGAGGAGACTCAAAGTGGGACAAAACGTACTCGAGGCTACACTGCGTTATCTCTGAGGTCGATTTTCCTACCTCAGTGGGGGGAGGGGGGGGGGGTGGTGGAAAGACGATATTTCAAGAAAAATAGATGATATTTCAGTTAAAATGGCTGCAATGTTAGGATTCGAGCGATTATCCGGGAGATTTAGGTCTTTATCCGGGAGGCCTGGAGACGAGGCCCAAAATCTTTCTTTTGTTAAGTAAATAGTGCAAATTATTCCAGTATTCTAGAGAGGGAATAAAAATCTTAATAGAAGAACGAAAATTCGTAAAGCATTCTGTTAGTGATGCCTGTCGCAAGGACAATGGCATTTATATTGCTGTACACAAGCCGAACAGTGAAGCAAGAGTTCATGATTTTCAGTGTTTTACATATAAGGCTGTACAGTGTAATCATATATCCATAACTTAGGGTTAAGGTTGGTGCCTACTATTGTCCGCGCGCACTGCTTTCTGCGCATGCAAAAACACTGAATTTTTGTCGGTAAAGCAATCGTAAAAGCAAGGCCTTTTTACGACTTTTTGAAAAAATAAACTTACAGAATTAAAGGAAAACCATTTAGCCTCTCCTGTGTTTGAATGAAATTCACAGTTGATAAATAGAACCTGAGTTACAACGCCTGTTTTGACTATCATTTCTACCAGAAACTATCTGTTTTCGCCGCCATCTTGAAAATTTCCCACAATGCATTGTAATTCGCTCTACTTTCCGGGGAGGGCTAATGGATTTTGCGAAGCTTAAAATGCCTTAATTACCCTATTTGTAAATTTAGTTAATCAATGGTATAAAGCTTACATGTAAGTTTAATTCTTATTCATCGGAAGAATATCACAATCTAACCTTTTTATAATTACTTAAGCAGACAACGAATGCAATGTAGGAAGTTTCGACGTACATTTCCATATCATGAGTTTCACAAAAATAGCTTCATCAAAATAAACCCAATAAAGCGAGCAGCATAATTTTGTGATTTCGATTGAAAAGTGGAGCCGACTTGTTGGAGATCAGCTGCAAAATGCATGGTGATAAAACGGTTTTTGCCCATGCAAAACGGTTTTGTTCTTTTAGAAGAGTAGAAAAGCCAAAGGCTAAGGCTGCGAGTAACAGTGATTAATCAGACGAATATCATGTCAGCTTGACCCTATGACACTGACTCGAGCAACTTGATGAAGCGGCACTTTTTGAAAACGGCGTAAAAAAACGATAGGTTTCTACATTTTTATTCAAATAAGTTACGAGGCACTCTAGTTTAATAATAGAAATAAAGTATATAAAGCTTAATTGTTCTAATAAGTATTAAAGAGTTCTTGCCTTGACTTGTGCAATAGTGAGGCTAGTTTCCTTGGCAGCTTCTTCAACCATTGTCGAGGCTTTACTTATCATCCCTTGGTCATAATATTGAACGAGGATTTCCTGATCTTTGTCAGAAATTTTCGCCCTTTTGGTTTTAGGTTCCATAGTAAGTTTACTAGTTTTCTACTGTAAGAAACTTGGCATTAATTTATCGAACAGGAATTCATTACATGTAGGGCTTTGATTGGTTGTTCGCGATATAACACAGGAGACCCAAAAGGTTTTGCATAGAGAAGGCAGAGGAGATCTTTTAGATTGGGTTGCACCCGAGCGTCTCAATTGAGACGTACGGGATGTGACCCTTGAAACGATGTCGGAATGGTGTCAAACTGAGACTGAATGTTAAACACTGAAACACTTAAAAATAGATGTTATATGTTATATGTTAAATAGGTTATTTGTAATTATTTATATTTTAATATCACCTGATAACAGGTAGGATTTTATATCAATGAAATTATTTACAGTTAGTGTTACAGTTTTATTATCACCTGGCAAATAGGTGTTATTTTATTATTCAAAATATTTGCAATTATTTTTAATATCACCAGACAACAGGTAGGATTTTATATCATTGAAACTATTTACAATTAGTGTTACAGTTTTATTATTACATGGCAATAGGTGTTATTTTATTATTCAAATTATTTGTAATTATTTTTAATATCACCTGATAACAGGTATGATTTTATATCATTGAAATTATTTACAATTAGTGTTACAGTTTTATTATCACCTGGCAATAGGTGCTATTTTATTATTCCAATTATTTGTAATTATTTTTAATATCACCTGACAACAGGTATGATTTTATATCATTGAAATTATTTACAATTAGTGTTACAGTTTTATTATCACCTGGCAATAGGTGCTATTTTATTATTCCAATTATTTGTAATTATTTTTAATATCACCTGATAACAGGTATGATTTTATATCAATGAAATTATTTACAATAAGCGTTACAGTTTTATTATCACCTGGCAATAGGTGTTATTTTATTATTCCAATTATATGTAATTATTTCCAATATCACCTGACAGCAGGTATGATTTTATATCATTGAAACTATTTACAATTAGTGTTACAGTTTTATTATCACCTGGCAATAGGTGCTATTTTATTATTCCAATTATTTGTAATTATTTTTTATATCACCTGACAACAGGTATGATTTTATATCATTGAAACTATTTACAATTAGTGTTACAGTTTTATTATTACATGGCAATAGGTGTTATTTTATTATTCCAATTATTTGTAATTATTTTTAATATCACCTGATAACAGCTGAAGAGTGATTTTCCTTGACGACACAGAGAATACACTAATAGCACTGAGCTCTCTGGCAAGGCTTTCATTGATGGAGGAGGGGAGGAGAAACACGAGCGCATCGCGGTTTATAGATAGTTGATAACCACAAATCAAACAAACGGCTTGTGTAGTTGATAACAATAAACGTTTTTTATTAAGGTTTCAATTTATACACAATAAACAAAAATTGAATGTGACAAGATGGCGTTCGGACGCATCCATGTGTGCTCCCTATCATTCTCAGCTCTCTTCTGGTTATCACTCATCTATTTAAGACTACATAACAGCCATGACTTTGAAAACGTTGCAGTGGATGCTTTGAAAGCTAAAGGAACCTTTGATCACTTGGCTTGGAGCTATTTTAAACCATCATTTGAACACATGCCAGTGAAGCCAAATCGAAATTGCACAACTTCTAAGGCTCGCTATTTCTGGGGTACCAACGGCATCATGGCAGGCCTTCTGCTCCTTTGTGGGGACATCATCAGGCAGCCTGGTCCTTCGTCAACTTCAAACCTCCCGGTTAAGTGTGTTGCGATCAATGCCAGAAGTATGAAAAGCCTGCAACGAGTTGGCTCCTCTACATTGTGCAACCTAGTACGTATACAAGACCTTGTGTATACTGAAAACTCAGATGTTGTTCTAATCAATGAAACCTGGCTGACAAGTAACATTAGCGACTAAGAACTGTTTCACCCTGGCTTTATTACATTCAGGAAGGATCGTATACATAGGACTGGTGGTGGTGTTTTAATTGCCATTAACTCTGAATTTACAAGATCTCACTGGTCGATACAAACGGTGTTAATGAGATATCATTTATTGAATCGCTTAATGACCACTTTTTATCACAAAAGAACAATACTCCTACGCCTGGCGGGAATGTACTCGATCTAGTAATAACAAGCGTACCCGACCATATCAGCACATGCGAAGTCTTGCACCCAAATCAATCTGGAGTGTTTAAGGACCACTGTGTAGTTTTGTTTGAATTCTGCGCGTTTATCAAGGCACCTACAAAGATCAATCGAACAGTATTTGACTACGAAAATGGTGACATTAATGGTCTACGTGCCTCCCTTAGTGCAGTAAATTTGTCTTCAATCCTGGAAGGTGACGATATCAACACAAATTGGCAATGTTGGAGGGACACTTTTCTCGCTGCCGTGTCTGATTACATACCAACAAAAAGACTTAAGGGTCGAAATCCCTTACCTTGGATGAATGGATCAATTTTAAATCTTATCATGAAAAAAGACACTGTACGTCAAAAACTTAAGAAATCGCCAGACTCAAGCTGTATCTAAAGGATAAATTCAAGTCATTGCGTGTAGAGGTGAAACGACTGCTCACTGAAAGCCGAAATAAATTCTTTGGCTCCCTTGAAGACGACATCAAGTCCAATCCGAAGAGATTTTGGTCAGTACTAAAACAAAAGTCAAAGTCTAGAAATTTACCGGTAAGATATCCATGCCTATCACCAATGGATCGTCGACCGCTGACCAGACCCAACCACTACATAGAGTTACGGCTGCAAGTTCTCTTGCAATAGCCAATCTTTTCAACCGCTACTTCACATCCGGCGTGTTTGTTAAAAGTAGTGACAAGTACAACGACACCTTCGCTGATCTCGACCAAGCTCACCAAGAAGACCCAGTCTTGTCGGATATGAGACTAAGTGTTAACGAAGTCTAATTTGACCTACAATCTCTAGACGTCAACAAAGCGACAGGTGCAGACGGAATCCCAGCTAGGCTGTTGCGTGACACTGCTTCGGTAATCGCGCCTTCACTGTGCACCCTATTCAACAAATCACTGGCCCTGGGGGCCATACCAAGAGAGTGGAAGTTGGCTAACGTCGTCCCTGTCTTCAAAAAGGGGAACAAAGAGCATGCTGAAAATTATCGACCTATTTCCTTACTACCTATTATTTCAAAGATTTTCGAACGTTGCATCCTTGATGGCATAAAAGATCGCCTTTACGAACTGGTCAATGACTGTCAACACGGATTTATCTCTGGTAAATCGTGTGTATCTAACCTCATTGAGTCCTTGGAATGGATCGGATCGATACTGGACAGTAGTGGGCAGGTTGATGTAATTTACTTGGACATGAGTAAAGCATTTGACAAGATTGACCATGTAATACTCATTGACAAGCTTCGAAAATCCGGCTTTGGGGGAAACCTGTTACAGTGGTTTAAGAACTACCTGACTGATCATCAACAAAGAGTAACAGTCCTTGGCGCAACATCTGATACACTGGAAGTCACATCAGGAGTCCCACAAGGGTCCTTGTTGGGTCCCGCAATGTTCCTGTTATATGTGAACGAGCTCCCTGATGTTGTACGCTGCAGTAACGTCTCAATGTTTGCAGATGACACGAAGATGTTTAAGGCTATTAAATCTGCAGATGACGCAATGCATCTTCAGACCGACTTAACAAGATTGGTCGCATGGACCTTGACGTCCGGCTTAGTCTTCAACGAATCAAAATTTAAACTACAGTCCATCACACGCAAGACGACTAAAGCAGTGGTCTCAAGTTATAAAATACGCGATTCCAATTTGGAGGGACCTTACTGTGAGCGAGATCTTGGAGTGTGGGTGAGCGCTGAACTCTCGTGGAAGAAGCAAGTTCTTGAACAGGCAGCTCGTGCGAATAAGCTTTTGGGATATATTAAGCGTAACTCTCGCGTTACATTACCAACACCTCAGTTAAACGAACTATATACCTGACTCTAGTTCGTTCACATCTTGTTATGCGACACAAGTTTGGTCGCCTCAGTGGATTGAACTCATAAGTAGACTTGAACGAACCCAAAGACGTGCAACTAAATTCATACTTGGCCTGCCTTTCTCAACCGAAGTCACTTATGCATCTAGGCTACAATCGCTGTCCATACTACCCCTTTGCTACTGGCACGAATACCTGGACCTCGTCTTCCTATACAAGATTACCCATGGACTAGTAAAAATCAAACCCTCCCTCATTCCATCTGTTCAGAGGAACACAAGGTCTACTAGACTTTCTTCTGCCTCTAGTATCCGTTTCGTCACACCTAAATGCAAGACTACTACCTATCAAAGATTTTTTCTTATCCGAGCAACTAGAACTTGGAATACCATTGCGCAAGACCTGGACCTTAACACTCACAGTCTAAACTCATTAAAACGTGTATTAAACCAGTATTATTATGCATCGTTGGTGAAGTGCTACGACCCAGACAACCCAAGGACTTTTAAAACAATATGTTGTAAATGTAATAAGTCAAGAAGTCGGACACAACCAATCACCTGCTGCTTCTAATCTCAGTTTCTCGTTGCTCACCTATTTGCAATTTTTCTACTCATTTTATATTCATATTTTCATGGGCCCGCAGTAATTGGCCACGCTGTTGCGGACGCCCTGCCATATATCTATTTGTGCATGTAAGCAATTCATGGCGAAGTTAATAAAAATAAAATAAAATACACAAAATAATTAGATATTTTATTCCGAAGTGTAAACTTGAGAATATACTTAAGAAGCGTAAATGGATCTTAATTAAATGCATATATACGAGCTCGAGTGCTCAGAGGTCTCAGAGTGCTGTAAATTAGAACTCCGCATAAAACTGACGATTATAAGAACCTCCAGACTGATTATTGAGCAATTAAGCACCCAATATATACAAGAACATTTTACACATTTTACACATTTTATATATATTTTTATACATTTTACACAAAACCATTTTATACATCAGCTTACCACAGAAAACATTTTATACATCAACCTATCAGTCTAATGATTAGCACCAGAGCCGAAAGAAGAGCTTTAAACTCAAGAAACTAATACTGTATTTCATTAAATTCAACTCAGTTGATTTCGTGCGATTTTCAATGTGCAAAAGCAAGCTTGCCAAACATTTACATCTATGGAACCATTTCTACTGACAGACCAACTTAGTATTTCTACGGAATTAGACCTTTTTAGAGCTTTTGAGTAAAGCTTTAGTTGCTATATCATCCACTTTGTGTACAGATCGAGTGCCCATTGTAGAGAGATAATTGAGATGGCTGGCCTACCCAATAGACCTAACGAAGATCAAAAGAACATGAAATAAGAAGGATCGGAAGTCAGTCTGATCACAAGAGTTATGAGAAATTGATATATAGAATAAGCTTTTATTACTCGTGCCCAGGCCTTTAGGCCGGGAACGAGTTATAAACTGCAAATGTTTTTTGTTTTTTTTTCGCTTTTCGTCTCGAGAATGCAGCATTCTTGCGCAATCCTTCACGTGTTACACCCCTGATTGGTTAAGAACGTAAAAAACAATGCCCTTCATTCATCACCTCCGTAGTGAACGCCAGCGAGGAACTTTAGGAATGCAAGATGGCCGACTACATAGAAAATAGCTTTCAGAGACGGGCTTTTCCTGCAGTAGCACAATGTAATTTGGAGCTTTTAACTCCAGGTATACCTATATACTTATAAGAGCTTCAGAATGGGCTGTTAGTTTGAGCTTCATCTCCAATACTTTGACCAAATATCGAACTCTAAATGGAGTACTTGAAAGAGAACCCTCTCGATAAACATGGATAAAGAGTATTTCCTATGAGCTGTGAATCTACGAATTTCTCATCCTACATGTTGCTAAACGAACATACGTAGAAGCAAGTCAATTGCATTCCTCATTCAAGCATTCAAGAGATCTTGAGAGGTTTTTGTACTGAATTTTAATACGGAATTCTAGAGCAGACCATTGCATGGAACGGATAGGTTCCATTGACCTTGTTGGTCACGTAACGTCTTTTATTATTTAAAACATCCGAAACATGAACGAAAAAATTCACGATTTGTTATTGTGTTAAAAACGCCGTTGTAGAAGTCTTTACAGCAAACAATTGAGATACATAGTGAAATAATAAGTTGAATAAACTGGTATATTCGCTGGTAATATTTTGCATGTCGACTAATAGCTGCTGACAGACAAATTGACTAATCAGATATTCTTTAAAAAGGTCAAAAAAGGGCTTTATTATGTTACGGTTAAGTGAAGAATGCGTGAAACGGCTCGGGGAAGAGTACGAACGGGGCCGGTCATTGAAGCCTCTCCTAAAAGGGGCTTCGGGGGCACGACCGAACGCATGTGTGCGTCTAGTAATTTAAATTTTATTAATGACTTGATGCATCGGGAATTTTTGACTCCTGACATGTAGTTCTGACACATTATCTCTTGATATAAGAGTCTAATCTGCCCCATTGCTTCCCCCTTTTGAGCTAAAGACCCGCGCCCGGGCCGAGGATAGTAGTGATTATAGTGTTCCCTGGAAACTTCTAAACAAATAATGGCGACACACAGTGTATTATTCTGTTTGAGTCATTGTTATTAATAAGGTATGGACACGCAACTCCGACCGGAGTCTCCTCCGATACGAAGTAGCAGGCAGCCAGTAGAGGTGCTCCTGCACCCCGGCTGAACTGGGTGAGGAGGGTGGGTCGTGATCTCTATTCGGGCCCCGACTCTGATTTCTTGACCAAGTAATGCTTGCAAAGGCGTCCTTTTAATTTATATAAACTGGAAATCAATCAGAACTGCCTATTTTGCTGCCACGGAACATTCCTTCGTGAAAGGGGTCATAAACAACATTTCCTCAACAGAATATACATATTCAATGACTTTGTATAGATGAAACATAAAGAAACAAAGCTAACAATTACCACCACACAATCACGGGGCAAATTGAAAAGCACAGTCGCCACGATCACGGGTTGAATTGTAAATCAGTACGCAAAGACTCGCATTCGCCACGATCACGGGCTTCAAAAAGGATTTTCGATCGATAACATGGCATCTACCTTAAGGTGGCCCGCGGGTATCTATTTTGGCGCGGAATCACCCATTTCTGAACCTCGCTGTATGGCGTGAAATTTTTTGATGGCTCTCAAATTTCAGATTTAAAACCCCTAAGGATCTATGTTTTCAGTTATATAGACTGTAATCAGTTTGGAAATGCTAAGCGATTAGCCGTTATGCGTTTGTAAAGACAAGGCGAATTTTGAGTTTCGGATAAGATTTAGGAAAAAATTAAAGAGCTTTACACTTAATTTTACATTTACAAACTCGGTACATATACTAGTTTTATATGGCAAGAGACCAAAGTATTCGTGACCTTAGAAATGTTTTCTTGTGTAGCGCGAAACGTCTTCAATTTTTCTAAATTCAGCACGCTAACGTCAATGTTTCCTTTTCTTGCCTCTTTATTTTCTTAAAATGGACGAAAATTTTAGCTTATTTCGTTTGTCTACGGCTACGCGTCGTGCCACAACTCTTACGCTTCTCTCCATAACTCAATGGACGGACGCTGTGTTGACCATTTCTTCAGTATTCCAAAATAAGAGCAAATACTAGTGTGTATATTCTCCTCGTATGAAAATGAAACAGAAAATAAGTTTAGTTAATTGAAAAGAAATAATGCTGCAACCAATGGCATCTATTTGATGATGATTGTTCCTGCTATTAATATCACTAATTCCCTGCATGTAGTAGAGCAAATAGTCAAAATGTATGTTTTATTGAATTCCCGGCCTAGCGAGCGCCATATTCTTCATTTGTACAAAAAGGTAAAAGCAAATCACTTTTAGGGACACCTATAAATGATATATGATGTCTATATAGCCTGTATAGAGGAGTACTCTCCCCAACCCCACGGAGATGTTGAGTTGACGTTAGGTAGTACGGCAACCAGTTGTAATACCCCAAGACCATGACGTCGTCAGGATGTACTCAGTCCTTTTTACATTCTCTTACTAGCTTGAACGTTCGACTAAAAACTATGAATACACACACACACAGTTGATTTTCGATGCTCTTTTATTGACGTTTATCACACATCTTTAAGATTATGCAACAGAAACTGGTTTTTTTTTTAAATATTTAATTAAGATTCCTTTAAGAGTAAGATAATTGTTTAAGCTAAGGTTTCACTTTCTTTCCAAAGGTTTTGTTCCTTTTCTGTATTGAAAAGACTGCTCTCTTGAATTAGCCGTAACGATGCGGATCACGAAAGCATCTGCATCCCGTCTTATAAGCTCGAGTATGACAACGAGCACAGGCAACGCATATTTTCGTCCAAAAGATTTTCTTGCAACATTTGGTTTTATTACAGGTGCGTACACTGCGACATCGCTCGATTTTGCCACGGGGGCAAGGAGGCCGGCGCTTCGCAACATCTGAAATATTATAAAAGTGATAGGCAATATAGACTAGGTAGTAATTTTGGACAGTTTCGGTTTTTCTCGTTCGTCTATTCTTACATTCGTTGGTTCGTTCGTTTGTTTGTTTAGTTGGCTGGTTGGTTGTTTGGTTGGTTGTTGTTTGTTTGTTTGTTTGTCTGTTTGTTTGTCTGTCTGTCTGTCTGTCTGTCTGTCTGTCTGTCTGTCTGTCTGTCTGTCTGTCTGTCTGTCTGTCTGTCTGTTTGTTTGTTTGTTTGTTTGGTTGGTTGGTTGGTTGGTTAAATGAATATATGAATGAATGAATGACTTTATTGAAGATCATATGGTATAGAATCTCGTGATTCTAAAAAAACATGATATTATAAAAATATATAATATATGTGTATATAGAAATAAGTATATTCAATGTAGGAGCAAAACATATTAAAAAAAACTGTACATGTTCATAATAATACTATGCATCTATATAACATCCCAGAGGTGGACACATTTAGGGATGAAACTGTTTTTTAAGCGTTCGGTGTACGTGCGTGGATTTCTTAAATTGTACTTAGAGGACTTGGCATGGGGGAGAAGGCTTGTTAACTTGCTGTCTTCTTGATGTTGAATATTCTTGTATAAAGACTTGCATTGGTCAAATCTGCGTTGGTGTAATGTAGAGATAGCAGCGTACTCGAGTGAGGAAGCATATGATGGTGAATGTGGGTACACGATCTTCAGTGCTCGTTTCTGAATGTGCTCAACTTGATCAGATAAAGTTTGCGTAAGGGAGAAGTGAAATACAGCACAAAAAGTCAGGCATATTCCAACACCGGGCGAATGAATGAGCAATAAACAGTGATTAAGTTGTTCGTAGTAGCTCCATTAATTAAGAACTCTTAGAGTGGTTGGTTGGTTGGTTTATTGGTTGGTTGGTTGTTTTTTGTTTGTTTGTTTGTTTATTTGTTTGTTTGTTTGCAATTACAACATCTGTTCAATATTCAATTTAATGAATAACGGAATGTCATTTCTTACCATTTTGCTCCTCTTCATCCTGCTCTGTATCTTCATTGTCTTCAGGGTCTTCACTTTCAGGATCTTCTGGATAGAAGAATGAAATATTTATCAAAGTCAACTTAAACTAAAGCTAAAGTACTTTCAATTGAAACTGAAAAGACACAGAGCGATGTGATAGTATCTGACTTGCCTTCCTCTTCATCTTGTTCCATCTCTAGGTCTTTATCATCAGTTTCTTCTGCGGCAAAGAAAATGACAGCCTGTTAAAATCGATTTGAAAAAGATAAACCTGTGTTTTAAAACTTTTAAGATGACTTGACCGGCAATAGCCGCTACAAGTAAAATACCTGCAGGAGCAGCCCCATTGTCTTCGGCCTCTTTCCTGAGAGGAGAAGCGATGACGATGGCAATGAATCCAAAGATAAACAACAAGGCAAGAGAGAACTTCATGTTTGCAGTACCTCAGCGGTAAACCAAAGTGATGCCTAGCTGAGTGTAGGGCGGCTGTTTATAGGCGCTGGTTAATGAATTATGCATGCAATAATACAATATTTATTGAGGAGGCCTTATCACCCAATAGTGATCGATTTTCATAAGGGTCCTCAAAAGAAATGAAAACTAACTAAATTGATTACTTTAAAAAATTCTAAAAATTAAGCTAAAAATTTATATACAGAAAATCTAAGATCTAAAAAGCCATAAAAATGCGATTAAGTATCAAAATACTAAATTAAACATATCTAAATACATTTCCTTAAAATTATAAGATAATTATTTGCTTCAGTTACTTCGGGCCGGGAGCAGGCTATTGTACTCAGAAATAAATAAATATTTAGTTGCTTGTTTCCTCCAGTTATTTCTTCAAAACTCCAATCTTCGTAAAGACTAATTTCTTGTGTTGTAACTATGAATATCCCGGCCTCCTTTAATTATGTCATCAAATGAGAAACCAACGTCCTTAATTAAGATTTATATACAAACGAGCAACGATGGAACTTCCTTCTAGTCGACAAGGAGCACCAATTTAGTCTCTCCAGAGCTTCTTACGCCGAACCTTCTCCTAAAAATATAATTTTGGATCCTTAAAAGCACTTGGAGTACTTCATGTACTTGACGTGCTCTTCACCAACAAACACTTTCAGCGATCGGGCTTTGGCTCAGAACATCATGCACAACTAGTCCAAAAGAGCGTATTGTCAAAACTCTGCCTGTAAAAATCAAAAAGCAGCTTATAACTGATTGATTCGTTGATGTGTTTATGTAAAACTGTGGAAACTAAAACTGACAAGAGCTAGGTGAAGAATCCTTGAAGACTTAAGAATCAATCCATGCTTTCCAATTGAAAGAACTGTGCTATCATGCAATATCCCCCAATATCTCGAGTGAACAAATGTGAGTTTTCGCAAAATGAAACTTTCGGTATGATAACAGATTAATTATTGTTTCCCTAGCTTTTCCTCTTTAACTCATCGAAATGAGATATTAATGCTTCATTTTCATCACTGACTCCATAACAAGGAAGTTCGGCTACACGAGAACTTGCTATAAGTTTAAAGAAATGTTCTTCAGTTATTTTAAATATAAACACTTTTATGATTTAATTGTATAAGAATGAAACGGAAAAAGAGCATTTTTCATTTATCAATCAAACTGAGACTGAATGTTTCCTTTCTTGTTTAATAAACACTGAAACACTTAAAATAGATGTTATATTTTATATGTTAAAAAGGTATTATTTTATTATTCAAATTATTTGTAATTATTTTTATTTTAATATCACCTGATAACAGGTATGATTTTATATTATTGAAATTATTTACATTTAGTGTTAAAGTTTTAGTATCCCCTGGATACAGGTATTGTTTTATGATTCAAATTATTTGTAGTTATTATTTTTATCACCTGATAACAGGTATGATTTTATATCATGTGTCTTCCCTTGGAAAACGTCACAAAAGCGTCCGTGAGTTTGATGAATATTACTGTGCGGTACAAAGATGACGTGGGGTCAAAAGTGCTTTATAGTAAAGAAGCAACAAATTTCGTCCTCAATTTACTGATCACAAACAACTAGTGTTAATAGCAATGATTAAAAAATAACTTATTGATGCATTGATAAGTGGCCCTAGCAGCTAAAAAATTACTTGATAAATATCTTTTGTTACAGAGAATCTAACAAAGAATTGTTGTTTTACTCCTTGCGGTATAAATATATGTGGATTTAATTTTTGAACTACTGAGAGTAGTCTGCGTCAGCAAAATTTACCAGACATTTTAGCGATATCATGTGGCTTTCTCAAGAGATTTTACCTCTCAGCCGGACATTCGAATGAGACTCGAATGCAACATAACTGAACTTATCAGTTATCGACTTGCTTCGATCGATTGATCAACGACCATGAGAAACTTATTAAAGAACATTGGCTTCCCGAGAAATATCATTAAATAGTTCGTGACCTTGTTGAATACTTCCAAGAGCATAAAACAATCGATTTAGTGGATTCCCGGAGTATGATATAAACTCTGAATAACAATGACAGCTTTTCGATAACTAAATGAATTGAAGGGGTCTTTGTCAAGTGATCACTTGACTTTGCATGGTTTTAGGAGCGGCGCGGCTATCTCAATGGCGTTAGTGGATGTAAGTCTTGATCAAATTATGGATCATGTGGGTTGGAAAAGCAGCAAAACGGCGCTGCATTATATAAAGTTAAGTCAGGTGGTTAATCCAGCTGGCCCGGCAGCTAAATTAGCGAACTTAGATATACAGGTGTGGGAACTGATCATAAATCTATGGATCAATTGAAGGGTTTCAGTAAGGCTTTTCCTTAGACCATACTGGTTTGTTTTTGGGGTCGGGAGTTTTTCTTTTTACTCGTGCCCAGGCCTTTAGGCCGGGAACGAGTTATAAACTGCAAATGTTTTTTTTTTTTTTTTTTTTTTTCCTGTGTTCGTCCTGAGGGACCTCTGATTGGTTAAGAGCGTAAAAACAATGCCCTTCATTCATCACCTTTAAGCGACAGCGAACGCAAGCCAGGAACTTTAGGAATGCAAGATGGCCGACTTCAAAGAAAATAGCTTTCAGAGACGGGCTTTTCCTGCAGTAGAACAATGTAATTTGGAGCTTTTAACTCGAGAAATACCTATATACTTATATGAGCTTCAGGATGGGCTGTTATTTTGAGCTTCATCTCCAATACTTTGACCAAATATCGAACTCTAAATGGAGTACTTGAAAGCCGAGGCCCTCGCGATAACGACTATTTCCTATGAGCTGGAAAACTACGAATTTCTCATCCTACATGTTGCTAAACGAACATACATAGAAGCAAGTCAATTATATTCCTCATTCAAGCATTCAAGAGATCTTGAGAGGTTTTTGTAGTGAATTTTAATTTAATATCGGAATGGCATGAAACTAGATTCCATTGACCTTGTATTTCGCGTTTGGTCACGTAACGTCTTTTATTCATATATATAACATCCGAAACATGAACGAAAAAATATACGATTTGTTATTGTGTCAAATATGCCGTTGTAGAAGTCTTTACAGCAAACAATTGAGATATATAGTGAAATAAGAAGTTGAATATAAAACTGGTATATTTTTGCATGTTGGAGATATCTAATACCTATGCATGATAATAGAAAGACAAAGGCACTAATAGCTGTTGACAGACAAACTAACTAATCAAGATATTTTTTAGTTTAAGTTAGCCGATTCAAAAAAGGTCATTTGTTACGGTTAGCTATTTCCCGGAATGGTGAAGAATGCGTGAAACGGCTAGGGGAAGAGTACGAACGGAGCCGGTCATTGGAGCCTCTCTTAAAAAGAGCTCCAGGCATAGGCACGAGTGAACGCACGTGTGCGTCTAGTTTGGATAAGGATTGGGAAGGGAGAACGTGTTCATATTATAAAGTTCAGTTAATTGGAAAATAAAGAATTGATATATGCGAGGATTAAATCTGGTTCTAGCGTCTTTGGAGGTGGAGGAACGAAGGGAAGGAGTTGCGTGTCCATACCTTATTAATAACAATGACTGAAACAGAATAATACACTGCGTGCCGCCATTATTTGAGAAGTTTCCAGAGAACACTATAAATTTCCGTCAACCTCGGGCGCGGGTCTTTAGCTCAAAAGGGGAAAGCGAGGAGGTAGATTAAACTCTTATATCAAGAGATAAACTGTCAGAACTACATGTCAGGAGTCAACAATTCCCGATGCATCAAGTCATTAATAAAGTTTAAATTATAAAGGCTTATTCTATATATCAATTTCTCATAACTCTTGCGATCAGACTGACTTCCGATCCTTCTTATTTCATGTTCCGTCTTTTGATCTTTGTTAGGTTTATTGGGTAGGCCAGCCATCTCAATTATCCCTCTACAATGGGCACTCTGTACACAAAGTGGGTGATATAGCAACTAAAGCTATTCTCAAAAGTACTAAAAAGGTCTAAAAACCGTAGAAATACTAAGTTGGTTTGTCAGTAGAAATGGTTCCATAGATGTAAATGTTTGGCAAGCTTGCTTTTGCACTGAAAATCGCACGAAATCAACTGAGTTGAATTTAATAAAATACAGTATTAGTTTCTTGAGTTTAAAGGTCTTCTTTCGGCTCTGGTGCTAATCATTAGACTGATAGGTTGATGTATAAAATGCTTTCTGTGGTAAGCTGATGTATAAAATGGTTTTGTATAAAATGTATGTTTCTTTTTCTTGTATATATTGGGTGCTTAATTGCTCAATAATCAGCCTGGAGGTTCTTATAATCGTCAGTTTTATGCGGAGTTTTACAGCACTCTAAGACCTCTGAGCACTCGAGCTCGTATATATGCATTTAATTGATACACATTTACGCTTCTTAAGTATATTCTCAATTTACACTTATAGAATAAAGTCTCTAATTATTTTGTTTATTTTGTATAAATTGAAACCTTAATTAAAAACGTTTATTATTATCAACAACGCAAGCCGTTGTTTGATTTGTGGTTAGCAACTATCTATAAACCGCGATGCGCTCGTGTTTCTCCTCCCCTCCTTCATCAATGAAAGCCTTGCCAAGTGACAAACACTGATATAATAACTTCAACCTATTTCTTGTTCTTTCCAGATCTTTTTTAAAGCAATAAACGAAGAACCTTTTTTTCTAACTAGAGATAAAAGCTCATATGTTTTGGTTCTTTTTTCTGTGACTCGGATCTCGCAATGGCTCTGCTATTGGGATTGGACTTATCGAAGAGCATAGAGGCATACCAGTTCTTAATCACAAGTCTATAATAGTTCAAAGATCCATAATGCCATCAAAAATTAGCCTGGATAAATATATATTTTGTGCTGTTTCAGTTAGAACAAGAAAGCAGTCAGCTGGATCTCTTAATTAAACAGGCCGGAATTATGATCAAATAGATGCATCGTTTGCTGCACATATTTTCAGTTTGACCAAAACTATATTTGCTGTTTCATTTTCATATGAGGCTAGGAGAGTAAACACACTACTGTTTTATTTTATAATATAGGCAAATTGATGGATTAGAACTGCCTTTAAATGATGCAAGGTTTATTAAAGGAGTACCCTTTATATAGCACGCGTTAAGCTATATTTCTACTCAGGGGTGGATCTTTGTGCCCCAACACTGACATGTACAACATATTTCAAACTATCAAAAAAGGAATTGTTGTTGCATGTCATAAGCTTATGGAAGTCGTTCTATTTTTAAGTGTTTCAGTGTTTATTAAACAAGAAATGAAACATTCAGTCTCAGTTTGATTGATAAATGAAAAATGCTCTTTTTCCGTTTCATTCTTGTACAATTAAATTATAAAAGTGTTTATATTTAAAATAATTGAAGAGCATTTCTTTAAACTTATAGCAAGTTCTCGTGTAGGAACTTCCTTTTATGGAGTCAGTGATGAAAATGAAGCGTTAATATCTCATTTCGATGAGTTAAAGAGGAAAAGCTAGGGAAACAATAATTAATCTGTTATCATACCGAAAGTTTCACTTTGTGAAAACTCACATTAGTTCACTCGAGATATTGGGAGATATTGATAGCACAGTTCTTTCAATTGGAAAGCATGGATTGATTCTTAATTCTTCAAGGATTCTTCGCCTAGCTCTTGTCAGTTTTAGTTTCCACAGTTTTACATAAATACATCAACAAATCAATTAAGCTGCTTTTTGATTTTTTACAGGCAGAGTTTTGACAACACGCTCTTTTGGACCAGTTGTGCATGATGTTCTGAGACAAAGCCCGATCGCTGAAAGTGTTTGTTGGTGAAGAGCACGTTAAGTACATGAAGTACTCCAAGTGCTTTTAAGGATCCAAAATTATATTTTTAGGAGAAGGTTCGGCGTAAGAAGCTCTGGAGAGACTAAATTGGTGCTCCTTGTCGACTAGAAGGAAGTTCCATCGTTGCTCGTTTGTATATAAATCTTAATTAAGGACGTTGTTTTCTCATTACTTTAAAGCATTTTTATGGCTTTTTAGATCTTAGATTTTCTGTATATAATATTTTTAGCTTAATTTTTAGAATTTTTTAAATTAATTAATTCAGTTAGTTTTCATTTCTTTTGAGGACCCTTATGAAAATCGTTCACTATTGTGTATTCATTAACCAGCGCCTATAAACAGCCGCCCTACACTCAGCTAGGCATCACTTTGGTTTACCGCTGAGGTACTGCAAACATGAAGTTCTCTCTTGCCTTGTTGTTTATCTTTGGATTCATTGCCATTGCCATCGCTTCTCCTCTCGAGAAAGAGGCCGAAGACAATGCGGCTGCTCCTGCAGGTATTTTACTTGTAGCGGCTTTTGCCGCTCAAGTTATCTTAAAAGTTTTAAAACACAGGTTTATCTTTTTCAAATCGATTTTAACACGTTGTCATTTTCTTTGCCGCAGAAGAAACTGATGATAAAGACCTAGAGATGGAACAAGATGAAGAGGAAGGCAAGTCAGATACTATAATTATATCGTTGTCTTTTCAGTTTCAATTGAAAGTACTTTAGCTTTAGTTTAAGTTGACTTTGGTAAATATTTCATTCTTCAATCCAGAAGATCCTGAAAGTGAAGACCCTGAAGACAATGAAGATACAGAGCAGAAGAAGAGGAGAGGCCTACTCCGGGCCCAAAAGACGCCTTAAGCTGCTGCGACTAAGGGCGGCTTAAGGCGGCTTAAGGATTTTTGAGGGAAAATTTGCCGGCGGCTTAGTGTGGCTTAGGGCGGCTTAGTGCGGCTTAAGCCAGCCTAAGGCATCTTAAGGCGGCTTAAGACAATTAAATGCAATCAACAACATCATTATATTGTACTCACAATGATAAAAAAATGTAGTACTAGTCTACATTAGACCTTATTTAAGCCTGTTACACATTAAAATGGAAAGTTATTACTGTATGTCAGTAATTCAATAAGAAAGTAAGCTTGTACCCTATCGTAGAAGTTTGGCATACAATATGGTATTGTATGCCAAACTGTATGTTGGTAAGTCAATAAATATGCAAGTCAATTATCAGCAAGCTTTTACCTTAACTTAGCAGTTTGACATTTAATAAAGTATTGAAATTGTTTATATAGTCCTTTAACCTGTTAAACTATTATTGTTATTAAAACTGTTATTAACACAATTTTAGGTTTTCTGTTTTTATTCAATTGATGTGTAAGCCATTAAGATTTTGATTGGAAATCTAAATTATGAGTAAAACTGGTCAGAGAATTGTCCTGATTATGAATTCTATGGTATATGCATAACTTATCACACATGTCATCCTTCAATGCAGTGTTGAACATCTTGTTTAATTTGTGTACTGTATGAAAAAGGCAAATATTAAAAAACAATGTAGACCTATAGAAATATATAAAATAATTTTGTAATAAACAATTTTAATATAATTATTAAAATAATTATTTACTTTATAAGATAGAGCATTTTGATTTAAGGGGAAGCATTTTCCTCATGGACATATATTAGTTTATCGCAGTGGCTATTCGTACGGTAACCGTACGCCGACATGTAATTTCTATTCGTACGGACAATTAAAAATTTTGAAATTTTATAGAAATCAAGAGAGCTATCAATTTGAGATTATTCTAGTTTTAATTAGGAGTTCATAACCATTTCAAAAAGCTTCACAGATTTGGATTTTACCTTTTAGATTCAGATGTATACAGAGTACGGCGACACGAAAAGCGAGACAGAAAAAATATGGCCGGCCAAGTCAGGAAAGGTCACCGACTCAAAACATGAAAATGTCCACTTGTTTTCACACAAGAAAACAAATTCTTATTTTTTTCTAAATCGCTTAATTCATATGAACATATATGTTACAGTTTTTATTCGAGAATCACGGCATTTTCTCCGCTATTAGAGGAAAAAACGGCACTTCCGTACGAATAAGTCACACAAGCTATTCGTACGGTAATTATCATACATGCAAATTCTATCACTCGAACGCGCAGTGAGTTTCGATCTTGCCAACTTTACTGAATCTTTTGATCAATCTTATCAAAGATACAACAGTTAAATTCGAGAATCACGGCATTTTCTCCGCGATTAGAAGAAATGATAATTACCGTACGAATAGCTTGTGTGCATGACTTAAGCTTATTTGTACGGATATGTAGTTTTCGTCTGTAAATCGCAAAAACATCGTGTCAAAAACATTCAGAAATCAATTAAAAGGTGTCTTTCATAACAACAGAACGCAAGAAGTCTTTGGAAATTGTTTAACGCTGCAAAACATTTGCCGCTTTGAGTTTTGTGGAAGGTTTGCAGGTGTAAACACTGCCGTACGAATAGCCTGCGTGACTTTATATTCGTACGGACATGTAGTTTTCGTCAGTGTGTAACTAAATCAAAGAGAAATATTTTTTCTGCTGAGCGGAATAACGTTTTTTTCTTACTTTAAGAAAATAAAGAAAACTAAAGCGTTTTAAAATGAGTTTGGCGGCCGCGCGATCTCATGCACTGACATATCGAGTTGTTGCCGAAAATTGACAAGTGTCTCATTTCGCCTTGTGCTATTCTATGTCCAATTAAAACTAAACGGTAAAATCACAAACTTTTTAGATCTACCGATTTGTTGTCTACGTATAAACAAAACTATAATAGTATAAAATCGATATCGTCAATAGTTTCTTCAAAATATTGAAATATTTCAATGTCCGTACAAATAGAATTTTCAAGTCGGCGTACGGTTACCGTACGAATAGCCACTGCGTTAGTTTATTTGCTTTTAAAATATGTGATTCCTTTTAACAGTGCTGGATTTATGATTTAGTAGGTCACTGCTAAGTTTAATGTTTCACACAACATTCAATAGAAATGTCGATTCTTTCAAATGTTTCAGTCAATTTTTTTGACGATGCCTTGTTCAAGCTTACTTGCAAATTTGGATTTTCCATCAACTTTTCCACTCTGTTGAACAGGACTTTATCCTTTTCTGGAATTCACCTTCTCTGGAATCTTAACTTGTATTAATCCATCGGCGAACAAACTAAGCACTGCAATATCATACTTTGACCCGCAAACCAAAGTCTTTCGGATGCAAAAATGGCGATTAATGGCCACTAGTTATCAGCTTTGCTTCTGGAACTTAACTTCACAATAATTCTTGCACTTTGGTTTTCATTCTCGGCTTCTCCCCTTGCCTTCGGGACTTCGATCCATAGTTCTTTGTTGGTTCGCTACTATGACCAGACTTCCTTGGTATTTGTGTCTTACATTATTTTAAAAAACAGTCTTGCAACAGCTAAAATCACTTCGGTAGCCGCCATCTTACATTTTACCCAGCATCCCCTGCTGTTCTGCAATACTGATTGCAGAGTTGGGCTTCCTGTGGGTTACGTAGACTGGGAACGAGTTGTACTAAAAATGGCGGACGACATGAGTCGAAAGTTAGATGAAGCTATGGATTTCCTTTCGCTGCCTGCACTTTTCAATAAAAGAAAGACAAATGAATGGGGAATGAATCCGTGAACAGGAGAGTTGGTAAGCTTGAATGCCATACATTTCTAACATCCATGAAACTTACTGAAACAAGAACTTAATATGTGTATAATTTTCACACCAAGCTTGACTGTGCAAATAAACGAAGTTATAAGTCATATTTGTAAAGATAAACTCCATTAAGATTGAATTTACGAGAAAGAGTAATTGTAAACTGAAAAATACCTTAAGAACCACGGCTCAGTGTGCATATAATTTAATAATACAATTTATAATTTATATTTGAGCAGTGATATTTTTTTAATACAATACAGTATTAAAGTTTAATATTGCCAGTAGAAATCCTTGTAATATGTGATTGGGAAATGATAAAATTTACTGACTTAAAGAAAAAGAAACAATATTGATTTTCGTGAAATGTTGGACTTTGATTATGTCCAAGTGTCTAAGTCTCAACTGAATATTATATGGACCTTCAATTTTCATTCTTGTATTTGTCTCATAATTTGAATTATTCTTCTTCCTTGCTTTGATCTGTATATTTTGTAAACTTCCAGCATCCACAATCCTTATCTTAAAACAATATAATAAGTTTCCATGTTGTCACAGACATGAAGTAATTCAATCTCAGACAATTTGAAATTGATTTTTGACATTTTTAACATCAAGGCCTGAATGAAAGGAGATTAGGAAATTAGGAATTAGATTCAGAGTTAAGAACTGTAACAAGTAAGTGTTTATTGCAGGTCTTCAGTGAGAATATTTATGGCTCATTACCTCATGCCATGCATCTTTATACAAATATTATAATTTCTTACATCAAATATATCAGATATCCATAATATATATCTTTGCTACATTTTCGTGTAGGGGACACAGTCTACATGATTCCACAAAAACATAAATACTAAGGGTCCAACTTAAACAATAGAGTGCAGTATACAATAGATTTCAATACAGCAAGAAATTGTACCATGTATATGTTCAGTAAACATTTCTGTAAAAACCCCTGCATCGTGATCAACATTTTCAAACTTTCAGTTGGATTTAGTTTTTCTGAGCCATCCATCATATGTAAGGAAGGAACCAGGCTTTCGCAGACCTTCCTTGTCCCAGAAATGGACAAATGTTGTTGCTCATTGCCCCTTTGCATGATTGGTGGATCAGAAAAGCCCAAAAACTGAAATTGTTGGTTGGGACAAGGGTACTAGGACAAAGTCGTTGTGTTTATGTGTAATAAATCAAGTTAAAAATTGTACTTATCTGCAGTCAATCCTTTGAAGCTCTGAAGTCACATTATTTCCTCTGTTTTTGACCTTTCTGCCTCTGTTATAGTTTTCATAAAGCGCCATCCACCGAACACGAGTAAACGAACGTTCCAACGGTTTGAATATCTGAATTTGGGTTCCAGTCCGTCCTCCGCCATAAATTAGTTAGCTATGATTAATAAGTTAATCAAATTCGACTTAATATCACTCTAAAAGAGAGGGGTGAGCAATAGAGCTCTTTCTATTGTCCTCTCGTCTGCTCGTATAATTGGATTATCTTGACAGGTAAGGGGGCCAGTGATGACAGATTTAACTTTAACGTTCCTACCAAGCCCACCAGCGAGCGGATTATTTTCGGTAATTCTACGAGTCAGTAACACAGAAAGCGTGACCGTTGGCCCGGCAGTAGAGGATTATCCAAATCCGTTTGATCACGTAATCTATCGAACACTCAACTGAAACGCTTTTCGGTGATCCACTCGGAACGATGGCCGCCTTGGTGTCTTGGAGACAAAATACAACACTAATCAACAAAGACTGCTAAAAACTGCTATGTAAAATATGATGTGGTGTTCATACTAGAAATATAATCCTTTGTCCTCATTGTTATGGTGTTATTGTTATGCTAGAATTATGCTGTATTTTTCCCTTGGCTCTTTCCGGTCCATCTAAAATAGCTAACAGTTCTGTCAATATAAATGTGACGGTTCAGATACAGAAAGTTTTATACAAATTTGACTACGAAGAACGATGTCGAAATGACAAGTTCACGCTTTCTGTGTTACTGACTCGTAGAATTACCGAAAATAATCCGCTCGCTGGTGGGCTTGGTAGGAACGTTAAAGTTAAATCTGTTATCACTGGCCCCCTTACCTGTCAAGATAATCCATTATCGGAGCAGACGAGAGGACAATAGAAAGAGCTCTATTGCTCACCCCTCTCTCTTAGAGTGATCTTAAGTCGAATTTGATTAACTTATTACTACTAATCGCTAACTAAAGTTTGGCGGAGCGGGAACTGGACCCCAATTGCAAACGAGTATCGATATTCAAACCGTTGGAACGTTCGTTTGACCAAAGATAAAGCATTATAACAGCTAGAACAGAGGGCAGAAAGGTCAAAAACAGAGGAAATAATGTGACTTCAGAGCTTCAAAGGATTGACTGCAGATAAGTACAATTTTTAACTTGATTTATTACACATAAACACAACGACTTTGTCCTAGTACCCTTGGTTGGGATAAAGTAGTTTTGTAGTAGTATTGTAATTTAATCATTCAATATCAAAAAACTTTTACATCTACTTACATGTAAGAGTGATTTTTGACTTCTATACTTAAAGTGGCTTATGGCGGCTTGAAGCGGCTTAAGCCAACTTAAGGCGGCTTAGGGTGGCTTAAGGCGGCTTAAGCTGTCTTTTGGACCCGGAGTAGGCCTAGAGGAGCAAAATGGTAAGAAATGACAATTTTCATTAAATTGAATATTGAACAGACTCTAATTGCAAACAAACAAACAATTAAAAAACAAACAAACAAACAAAAAAACAACCAACCAACCAACCAATAAACCAACCAACCAACCAACCACTCTAAGAGTTCTTAAATGGAGCTACTACGAACAACTTAATCACTGTTTATTGCTCATTCATTCGCCCGGTAATGGAATATGCCTGTGCTGTATTTCACTTCTCCCTTACGCAAACTTTATCTGATCAAGTTGAGCTCGTGTACCCACATTCACCATCATATGCTTCCTCACTCGAGTACGCTGACTTCGCTGCTATCCATACATTACACCAACGCAGATTTGACCAATGCAACACTTTATACAACAATATTCAACATCAAGAAGACAACAAGTTAACAAGCCTTCTCCCCCATGCCACGGTCCTCTAAGTACAATTTAAGAAATCCACGCACGTACACTTTGTTCAATTGTAAAACCGAACGCTTAAAAAACAGTTTCATTCCTAAATGTGTCCACCTCTGGGATGCAATATAGACGCATAGTATTATTATGAACAGTCTTTTTATATTATTTGTTCTTACATTGAATATACCTATTTGTATATATACATTTATATATATTAGTAATATTTAGGAATTGTAGCTAACACAGTTAAAAAGTGCTCGATACACATAATTGCGTAGAGCGATGTTCAAAGTGAAACTTTATTATTAGCAGTCATAACAAGAAAGTACTATCTACCATTAGCAATATCACCAACGACAGCAATGATGACCTTTGCAACTGCAGGTCTAAGGATGATTGCCCACTTGACAACAATTGCCTGACACCCAGCTGCCTTATTTATATATAATGCTCAAGTTTCGTCTACAAAAGATAACAACACCATTACGAAGAACTACATCGGCTTAACGAAAAGAAGTTAATTTTAAACAGAGATATACGCAACACAAACTAACTTTCCGACACAGAAAATACACTAATATTACTGAGTTCTCTAAATGCATTTGGCACCTAAAGGACAACAATATAAACTTTTCAATTAAATGGTCAATCATGGCAAGAGCGAGCCCGTACAATAGCTCCAGTAAGCGATGCGACCTTTGTTACGGAAAAACTGATGATCATCAAACACAGCAGCATCAACTTACTGAACAAACGATCTGAACTAATATCCAAATGTCGACACGAAAATAAATTTTACCTAAAGAACAATTATTTTTAGTTTCCTCTATTATTATTGTAGCCATTGTTTACATTTGTAAATATCACTTAACAACCGCCTAGTGTAATTTTATACCATTTGTATTTAGATGTACTTAAGAAACTGACCGTTGGGATTGTTCTTCATTTTAATGTTTTTGTTCTTCAGATTTATAAATCAGCCTGATGAGTGCTATACGCACGAAACTCAGAGTTGCAGGGATAATCATGTGTGTTCTTTTGTAATTTTAATTTTCGCATATATATATTAGATATTTTTAATATCATGTAATTTAAAATCATGAGATTCTACCATATGATCTTCAATAAAGTCATTCATTTATTCATTTATTCATTCAACCAACCAACCAACCAACCAACCAACCAACCAACCAACCAACCAACCAACCAACCAACCAACCAACCAACCAACCAACCAACCAACCAACCAACAAACAAACCAACCAACCAGCCAACTAAACAAACGAACGAACGAACGAACGAACGAAAAAACGAACGTAAGAACAGACGAACGAGAAAAACCGAAACTGTCCAAAATTACTACCTAATCTATATTGCCTATCACTTTTATAATATTTCAGATGTCGCGAAACGCCGTTATTGCCTTAATGGCAAACTACGGTCATGTGCCTTAGTACGCACCTGTAAAAAAAAGAAATGTTGCATCAAACTCTTTTGGTGGATGCCGAAAACATGCATGGACTGTGTTCGTTGTCGTTATGTGAACAAATGCAGATGCGCTAAACACGGCTAATTCAAGAGAGCAGTCTTTTCCATACAGAAAAGGAACAAAACCTTTGGAACGAACGTGAAACCTCACTTAGCTTAAATAATTATCTTACTCTTAAAGGAATCTTAATTAATTGTTAAACTGAAGAACAGTTTCTGTTGCATAATCTTAAAGTTGTGTGATAAACGTCAATAAAAGAGCATCGAAAATCAACTGTAGTGTGTGTGTGTGTTCATAGTTTTTAGTCTAACGTTCAAGCTAGTAAGAGAATGTAAAAAGGACATTTTCATATGAGAAGAATATACACACTACTATTTGCTCTTATTTTGTAATATTGAAGAAATGGTTAACACTCAGCGTGCGTCCATTGAGTTATAGATGCACGCGGGAGGCTACTAAGCACGAGAGAAGCGTAAGAGTTGCACGAGGCGTAGCGACAG
Organism: Telmatactis stephensoni; assembly: GCA_029948255.1. Lineage (NCBI taxonomy): Eukaryota > Metazoa > Cnidaria > Anthozoa > Actiniaria > Isophelliidae > Telmatactis > Telmatactis stephensoni. Next base: position 501,993 of record JALIZF010001679.1, on the reverse strand, counting down.
ACAAACGCAATAAGCAAACATTTTCGTCCATTTTAAGAAAATAAAGAGGCAAGAAAAGGAAACATTGATGTCAGCGTGCTGAATTTAGAAAAATTGAAGACGTTTCGCGCGCTACACAAGAAAACATTTCTAAGGTCACGAATACTTTGGTCTCTTGCCATATAAAACTAGTATATGTACCGAGTTTGTAAATGTAAAATCAAGTGTGAAGCTCTTTAATTTTTTCCTAAATCGTATCCGAAACTCAAAATTCGTCTTGTCTTTACAATTTTAACTTTTATGATATTAAAAATAATTACAAATAATTGGAATAATAAAATAACACCTATTGCCAGGTGATAATAAAACTGTAACACTAATTGTAAATAATTTCAATGATATAAAATCATACCTGTTGTCATGCAGGTGATATTAGAGCAAACGCAGTTAATCCATGAAATACAATCAAAGTAAATACTAACTAATAGTTGCTATTTAGAGACTCATAGTTGCTATCACTGAACCAGAACAAACTCAAGACACAAAAGGCAATACACAAGAGACCACTACATGTGAAAAGTTTGATGGTATGTGTAGTGGTCTCTTGTTTATTACCTTTTGTGTCATGAGTTGTTCTGGTTCAGTGATAGCAACTATTAGTATCTCAATAGCAATTATTAGTTAGTTTTTACTTGATTTTGTTTCACGGTTCAACTGTGTTTGCTCTAAAAATAATTACAAATAATTTGAGTAATAGAATAACACCTATTGCCAGGTGATAATAAAACTGTAACACTATAATTGTAAATAATTTCAATGATACAAAATCATACCTGTTGTCAGGTGATATTAAAAATAAATTACAAATAATTGGAATAATAAAATAACACCTATTGCCAGGTGATAATAAAACTGTAACACTAATTGTAAATAATTTCAATGATATAAAATCATACCTGTTGTCAGGTGATATTAAAAATAATTACAGATAATTTGAATAATAAAATAACACCTATTGCCAGGTGATAATAAAACTGTAACACTAATTGTAAATAATTTCAATGATATAAAATCATACCTGTTGTCAGGTGATATTAAAAATAAATTACAAATAATTTGAATAATAGAATAACACCTATTACCAGGTGATAATAAAACTGTAACACTAATTGTAACTAACTTTTCTTAAACTTATTTCTAAACACTTTCCCCGAAATCACAAATACCACAGTTTATTCAACAAGAATAACATTATTGAATAGTAATGAATAAGCTTCATCCACGTTTGTAAATTTTTAATTTACCGAGCTTTCGTGCAATTTGCACATCTTCAGGGCAACTGAATATAAAAATTACAATTGTTTCATTTGTTTACGATTGTGCCCACACGTACTTACTTTCAACCAATACAAAACAGCTAGTATATACGTAAGCAATCAAAACCTAAACGGAAACTATGTGCGCGCGCTATGCTCACTATGATTGAGAGAAAAAGTAGAAAAATATACAATTAGATAAATAAACAAATAAATAAATAGAATAAAATAAACAATAGAATGAATAAATAATTAAATAAACAACAGACTAAAATTAGGACTTAATGATAGGAGCATAGCACTCAGGGAGAACTCTCCCATTGTCCCTATTAAATATAGAGTTCTTATTACTCGTGCCCAGGCCTTTAGACCAGGAACGAGTTATAAACTGCAAATGTGTTTTTCCTCTTTTCGTCTCGAGAATGCAGTATTCTTGCGCAATCGGTCACGTGTTACACCCCTGATTGGTTAAGAACGTAAAAAATAATGCCCTTCATTCATCACCTTCGTAGTGAACGCCAGCGAGGAACTTTAGGAATGCAAGATGGCCGACTACAAAGAAAATAGCTTTCAGAGACAGGCTTTTCCTGCAGTAGCACAATGTAATTTGGAGCTTTTAACTCGAGATATTCAGTTAGTACAAGAAAGCAGTCAGCTGGATCTCTTAATTAAACAGGCCGGAATTATGATCAAATAGATGCCATCGTTTGCTGCACATATTTTCAGTTTGACCAAAACTTTATTTTCTGTTTCATTTTCATATGAGGCTAAGAGAGTAAACACACTACTGTTTTATTTTATAAAATAGGCAAATTGATGGATTAGAAATGCCTTTAAATGATGCAAGGTTTATTAAAGGAGTACCCTTTATATAGCACGCGTTAAGCTATATTTCTACTCAGGGGTGGATCTTTGTGCCCCAACACTGACATGTACAACATATTTCAAACTATCAAAAAAGGAATTGTTGTTGCATGTCATAAGCTTATGGAAGTCGTTCTAGTTTTAAGTGTTTCAGTGTTTATTAAACATTCAGTCTCAGTTGAATTGATAAATGAAAAATGCTCTTTTTCCGTTTCATTCTTATACAATTAAATCATAAAAGTGTTTATATATAAAATAATTGAAGAGCATTTCTTTAAACTTATAGCAAGTTCTCGTGTAGGAACTTCCTTTTATGGAGTCAGTGATGAAAATGAAGCGTTAATATCTCATTTCGATGAGTTAAAGAGGAAAAGCTAGGGAAATAATCAATTTATCATACCGAAAGTTTCATTTTGCGAAGACATTAGTTCACTCGAGATATTGGGAGATATTGATAGCACAGTTCTTTCAATTGGTAAGCATGGATTGATTCTTAATTCTTTAAGGATTCTTCACCTAGCTCTTGTCAGTTTTAGTTTCCACAGTTTTACATAAACACATCAACAAATCAATTAAGCTGCTTTTTGATTTTTACAGGCAGAGTTTTGACAACAAGCTCTTTTGGACTAGTTGTGCATGATGTTCTGAGCCAAAGCCCGATTGCTGAAAGTGTTTGTTGGTGAAGAGCACGTCAAATACGTGAAGTACTCCAAGTACTTTTAAGAATCCAAAATTATATTTTTAGGAGAAGGCTCGGCGTAAGAAGCTCTGGAGAGACTAAATTGGTGCTAGCTCCTTGTCGACTAGAAGGAAGTTCCATCGTTGCTCGTTTGTATATAAATCTTAATTAAGGACGATGGTTTCTCATTTGATGACATAATTAAAAGAGGCCAGAATGTTCATAGTTACAACACAAGAAATAAGCCTTTACGAAGATTGGAGTTTTGAAGAACTAACTGGAGGAAACAAGCAACTAAATATTTATTTATTTCTGAATACAATAGCCTGCTCCCGGCCCGAAGTAACTGAAGCAAATAATTACCTTATAATTTTAAGGAAATGTATTTAGATATATATGTTTAATTTAGTATTTTGATACTTTATCGCATTTTTATGGCTTTTTAGATCTTAGATTTTCTGTATATAAATTTTTAGCTTAATTTTTAGAATTTTTTAAATTAATTAATTTAGTTAGTTCTCATTTCTTTTGAGGACCCTTATGAAAATCGATCACTATTGGGTGATAAGGCCTCCTCAATAAATATTGTATTATTGCATAATTCATTAACCAGCGCCTATAAACAGCCGCCCTACACTCAGCTAGGCATCACTTTGGTTTACTGCTGAGGTACTGCAAACATGAAGTTCTCTCTTGCCTTGTTGTTTATCTTTGGATTCATTGCCATCGTCATCGCTTCTCCTCTCGACAAAGAGGCCGAAGACAATGCGGCTGCTCCTGCAGGTATTTTACTTGTCTTCCAATCTTCGTAAAGGCTTATTTCTTGTGTTGTAACTATGAACATTCTGGCCTCTTTTAATTATGTCATCAAATGAGAAACCCACGTCCTTAATTAAGATTTATATACAAACGAGCAACGATGGAACTTCCTTTCTAGTCGACAAGGAGCTAGCACCAATTTAGTCTCTCCGAGAGCTTCTTACGCCGAGCCTTCTCCTAAAAATATAATTTTGGATTCTTAAAAGTACTTGGAGTACTTCATAAAGCACAGGTTTATCTTTTTCAAATCGATTTTAACATGTTGTCATTTTCTTTGCCGCAGAAGAAACTGATGATAAAGACCTAGAGATGGAACAAGACGAAGAGGAAGGCAAGTCAGATACTCTAATCATATCGCTGTCTTTTCAGTTTTAATTGAAAGTACTTTAGCTTTAGTTTAAGTTGACTTTGATAAATATTTCATTCTTCAATCCAGAAGATCCTGAAAGTGAAGACCCTGAAGACAATGAAGATACAGAGCAGGATGAAGAGGAGGACAAATGGTAAGAAATGACATTCCGTTATTCATTAAATTGAATATTGAACAGATGTTGTAATTGCAAACAAACAAACAAATAAACAAACAAACAAACAAACAAAAAACAACCAACCAACCAACCAATAAACCAACCAACCAACCACTCTAAGAGTTCTTAAATGGAGCTACTACGAACAACTTAATCACTGTTTATTGCTCATTCATTCGCCCGGTGTTGGAATATGACTGTGCTGTATTTCACTTCTCCCTTACGCAAACTTTATCTGATCAAGTTGAGCACATTCAGAAACGAGCACTGAAGATCGTGTACCCACATTCACCATCATATGCTTCCTCACTCGAGTACGCTGCTATCTCTACATTACATCAACGCAGATTTGACCAATGCAAGTCTTTATACAAGAATATTCAACATCAAGAAGACAGCAAGTTAACAAGCCTTCTCCCCCATGCCAAGTCCTCTAAGTACAATTTAAGAAATCCACGCACGTACACCGAACGCTTAAAAAACAGTTTCATCCCTAAATGTGTCCACCTCTGGGATGCAATATAGACGCATAGTATTATTATGAACAGTGTTTTTATATTATTTGTTCTTACATTGAATATACTTATTTGTATATATACATATATATATAATATATAATCATAAGGAATTGTAGCAAACACTACTAAAGAGTGCTCAATACACGTTTGTGTAGAGCGGTGTATAGAATTAGATGACTAAATGGAAATACACGAGATTCCCTGCGACTCTGAGTTTCGTGCGTATGCACTCATCAGGCAGATTTAATGAAGAACAAACTTATCAGCTGGCTATATACATGTTTACGATAAGTGGAACAATGGGGTTTTAATTGTAATGGGTGAGAAGGGCGGAACTGTTACATAGGATAAGCGTCAATTGTTCTTGAGATAAAACTTGTTTTCATGTCGGCATTTGGATACAAGCTCGGATCGTTTGTTCAGTAAGTTGATGCTGCTGTGTTTGATGATCATCAGTTTTTCCGTAAGACAAAGGTCGCATCGCTTACTGGAGTTATTGTACGGGCTCGCTCTTGCCATGATTGACCATTTAATTGAAAAGTTTATATTGTTGTCCTTTAGGTGCCAAATATATTTAGAGAGCTCTATTAGTGTATTTTCTGTGTCGGAAAGTTAGTTTGTGTTGCGTATATCTCTGTTTAAAAGTTCCTTCCGTTAAGCCGATGTAGTTCTTCGTAATGGTGTTGTTATCTTTTGTAGACGAAACTTGAGCGTTATGAATAAGGCTGGGTGTCAGGCAATTGTTGTCAAGTGGGCAATCATCCTTAGACCTGCAGTTGCAAAGGTTATCATTGCTGTCGTTGGTGATATTGCTAGTGGTAGATCATTCTCTGTTACACTAATTGTAAATAATTTCAATGATATAAAATCATACCTGTTATCAGGTGATATTAAAAATAATTACAAATAATTGGAATAATAAAATAACACCTATTGCCAGGTGATAATAAAACTGTAACACTAAATTGTAAATACTTTCAATGATATAAAATCATACCTGTTATCAGATGATATTAAAATGAATAGTTACAAATAATTAGAATAATAAAATAACACCTATATTGCCAGGTGATAAAAAAACTGTAACACTAATTGTAAATAATTTCAATGATACAGAATCATACCTGTTATCAGGTGATAATAATAATAATAATTACAAATAATTTGAATCATAAAACAATACCTGTGTCCAGGGGATACTAAAACTTTAACACTAAATGAAAATAATTTCAGTCATATAAAATGACTGGCGTCATGTGATAAATATATAACACTAATTACAAAGAAAATTAACATAATTGTTAACCTGGATGTTGTCAAGTGATAGCACTATTGGCTTAGAAATTGATGTTCTTCACATTATTGGAGGTAAAGTCATATGTTATTTTAAGATTATCCAAAGACAGAATGATGTCTTCAATGATATCGACATTCAAATTTGATTCTTCAACTTTAGTATTATTAACATTATAAAATTCAACAATTTGCAACAGGAACTTGTGAAATAGTGTGAAGTTCATTTTTAAATTATCTTTTTGCATGATAACTTTTGCATAGAATTGTTCTTTTGTTTTCTTCTTGTTTACACTTATTTTACAGTTTTGACACTTGACACTGTTTTTGGTGTCATCTAGAAGAACTTTCTTGTTGCAATTTGGGCACACATGATACAAGTAATCTGTAAGATTGTGATATTGAATGATAATTAGAACACAAATTCTATTGAACTGGCAATGATGAAATATTTAAAATAGATTATTATTTTACATAAATAGTATTAAAATGGGATGTTGTTTCTCAATGGCCACTGGTTGGTTAACCTGATTGTTTTGCATTATATAGCTCTTTCTTACTGGATAAATTAGAACTGAACACTGTAGTGAGTGAGTTGTATATTTGTTCGTATTCAATGCCTTTAGAAATGTTGTTTATCATGAGAGAATTCAAGGGAAATGAAATGCACTGCAGGTTCATTTTGCTAAGTTATCTAGTCTAGCTTCTTCATTTAGTCGGTATTATAAAGTTGTAGATGTTTTTAAGCTGGTTAATCTTTCAAATGCCATGGGCTCAATAATGCAAGATGACAGTGTTTTAACTCTACTTATATAGCTACATAAGATACTCCAGGAGTTTTCTCTGGTTTTCCAATATCAATCCACGCTTTAGTTAAAGTCACTGACCCTGACTTTTATGAAGGGTAAGTGAATATGCCAATTTTAGAGGTATTTGCTGTCTTTCATGTATACCTTCTGATAGCCCATTTGAAACTGTAATGGGACAAATTGGTACACATGATGGTAGGATATCACTGATAGATGGACCTGTATAGTCATCAAATTGAACAACAACATGCAGCTATTGGTAAGTCTGGTGGTTGGTGACCAGTCTGGTAGATGATATCTAAGACTTTTCCTGTAGCTCCATTACATAGACCAACAGTGGCCCATAGATTCATTGTAAGCATGACTTTGGCTCCCTTAGCAAGAAAGATACAGGAGTACCCAACCGAGCCGCTCCACAAAATATCCGCTCCACATAACTTTTGTTGCTGGCTGGGAAACAAAAATGCATATAATGACCTCTGGCTCGTATTTCGGAATAACTGTGCCTGGCTGGTATATTAAGACAAAATTTTAATTTCCTGGCTGTTAAATAAATTCGCTATGTCCCTAGGAATCACTGCCAGGTCTCTGGCTAACAACGCAACTGTTGGTTTCTTGGCAAAACAACAGGAAACCCACATAACTAGTCATATGACCAAAGACCGGGAAGCCTGTGTAAATTTATCGGGCATTTTGATAATTGGAGGGAAATAGTAATCCATCTGTCAACTCGTCATTTTTTCGACAAATCAGACCATAGCTTGTCATGTACTGGTCGTACAGTGCTATAACACACGTGGTCAGCATGTATATCAGTTCTGGTGAGCATCGGTCCTGAGGACGAAGGCGTTGTTGTTGTTGATATTCCATCCTGTTTGAAAGTCAGCTAAAGGTAAGCGGCAAAGCTGAAAAAATACATAGTCTGCCTATTGCCTTACTGATTTGTAAAAAATTGATTTGTAGGTTCAAGACAATCTATTTTACATAAGGATATGTATTTGGCGGGAATAATGGCATGCCTACGTCCTACGTTCTTGAGGTACAGATACATCACATCCATACAATGTTTTCATTCATTTCTTCAATGTTCCTCCGTACTTAATAAGTGTAATAGTTAATAACCTGAATACCTATACGTTTTCAGCTCATGCACTCATTTGACCCTCAGTGCCCTAGCTGGTCTTCCCTGATAAGGGCTGGTAATGATTCACTGGCTATTAGAGACTTAACATGAGGAAAATATGGTATAATACAGGTGAGTGGGTCATTGTTTGAGATTAGCGAATATAGTCGTTATCAGTACTTTACGTATATACATTGTATTAGATGCTTAACTTTGAACTAAATTTAACGTAGTTCAATGCAACGTGGTAATGATGCTAAATCATAGCAATGGGTGACATCCACTGACGGAACTTAGCTTTTCTTTAATGTTTGGGCTGAGATGACTATCGAACTTGTCATCTTGTACCCAGCGAGCAGAAAAACTTTCTGCAGGTATTCATCTTGCAGCCGTGATCCTGTTGTAGGTTCCTGAAGTAATCTTTATCAAAATATGTTGGTTAATTTTTGTTTACCCATGAAGCCACTCAAATTCCGGTTCTGTTACCCACATTGATCAAGAAGATACATAAAAAAACGACGAATTCCTTTTTAATTTTTTTATTTTTTTACTTAGTTTCGTTTGTGTAATTTCCAGAGTTTTAATCGATTCAGAATGTAATGATCATTTTCAGTAAGGGACATAAAATTGAATCAGTCAAGTTTTGGATATATGAGACGTAAGCTCTTATCGTTACCTAAATCTTCTTCAAACTATCCAAAAACGAAAAACTAAAATGTAATGCCTCTAGGAAAGGTCAAGCTAATGCACTTCGATTTGATTCGTGTGCTTATTAGCAGACTGTGCGAATGTATCTCGTTTGCTGACAGTCGGCCTACAAAACAGAACAACCTATTCATCAAAATCACTCTTCAAGGAACGGTTTAGCGAATGTTGACTTTTTATACTACAAAACAAACTTTTACTGCTTAAAGTTATTATTGTTTGTCCACAACTATTGTTATCTGTTGTTATAATAAGCCTTTTAGAATTATAATTGTTCTAGTCTGATTCAAAAACACAGCCGTTGCAATGCAACTTGGACGACATTTGCAGTAGGCGATGATTAGTTTATCAGTGTCTATATTTTTCATCTTAAATGTAACTCCGGAAATGTATTTAAAAACACAAAGCTCATGCCGGGCTACATTTCCGGTAACATTCCTTTAGGTGTTCGTTTACCCACCAACCCGCCCACCAACTGTTTGCAGTTGTGTTTTTGGTGTTGTAACTTTCATTTTAAAACAAGACGGCCGTCAAAATAGAAGTTTTTACAACCCTTAACAAGAAATAAAGATGTAGGATTCAAAATGTAGTCATTCTTTTAAGTACATGATTGTTATCTGCGGTTTCAACTGAAAACGATTGTAGGATGGTCTGTTAGTTAACAAACATTAACTAAATAATGTGACAGATATCTGTCACTGAGTTTGCGTGCTTTTTCAAGGCTTTCCGGAGTTCCAAAACATACCGCCACTTGCTTTCTTTTGATGTGTCAAGCATTGATACACCGGCATGTAGCAAAAGGCGACTCCCTCCACTGAAATTCTTGTCAGATTTTGAACAAAACGTGAAATTCGTTCAATTTTTCTGTCACATGCTTCTCCAGGGATTTTTTGTATGGTATTTGTGCACGGGACAACTTTGATATAGAAAACAAGAAGTGTAACTTTCTCAAAGTTTTCACTAAGGGCTTTTTTCCCTTGGGACCAAAAAGCAAAAGAAGTCAGCCAGCTTACTGGCCCAACCTGGTTTATATAATCAGGTCCTAAAACATTTATTGTCAGTTAAAACAGGGTTACCGTTGAATTCAATTTTCTTTTATAACTTTCTGTAGGTTCTGTTCACTTCTGTTCTGAGAACAGTTCTCTGGTTGTCTTTTGTTTACTAATCTGGCAGATATCTGTCAACTAACCTATTGTAGTATTTTTCGCGCCAGAAGGGTAAAGATACAAGGCGGTAGGTTGCCTACGACTCACATACAGTTGACATGTTCCAGAAAAAATCCGATGGATACCAATCAATGTGTATGTTAAATTTTTCATATTTTCTGGGGTTTTTTTGGTTTTTTTTTTTTTTTTGGAAGGCCAAACTCAGCTCTGGAAATGTAAAACACAAAGCTACATGCCAGGATACAGTGGAGTGTGTTTTCACTAGGCTTTTTGTAACATTCCTTTAGGTGTTCGTTTACCCACCAACTCACTGTTTGTGGTACATTTCAAAACAAGACGGCCGGCAAAATAGAAGTTTTTACAACCGAAATAAAGATGTAGGATTCAAAATTAAGAGTCATTATATGTTTATTGTGTTTACAATAAACGAAATGTTACTGTATGTAGAGTGCTCGTGTTGCTCTGTTGGTGCATGATGATGAATTTTGAAGCATGACCTCCAAGGTCAACATCTTGACAGACCAGGATTATTTCTTATCCTCTCGTTGGTTATGGGACGGACCCTTAACTAACTAAAGCGCACCCCCTTGGGTTGTTTTCTTGTTCTTAAATTTTATGTAATGCTCGATCGCGAACAATTAATTATTTTAGTCACCGGTTGGAAACTAATTTACCGCTATAACCTAATTGGCTTTGCAAACAAGATGACAACTCCTTTGAAAATTGCTTACCCAAATATTAGCAGTTTTTGTAAGTACCTGTTTGCACTATGCCTAAGTGTTAAGTTTTGAATACACCTAAAGTATTTCGTTGTAGTGCAAACAGGCCCTTAGTTTTGCTCTCAATCTTTAACGTTTTCTTGGGGAAATTATTAAGTTACTTCAATACTGTTATCTCTGATTTGGGCATTCACTCACGGACTTTCTACTGATATTAAAAGAGGCTGCGCTTTATGTATATTTTATAGATATTCTTGTACACCTATTCTTGTACGTCAGTGTGACGCTGCCGAAACATGTTTGGAATAAAAAGATTGGTGATATTTCAAGAACTGTATGTATTCGTTTTCTTCTCGCAAGACCATTTGGTTGTATTCACAGAGTGTTTTACCATATCTATAAAGGCAAAAAGAACCTTGAAATATCAACAAGATTTTACGAACAACGGTAAAATTTTGGCATTCTACCTTAGAAAAAGATTATATAGTCTTTTGACTGTTGTAACCGGAAAAACCTCTCCCTGACGATTCCAACAGCAGTTTAATTTGTTTGAACTGGAACTTATTTATTTGAATTTTAATTAAATAACATTATGTTTAAAGGGCAATACTGAACTGAGTGTCTATCTCAACAGTAACCCTGCTAACGATTCAAATCAAGCTAGCACTCATTTCAGGTTGTCGAAATCATTTGGCCGTATGGGAGCCGCATTGGTATAGCCTACACAGACACCAGTAAAAGATAGAAGACATTTGCTGCGAGACTCTGCAAAGTTCTTTTGAAAATTTTTGTTGTCAATGTTAGTTAGATAGATGACCTTTGCTTCGAAACTTTGCAAATTCACTTTTGCGAAACTTTTGCGGCGAATGGTCGCTTAGGCAGATGGCCTTTGCTTCGAAACTTTGCAAATTCACTTTTGCGAAACTTTTGCGGCGAATGGTCGATAGGCAGATGGCCTTTGCTTCGAAACTTTGCAAATTCAGTTTTGCGAAACTTTTGCGGCGAATGGTCGATAGGCAGATGGCCTTTGCTTCGAAACTTTGCAAATTCAGTTTTGCGAAACTTTTGAGGCGAATGGTCGATAGGCAGATGGCCTTTGCTTCGAAACTTTGCAAATTCAGTTTTGCGAAACTTTTGCGGCGAATGGTCGATAGGCAGATGGCCTTTGCTTCGAAACTTTGCAAATTCAGTTTTGCGAAACTTTTGCGGCGAATGGTCGATAGGCAGATGGCCTTTGCTTCGAAACTTTGCAAATTCAGTTTTGCGAAACTTTTGCGGCGAATGGTCGATAGGCAGATGGCCTTTGCTTCGAAACTTTGCAAATTCAGTTTTGCGAAACTTTTGCGGCGAATGGTCGATAGGCAGATGGCCTTTGCTTCGAAACTTTGCAAATTCACTTTTGCGAAACTTTTGAGGCGAATGGTCGCTTAGGCAGATGGCCTTTGCTTCGAAACTTTGCAAATTCAGTTTTGCGAAACTTTTGCGGCGAATGGTCGATAGGCAGATGGCCTTTGCTTCGAAACTTTGCAAATTCAGTTTTGCGAAACTTTTGAGGCGAATGGTCGATAGGCAGATGGCCTTTGCTTCGAAACTTTGCAAATTCAGTTTTGCGAAACTTTTGCGGCGAATGGTCGATAGGCAGATGGCCTTTGCTTCGAAACTTTGCAAATTCACTTTTGCGAAACTTTTGCGGCGAATGGTCGATAGGCAGATGGCCTTTGCTTCGAAACTTTGCAAATTCACTTTTGCGAAACTTTTGAGGCGAATGGTCGCTTAGGCAGATGGCCTTTGCTTCGAAACTTTGCAAATTCAGTTTTGCGAAACTTTTGCGGCGAATGGTCGATAGGCAGATGGCCTTTGCTTCGAAACTTTGCAAATTCAGTTTTGCGAAACTTTTGAGGCGAATGGTCGATAGGCAGATGGCCTTTGCTTCGAAACTTTGCAAATTCAGTTTTGCGAAACTTTTGCGGCGAATGGTCGATAGGCAGATGGCCTTTGCTTCGAAACTTTGCAAATTCAGTTTTGCGAAACTTTTGAGGCGAATGGTCGATAGGCAGATGGCCTTTGCTTCGAAACTTTGCAAATTCAGTTTTGCGAAACTTTTGCGGCGAATGGTCGATAGGCAGATGGCCTTTGCTTCGAAACTTTGCAAATTCACTTTTGCGAAACTTTTGCGGCGAATGGTCGATAGGCAGATGGCCTTTGCTTCGAAACTTTGCAAATTCAGTTTTGCGAAACTTTTGCGGCGAATGGTCGATAGGCAGATGGCCTTTGCTTCGAAACTTTGCAAATTCAGTTTTGCGAAACTTTTGAGGCGAATGGTCGCTTACGGAATCATATTTTATTTCAATTTTTATCAAATATGAATTTTATTGATAGAAATTTTCTCTTGATCTTTTCAGAATTTTTTTCTAAAAATACCATGAGTGGTGTTTCAACAAATCGAGACACTGGTTACGAAGCCTCCACGTAAGTGACCTATTTCTTTTCTGTTTTACGTAAGCTTTGCTTGAATTACACATTTTTTTTCTCCGTCCTACTCTGAATGCATGGTTAACATCATTAGATACAATTACCAAGCGTGATAAAATGGGAAAATAAAAAGGAGAGAGGTTGGAATGTAATGATTATCAATTTATCTATTGGTTTAGAGATGTTGCTATATATGCTTAAATTAACCACATAGGACCTACAAGCTTGTAACATGTAAATGCGGGCATATAATGTTGAATGGTATTTTACATAACACCTAAAATACTATTGATTTATCGCGAAAAGGATTCAGGTGAACTCCAGATTTGATTGATATTTTGTATTAATTTTCAGTTCCAACGCTACAGTGGGATTCAAACTTAAGGTTAGAGGCAACTGCAATGAACAATATTTGGTTCTTTTAAATTATGAATTTTTACTTTTCGTTTGCTAAATGTTTTTACCTTTTACGAAGTAGACAGTGCTTTTACTTCATGCAACAAAGAAAATTTGTTGCGCTCGGGGTGGTAATACGAGCAACATTTGCTCTGCAACTTGCAACTCAACATTGTTGCGCGACAAGTTGCACGATTTTGTTGCTCGTATTACCGGGCCTTTAACGACGATTTTCCGCGAAACGTTGCAACAACTTGCAATATTATGCGTTGCGAGTTTCTGACTTGGATTTAAAAACTCGCAACGCGTTGCCGAAGCGAAAATTGCAAGGAAAATCGTTCCAAGTGTCATGTTACACGAGAAAGATTTTTAACGCAACGCCGTTGCGCTGAAAATCGTCGTTAAAAATCGTTTCGTGTAACACCGCCTTAAACCGCTCGACCAACCTGGCCAAATGACATAGATATTAAAAATGGAAAGCCACAGAGGTCTTGACATTTTAAAGTCCCCAAAAACGTGTAAAACAAAGAGGACCACATGAACGTCTAGTAAACATTCAATATTTCATTAAATGGTTTCTTTTCTTTGCCACTTTATTGAATGCCGATGATTGTGTAAAAATGTGCAAACTTTAAATTTTCCTGGCTAGCAAACTGGAAGTTGCATAGAGCTTGCTGGCTGGCAAATATCCTGGCAAGCCATACACGACTTTCTGGCTGGTAAAAAAATGATACTCCGAATGCCTGGCTGGGGAGCATAACGTTTTGGGTTTTATCTGGCTGGCAATGTGGAGCGGATATTTTTTCCCCAGCAACTTTTAATTTTGCGTCTAAAGTATGAATGGAATGTTATCAATGTGTTTTTGAGCTGTTTTGCGGCGATTTGAGCAAGTGACTCGTCGGGTACTCTTGAAGATAGTTGGTTGTAAACCTGACATTTCATCAGATGGTATGTTTTAGCTGCTGGACATGAATGACAAGCATTTATATGGGCAGTATAGGAGTAGTTTGGAAAGCTTTTCATAATTATAAGTTGCAACCTCTTCATTGGTATAATACAGTCTACTGAACTGCATCTTCAAATACACTTACATTTGCAACATTTGATGGTTGACGTGTCAGTAATGATTGCCAGTCATCAGACGTTGATGCTCCTTTGCGAAGTCTTAAAAGTAAATCTCTGAACTGCTGTTGTTCTTTCGATTGTCCCTGAACTCTCTGGTTAACAGTAAGCTTGACAACCTTGTCAAACATTTTCTACGTCTGATATCCTTGCTCACCAATTGCGTTAGATGGTTTACCATGATAGAGTGGTTTATCAGCTACAGGTGGTAATTGCAACGTTTATCAATCCATCCATACGTGGTTTATCCAAGCATTGAATATTCATCAATCAATATATAGTCTATCTGTTTGAGACGCTGTTGTAGCCTTGAGAGAGTTTCTCCTTTAAGATCATTGTTACCTCTTGGACCAACAGGCAATTTAAGCAGGGAATGTATGGTTACACCTTTAATATTGTAAGATGCTTTACCTGTAGTTGCAGTGACTGCACACATACTTTGTAAAAGATTACGAAGACCATTTATGAGGCAGCTTTTACCTGTACCAGCTACACCTATGACTATAAGACACAGTGGATCTTTGTCTACAGAGTGATCTTCAGAGTGATTCTTAACAATGTCATAAGCAACTTTTTGCATTTGACTGAAAGTATTCACATCTACATGTTGATAGTTGTCATTCGTGATTCTCACAGCTTGTTAGTTCCTTGTGAATTTTAATCCATGTTGGCATTTCACCAAGTTGTTGCTCTGTGTATCCTGCTCTGTCTTGTTGCCAATCATGCAATGTTGAATATTCCTCATTGTTTTCAAATGGGGTATGAAGATCTGATATTATCATCCACTCATCACGAGTGTTACTATCTGAAACAACAGGTTGACTATCATGTTCTTCTTGGTTTTGTATAACACTGTGTAATTTATCAAACCAGTCAGGGACATTGGCTTCTGCATATGGCGTTTGCAAAAGGTAATATGCATGCCAACATCTAACAAATACTTCATCAGAAGGTTCCTGATCACCCCATGCATTATTTTGAGATAATTTCCATGGTTTGTACCTAAGTAGTTGGTACCTACAATGAAGTGCAAAGTTAGGCCCGGTAGGGTTGGAGGAGTATATATATTGGGAATATACGTGGAATTGTATTAGGAGGCAACGGCATTAACTTATGAGTTGCTACTTTAAAGTTTGTTGCAAACTCCACAAAGTTCATATTGACTACATCAGGTAAATTGTCATAATTTTCACGATTAGCACTGATAGACATCAAGTAGTGAGTTATCGGTATATATAATTCACCATCACCTTCTGTATTAATGTGTCAGCCCTTCGTGAACCATTCAAACTTACTGGTATGACATTTAAGGATGGGCTATGTAACTTCAGTGATAGTAAATGATGTATAGTCTCCTGTGCAGCATAATCCCTTTCACCAAGGGTTTTCATAATTGTTAGTTTGAGCTTCATCTCCAATATTTTGACCAAATATCGAACTCTAAATGGAGTACTTAAAGAGAACCCTCGCGATAAACATGGATAAAGAGTATTTCCTATGAGCTGTGAATCTACGAATTTCTCATCCTACATGTTGCTAAACGAACATACGTAGAAGCAAGTCAATTGTATTCCTCATTCAAGCATTCAAGAGATCTTGAGAGGTTTTTGTACTGAATTTTAATACGGAATTCTAGAGCAGACCATTGCATGGAACGGTTAGGTTCCATTGACCTTGTTGGTCACGTAACGTCTTTTATTATTTAAAACATCCGAAACATGAACGAAAAAATTCACGATTTGTTATTGTGTCAAAAACGCCGTTGTAGAAGTCTTTACAGCAAACAATTGAGATACATAGTGAAATAAAAAGTTGAATTGAATAAACTGGTATATTCGCTGCTAATATTTTGCATGTCGACTAATAGCTGCTGACAGACAAATTGACTAATCAAATATTTTTTAGTTTAAGTTAGCCGATTCAAAAAGGGTCTTTATGTTACGGTTAACTATTTCCCGGAATGGTGAAGAATGCGACGTGAAACGGCTCGGGGAAGAGTACGAACGGGGCCGGTCATTGAAGCCTCTCCTAAAAGGGGCTTCCGGGGCACGAGTGAACGCACGTGTGCGTCTAGTTACTCGTGCCCAGGCCTATGGCCGGGAACGAGTTATAAATTGCAAAGGTTTTTTTTTCTCTTTTCGTCCTCAGCTACTTCTGAATGGTTCGTCCTAAGGCACCTCTGATTGGTTAAGAACGTAAAAAAACAATGCCCTTCATTCATCACCTTTAAGCGCGTGCAACTCTTCGTAGTGAACGCCAGTCAGGAACTTTAGGAATGCAAGATGGCCGACTACAAAGAAAATAGCTTTCAGAGACAGGCCTTTCCTGTAGTAGAACAATGTAATTTGGAGCTTTTAACTCGAGATATACCTATATACTTATAAGAGCTTCAGAATGGGGTGTTATTTTGAGCTTAACTTCATCTCCAATTCTTTGACCAAATATCGAACTCTAAATGGAGTACTTGAAAGCCGAGGCCCTCGCGATAACGACTATTTCCTATGAGCTGGAAAACTACGAATTTCTCATCCTACATGTTGCTAAACGAACATACATAGAAGCAAGTCAATTATATTCCTCATTCAAGCATTCTGAAGAGATCTTGAGAGGTTTTTGTACTGAATATTAATTTGATATCGGAATGGCATGAAACTAGATTCCATTGACCTTGTAATTGTATTTCGCGTTTGGTCACGTAACGTCTTTTATTACTCGTGCCCAGGCCTTCAGGCCGGGAACGAGTTATAAACTGCAAATGTTTTTTTTTTCCTGTGGTCGTCTCGAGAATGCAGCATTCTTGCGCAATCGGTCACGTGTTACACAACCGATTGGTTAAGAACGTAAAAAACAATGCCCTTCATTCATCACCTCCGTACTGAACGCCAGCGAGGAACTTTAGGAATGCAAGATGGCCGACTACAAAGAAAATAGCTTTCAGAGACAGGCTTTTCCTGCAGTAGCACAGTGTAATTTGGAGCTTTTAACTCGAGGTATACCTATATACTTATAAGAGCTTCAGAATGGGCTGTTAGTTTGAGCTTCATCTCCAATACTTTGACCAAATATCGAACTCTTAATGGAGTACTTGAACGAGAGCCCTCGCGATAAACATGGATAAAGAGTATTTCCTATGAGCTGTGAATCTACGAATTTCTCATCCTACATGTTGCTAAACGAACATACGTAGAAGCAAGTCAATTGTATTCCTCATTCAAGCATTCAAGAGATCTTGAGAGGTTTTAGTACTGAATTTTAATACGGAATTCTAAAACAGACCATTGCATGGAACGGATAGGTTCCATTGACCTTGTTGGTCACGTAACGTATTTTATTATTCAAAACATCCGAAACATGAACGGAAAAAATCACGATTTGTTATTGTGTCAAAAACGCCGTTGTAGAAGTCTTTACAGCAAACAATTGAGATACATAGTGAAATAAAAAGTTGAATAAACTGGTATATTCACTGGTAATATTTTGCATGTCGGAGATATATAATACTATGCAAAGACAAACACTAATAGCTGCTGACAGACAAATTGACTAATCAAATATTTTTACTCGTGCCCAGGCCTTTAGGCCGGGAACGAGTTATAAAATGCAAATGTTTTTTTGTGGTTACTGGCTTTTTTAAAGCCAGTAACACATAATGTCATCGGGTATGCGTGAGGGTGTGTAATTCGGAAATCTCCGAAGTAGAGCCGAAGTGTCAAGGGTCAAGCCGAAAGATATGCGAACTTCGTGCGCCGGTCCCGAGGGTGTTTAAGTCGATTATTGAGAGTTTGTGGTTATAAAATATATGTCTTGAGACCAAACTGTCCAGTTTAGTTCATAAACATATCTGTAGGGGAAACGTTTGATCAATTCTCGATAACGTAGTATTGACGAAGCTGTTCGGAATGAAATAGGAAACTTCCATAAAAACGTTCCGTATCTGAACCGTCACATTTATATTACCATAACTATAAGCTATTTCTGAAAGAGTTAGGAAAGAACGGCAGAAAAAGACATTACAGCATAATACTATTAAATGATAACAATAACTATCATGACAATAAGGAATGAAGTATTATATTTCCAGTTGACATCAGAGCAGCTTCTATTTTTATATTCGCCGTTTTTTTGTGACATGTTTTGCAACGGCTGTGTAAAGTATTTCTAAACTGTCGTCCCACCAATTTAGCTACAAAATACTCAGGTTTTCTTCAATCCTGTACTGCTACCAACGGTCACGCTTTCTGTTTTACCCGAGTCAGATTACTGAAACTGAATCCGCTCACGGTTTGCCTTGGTAGCTAAACTGTCATCACTGGCGCCCGTACCTGTCAAGATAATCCAATTATACGATGAGTGATCTTAAGTCGATTAACGAAATCGCTAACTAACGTTTGGCGGAGCAGAGATTGGAACCCTATATGAAACGAATACAAACCGTTGAAACGTTCGTTTGACCGAAGATAGCGCTTTATAACAGCTATAACAGAGGCCAGAAAGATCAAAAGCAGAGGAATCAATGTGACTAGGACTGACAGCAAATATGTACAATTTTTATCTCGGTTTATTAACATATATACACAACGACTTTGTCCTAGTGCCCTTAGTCTATATCTATATTTGGATTTAAGGCCAGTAACCACATGGCCTCATAGAGGTCTATTTTTTTCTCTTTTCGTCGCCAGAAGAGGCCTTTCTTGCGCAATCGGTCACGTGTTAAAGCTCCTGATGACGCCAGTCAGGAACTTTAGGAATGCAAGATGGCGGACAGCCCCAAAAATGGCTTTCAGAGACAGGCTTTTCCAGTAGTGAGACAATAGAAAATGGAGCTTTTAACTCGAGATATACCTAGACACTTATAAGAGCTTCAGAATGGGCTGTTATTTTGAGCTTGATCTCCAATACTTTGACCAAATATCGAACTCCGATGGAGTACTTGAAAACTGAAGCTCTCGCGACTCGTAGCAATAACCTTTGAGCTGGAAATCTACGAATTTCTCACCCTACATGTTGCTAAACGAACGCATATAGAGGCAAGTCAATTATATTTTTCATTCAAGCATTCAAGAGATCTTGAGACGTTTTTGTAATGAATTTTAACACAATTCTGGCCAGACAATTTATTTATATATTTTCATGGAATCAAGGCTCTATTTGACCTGATGCGTTTGGTCACGTAATAGATAAAACATCTGAAACACGAACGCCGAAAAAATACACGATTTGTTATTGTGTCAAAAACGTCGTTGTAGAAGTCTTTACAGCAAACAATTGAGATATATAGTGAAATAAAAAGTTGAATAAACTGGTATATTTTTGCATGTTGGGATAAAGGCAAACACTAAGCTGCTGACATGCAGACAAATTGACTAATCAGATATTCTCTAAAAAGGTCAAAAAAGGTCTTTATTATGTTACGGATATAGAGGCAAGTCAATTATATTTTTCATTCAAGCATTCAAGAGATCTTGAGACATTTTTGTAATGAATTTTAACACAATTCTGGCCAGACAATTTATTTATATATTTTCATGGAATCAAGGCTCTATTTGACCTGATGCGTTTGGTCACGTATTAAATAGATAAAACATCTGAAACATGAACGCCGAAAAAATACACGATATGTTATTGTGTCAAAAACGTCGTTGTAGAAGTCTTTGCAGCAAAAAATTAAGATATATAGTGAAATAAAAAGTTGAATAAACTGGTATATTTTTGCATGTTGGGATAAAGGCAAACACTAAGGTGCTGACAGACAAATTGACTAATCAGATATTCTCTAAAAAGGTCAAAAAAGGTCTTTATTATGTTACGGTTAAGTGAAGAATGCGTGAAACGGCTCGGGGAAGAGTACGCACGGGGCCGGTCACTGAAGGGCTCCCGGGGCACGAGTGAACGCACGTGTGCGTCTAGTTTAGTTTAAGTTAGCCGATTCAAATTCAAAAAGGGTCTTTATGTTACGGTTAACTATTTCCCGGAATGGTGAAGAATGCGTGAAACGGCCCGGGGAAGAATACGAACGGGGCTCCTCATTGAAACCTCTCCTAAAAGGGGCTTCCGGGGCACGAGTGAACGCACGTGTGCGTCTAGTTACTCGGGCTACCTGTGGTAGCTCGAGTCTAGGTTTACCTTTTCGGTCTATCAATCTATCTATATATCTATCTATCAACGTCGCAAATCGGCAAATTACCCAGAAGCCTTTGGGGTACACTGTTGACCACGAGGCTTCCTGTGGTCGCGAGAGATTGAAAACAAAATGGCGGACGCTATCAATCGGAATTTTTCGAACTATTGGCTTTTAATCTCAAGATACTTTGCTTTAATCGTTAATATCGAATTCTCGAATTTAGTGATGACCTTCTTACCAGCTGTTGTAATCAACTTATAATGTCTTGATCGCCCAAGAACACGAGACAGATCGATTTGTGGCAGCGAACTTGAGGACAGACATGTAAGACACGGAGATATTGTCTTTAATAGATCAGTAGTTTGTTTTATAAATTAATAATATTTCACCACTGCTTGCCCATAATATTTGCTTACACGGTGTCTACAGTCATGCTCTTCCTGAGAGCCGTGTTAAAAACGAACTAATAAACTAACAATAAGCTTATGACTACAATGTTTATTTTAACTAGAAAGCCTAGGAGATTCTTGCCTTTGCGTAATAAGGTGACTAACGTGTATTCAATAATTAAGCCAGGAAACAGGAATTAGTAAATGGTGCAAAATTACACCAAATAAACAATGGAAAACAAATGATTTTGTATTATTAACTTTAGTGCAATCTGTATTTTGTACAAATATGTCATGATTATATTGAATGCACTTTATTGTCAATCATGCTCAATGCTAGCAGATAAAAATATAGTGATGGATAATCATGGAAATGATAGTATAAATGTTTATGAGACCTTATATTAGCAACAATTGAAGAATTATTTTAGAATGTCAAAATGATATTTTCAATCAATGAAAAGTGATACTCAACCACAAATTTGTACAAGCTTTGTGCAACCATGTTCACAGAAACAAGATAAAGTGGATTGAATTGAAGATATTACTGTATGTAGTAGTATCAGATTGATGTGCATGGAGGAGCTATATATGGTATCGGTACTGAGCATATATTGTATGACATTACACTTCTTCAAATAAAGCCGGATCAGCAACTGACTACTGCTATAATTATTGATCTGCTCCATATTAAAAACATGGTAATACATGTATTGAAAAGTTGTGTTAAGAAACTGAAATGATTTCATAGAAAGGTAACTGTGGTACTTCTAGAATCTACCAATGTGACAACAGCAATATCAAAATCATTTTAACTTGGACATCAAAACAGTCTGCCACAGTTTGTAAGTTTTGTTTCCATAAATCAAAGTAAAAAATTACAGAATAGAAATTTAAATTGTCTGAGCTATAATGTATTATCTATAGATCATATTGGATCATTTGGTAGGCATTTACAAAATAAAGCAGACTGTATACTGTATATGTCTGGTGTGATAAAAAGACCAGCAGTATATTAATAACCACCATGATGTGGTACAATTATGTACTTTCTCCCCAATATAATTTGTGTTCTACTCTGGGAGTACTTGTCATGCATTTTTGCAATCAAAAGACACTGACAAGTCAAACTGGTTTCCATCAACTTCTGTTCTCCATTTCTCCCCAAGTACTATACCCAGGTGTAGCCCGAGTGAACGCCTATTAGGCGTCTAGTTACTCGTGCCCAGGCCTTTAGGCCGGGAACGAGTTATAAGCTGCAAATGTTTTTTTTTTTTTTTTTTTTTTTTTTTTTTTCCTGTGTTCGTCCTGAGGGACCTCTGATTGGTTAAGAGCGTAAAAACAATGCCCTTCATTCATCACCTTTAAGCGACACCGAACGCAAGCCAGGAACTTTAGGAATGCAAGATGGCCGACTACAAAGAAAATAGCTTTCAGAGACAGGCTTTTCCTGCAGTAGAACAATGTAATTTGGAGCTTTTAACTCGAGATATACCTATATACTTATATGAGCTTCAGAATGGGCTGTTATTTTGAGCTTCATCTCCAATACTTTGACCAAATATCGAACTCTAAATGGAGTACTTGAAAGCCGAGGCCCTCGCGATAACGACTATTTCCTATGAGCTGGAAAACTACGAATTTCTCATCCTACATGTTGCTAAACGAACATACATAGAAGCAAGTCAATTATATTCCTCATTCAAGCATTCAAGAGATCTTGAGAGGTTTTTGTAGTGAATTTTAATTTAATATCGGAATGGCATGAAACTAGATTCCATTGACCTTGTATTTCGCGTTTGGTCACGTAACGTCTTTTATTCATATATATAACATCCGAAACATGAACGAAAAAATACACGATTTGTTATTGTGTCAAATATGCCGTTGTAGAAGTCTTTACAGCAAACAATTGAGATATATAGTGAAATAAGAAGTTGAATATAAAACTGGTATATTTTTGCATGTTGGAGATATCTAATACCTATGCATGATAATAGAAAGACAAAGGCACTAATAGCTGTTGACAGACAAACTAACTAATCAAGATATTTTTTAGTTTAAGTTAGCCGATTCAAAAAAGGTCATTTGTTACGGTTAGCTATTTCCCGGAATGGTGAAGAATGCGTGAAACGGCTAGGGGAAGAGTACGAACGGAGCCGGTCATTGGAGCCTCTCTTAAAAAGGGCTCCAGGCATAGGCACGAGTGAACGCACGTGTGCGTCTAGTTAATTTTGGATTGCTAGCCATTCAAGAACAAACTTCAATGAAACCGTTTAGAGTGAGAATGTAAATAACACCGAAGCAAGGATCGGATAACGCCAAAGGTCACGGACTGAAATTAGTTTATTTCCCGAGCGTTATAGTCGTTATGCTCTAAGAATATGTCGTATTTTTATCATTACGCCTTTCATATGATGCCTAAATTACTCTCACAATCCAAAGAGCAAAGTGTTATTTTACTATGATGCATTTTGACGCGATTTTAAACCCAAACACTGAGCCAGTGGTTTATCGTCTTTATCAGCAACGGCTACACGCTGCTTGTGTTTGACGTCAAAACAACCCGCATAAATTCTAAAATTTCGAATTGAGATCCTGGATCACTTTGGATCATTTTGAGACCACAAAAAAGGGGAAGGATCGCTCTATAAGACACTATAATCAGAACCAGTTTATGTTGATCCGTTTTAAAGAAAGCGATGTTTGAAGATTGGGTATTTTCTTCAGGCCCCAATGTACTTCAAGTTCAAATCTAAATTACAAACCTTTAGAAATGTCAAAATTAGCTAAATTTGTAATAATTTCCAGAAATACAACGACCAAAAATGAGCTCCGTTTCCAGCATAAATTTTGTACAAATCCAATACCAATCCACGTTTCAAAGCGCAATGTATCTTGGGAAGGTGTGCGCTCCTCCTCTGCGTTGGGATTGTTCTTCATTAAATCTGCCTGACGAGTGCGAAACTCAGAGTTGCAGGGATAATCATGTGTGTTCTTTTGTAATTTTAATTTTCACATATATATTAGATATTTTTAATATCATGCTATTTAGAATCACGAGATTCTACCATATGATCTTCAATAAAGTCATTCATTCATTCATTTATTCATTCAACCAACCAACCAACCAACCAACCAACCAACCAACAAACAAACAAACAAACAAACAAACAAACCAACCAACCAACCAACAAACAAACCAACCAACCAGCCAACTAAACAAACAACTAACGAACGAACGAACGTAAGAACAGACGAACGAGAAAAACCGAAACTGTCCAAAATTACTACCTAATCTATATTCATTTATTATATACCCTTGTCGATACGCGCGCTCCGATTGACTAAAAGCTTTGCTTTATCAGAGAACGGAGCACAGCTCTGATGTCAGCAGCGCGAGCTCGAACGCGCGCGCACCTTTTGAATTTTTGTACGGAGAAAATCGAACTTTTTCCCTTGAATATTTACTTCAAAATATATAATAAAACAAATAGAGCATCTTTCTCCGTGCTCCGTTCAGTAATACAGCACTTAGGAAGTGCCGAAAGCACTCAAGAAGTGTGGAGAGCACTCCTTACACTTCTTTCGTGCTTTCGTCACTTCCTGCGTGCTGTATTACTGAACGGAGCACGGAAAAAGCTGTTCTATTTGTTAATTGCCTATCACTTTTATAATATTTCAGATGTCGCGAAGCGCCGGCGTCGTCCTCCTTGCCGCTCTGGCAGACATGCCTACCGATGTCGCAAAGTTCGCAGATGTAAAACTCACAGATGTTGCCGCCGCGGCGTTTGGCCGTGGACGAAAACAAAATGCCGTGACTGTATTCGTTGTCGTTAAGACGGCATGCAAAGAACTGTTTTTGTTGCATAATCTTAATGTTGTGTAATAAACGTCAATAAAAGAGCATCGAAAATCAACTGTGTGTGTGTATATTCATAGTTTTTAGTCGAACGTTCAAGCTAGTAAGAGAATGTAAAATGGACTGAGTACATCCTGACGACGTCATGGTCTTGGGGTATTACAACTGGTTGCCGTACTACCTAACGTCAACTCAACATCTCCGTGGGGTTGGGGAGAGTACTCCTCTATACAGGCTTTATAGACATTGTATATCATTTATAGGTGTCCCTAAAAGCGATTTGCTTTTCCCTTTTTGTACAAATGAAGAATATGGCGCTCGCTAGGCCGAGAATTCAATAAATTCGACTAAACAAAGATCATTTTCAGTTTACATCAGGCTACTATTTGCTCTACAACTTGCAGGGAATTAGTATAGGTTGTAATACACTATACAAAATTACTCGATTCTGATTGGACGAGAGGAGTACAATTAAATCGTTAATTGTACTCTGTAGAGTACCTATTAAGTCGCTATGGCAACAATAGTGTATTATAAATAAAAAATCGCACGATCTTCTCGTACAATTCAGAATTAATAGTTACTCGTAATGTTTTGAAAACTCTCAAATAGGACGAGCCTATTTTGAGAACTTTCAAAACATTACTCGTACCTATTAATTCCGAATTGTACTCAAGATCGTGCGATTTGTATATATAATACACTATACAAAATTTCAATTAAGGATTGTCGTTGCCATAGCGACTTAATAGGTACTCTGCAGAGTACAATTAACGATATAATTGTACTCCTCTCATCCAATCAGAATCGAGT
Organism: Telmatactis stephensoni; assembly: GCA_029948255.1. Classification (NCBI taxonomy): domain Eukaryota; kingdom Metazoa; phylum Cnidaria; class Anthozoa; order Actiniaria; family Isophelliidae; genus Telmatactis; species Telmatactis stephensoni. The sequence goes on along the minus strand of JALIZF010001679.1, from coordinate 476,301 downwards.
AATTTTGTATAGTGTATTATAAAGGAGAGAAGCGTAATTGGAATTGGAATTGCTTTTTATTGCTCTCTCTTTACAAGTATAAATTTTACAATAATACATTAAAGACAATAAAAAGTTGACAAAATAAATGACAATATATTTGTACTGATATTACATTAGAGCCTGAGGGCTAAGTTAACTGCTAAGTTTTCTAGTTAGCCCTCAGCCTATAAGTTTCTAGTATTTGAAAATAGGTAGAAGATATAAACTACAAATTACACTTAATATTTAATAAAGATATTTACATAGACAAGAATTTAACATATTAAAAAGAAGAACAGTGATATACGAAAATATATATTTTTTTCTCTTTACTCTTGGTGTTGTTTGTGGAGAAGATATTCTTTCAATTTTATTTTGAAGGAGGCAGATTTTGTCAAAAGTTTTAAGTGGGTAGGGAGATCTTTCCAAAGGTCAATTGCCATATAAGAGATAGTCTGTTTACCTATATTAGTTTTAACGCCCGGTTTGTGTAAATTATCATTGCTTGCATATCTGGTGTTGTAACTATGTACGGTCCTAGCATATCTGAACACATCATCAAAAATACTAGGTAGCATTCCATTATGCCAGAGGTACGTAAACATTAAGACGTGCAAGCAGTAGACGTTGTATACGGTCAAAATATCTAGAAGGTTTAATAGTGGTTTAGCACTGTCTGTATCTTTACCATAGAGGTTTGCAAAGAAAATCATTCTAATTATGTGGTTCTGTTTAACTTGGACTTTTTGAAGATTTGTATTGTAAGTGCTACCCCATGCCATAATGGCATAAGATATATAAGGATAGATGAGATTATAGTAAATTTGCTTTAACTGCTTTATGGAAAGATAATGCCTTAGTTTTAATATAATTCCACTATTGCGCGATATTCGTGAACAAATATAAGAGATGTGATTCTTCCATGACATGGAGTCATCAATCATCACCCCTAGATATTTTATACAACTTTTCCTTTCTACGGAAAAGGTCGTTCCATCTTTGCTAGTTAGTTTTATATCAATGGAAGCGTCCTTTTTCCTTTTTGATTTTACTACCATGTAATTGGTTTTTGAGATATTTATAGAAAGTTTATTTATGTCACACCACTCTTTTACTTTTGCTAATTCGGAATTCATTGTTTTTTCAAGCAATTTGAGATTACTTGCAGAAGCGAACACATTTGTATCGTCAGCAAAAATTTTAAATTTTAATTTATCAGAACAGAGTGGAAGGTCATTTATATAGATCAAGAATAGGAGAGGTCCCAATGTGCTTCCTTGTGGGATTCCGCACATGATTGTTTCCAATTGTGACTCAACATTTCCTAAAGAGACGTATTGTTTTCTGTTTTCAAGATAGCTGCGGAACCACTGTAGAGGCAGACCGCGAATTCCGTACATTTCCAGTTTGTTTAGTAAAATAGTATGGTCGATGGTGTCAAATGCTTTTGACAGATCTAAGAACACCCCACAAGTGTACAGGTTATTATCTATAGCTTTCTTCAGGCTGTCAGTAATTTCAGTTATGGCCTGGGCAGTCGAATGGTTCTTTCTAAAGCCAAATTGAAATTCAAACAAAATATTTTGTTTTTCTATGTAATTGATTAGCTGTTTATAAATGATTTTTTCATATATTTGTGTGAATGTTGATAAAGTAGCGATGGGACGGTAATTTGTTGGGTTAGTGGCATCTCCCCCTTTATCAACAGGTGTAACTTTAGAAATTTTTAAAATGTCAGGGACAACGCCCTGGAGCAGCGATAGATTAAATATCAAAGATAATGGTTCCGAGATTTGTTCACAGGCAATTTTGATACATTTTTGAGGGATTCCTATTGTAGATTTATCAAGTTTAATGTTCATAATTGTATCGTGAATCTCATCTGGGGTTATACCTCGGAACATAAAGCTATTTAGAAAAGATCTATTAAAGTACTTTGTAGGGTCTACATCACTTTGTGGAAGCTTCTCTGCAATCTCACGTCCCACATTTATGAAATGTGTGTTTAGTTGTTTTGCAATATCAATTTTGTCTGTGTAGCTTTTATTTTTGTAAACCAATTTCGATATTTGATTTTGTGTGGAATTCTTTTTTCTATTAAATAACATGCCGATAAGCCTCCAAGTTCCTTTCAGGTTTTGACTATTAAAATCAAACTGATCTTGGAAGTATTTCTTCTTTGACACTTCTTTGATTTTATTCAATTTGTTATTATAGGTTTTATAGATTTTTACTTTAGCAGGGTCTTTACTAAGGAAATGAGTTTTGAATAGCTTTTGTTTCTTCTTTATGGAGGTGAGAATTGCATTGGTAATCCACGGTTTTTTTATTTTCTTGAGCTTTTTTTTCGACAGTTGACGTATTGGAGCATGTTTATCTGAGATTTTTTGCATGGAGTTAACAAATTTATTCATACTTTCATTTGGATCCTCACTAATAAGATTATTAAAGTCTACAGCTTTTATGTCAGCGAGAAATGATTCATTATCAAATTTAGAGAAATCTCGAAAATGTCTTGTTTCTTTAACCGAAGGGAGTTTATTTGTTATAGAACAAAAGATAGGTAAGTGGTCTGTAACGTCTGCTAGGCATATCCCAGACTTACTAACTTTTTGTGGTACATTTGTGTAGATGTGATCGATTAACGTGGAAGTATGGTCTGTGATCCGAGTAGCTTTAGTTATTAGAGGCATAAACCCAGCATCGAGTAACATATCGAGATGATCTGAAGTATTTTTATCCATGTTGTAGTTTAACAAGTTTATATTAATATCCCCTAAGACAAATACCTCTTTTCCTTTGTTGTTTAAATCAATTAATTGGTCTCTTAGGGTTTGACAAAACTGGCCACAATCTCTAGAAGGATGTCTATAAATGCATCCAATAACAATATTCTTTTGTCTTTCCCGCGTTATCTCAATCCAACATGATTCAAATTCGTTTGTGGAGAGTTCAAGGTCGCATCTCCTAATGAATTTCAGTTCATTTGTAACATAAAGCCCAACTCCCCCTGCGGATGTTTGAGAATTAGTATTCAAGAATGTGTAGCCTGGTATGTTGATGTTGTATATATTTTCATCTCTTAATTTAGTTTCCGAGATCGCAATTATTTCTGGGGTGGATTTGAAAGTTGAAAATAAATCTTCTAATAGTGTTAGGTTTTTGGTGAGGCTCCGCATATTGAAATGCATAATTGAAAAACCATGAGTTTTTCCACTGCGAAAAATGTTACCAGATTGTTTAATACTGTAATACTTGGATTGTGTGCAGAAATCATGTGCATACTCCTGCAAGTCATGCTCATTAACCGGACTCATGATTATATCTTGAAATAGATCTTTTGACTGAAGTATGGAATTTGAAGACGAATATACCCAACTCCCAATGGTTTTAAGGAGTTCTTGGCAATCTAAGCCATAGAAGGGCAATTCTGAAAATATCTGAGTTATAGATATTTTGATGTTCTAGATCTAGTTTAAGTCATGTACTTTAAGTCTACTTTAGATCTAAATAAATACAGAGTCATGATGACTTTGTGTCAGTGCGACAATACATTTATAATAAATGAAATATAAAATAGTAGATCTTACTTGATTGCTGTATATTTAGATATGAGTATAGATAACAATGTCTCAGTTGCCATTGAGTTAGTGTTCTATCGCCAGTTATAGTCATCATAACTGTCATGCTCGTCTTCAAATTCTTGCAGATCTTCTTGTTTGTCGAAGGCGAACGTCTTCGAGCTTTCTTTTTGCTTCATATAGATTCGTCCATTGTAGGTCCAGATAAATTTCCATTTGAGGCGTTTTTTCACTGTGTTAACATCACCAAATAGTTTTTTCCGTTTGGGTGTTAACGATTCTGAGATAAATACTTTAGTCTCTGTGTCCAATTCAAGGTCTGGAAGATCTTTAGCTGTTTTCTTCGCCAGCTTCCTTCGGGCTTGGTAGAATTTGTTTCTCGTTTTACGATGCTTGAACTTGACTATGATCTTGCTTGATCCTTTTTAGTTAAGGGTAGGAAGAGGGTGAGCAATTGATATATCATCTTTATCAATCGGCACATCGATAGCTTTCCCAATAGCCTCAACAATGGCTTCTGATGCCGGCTCGTCGTTGGCTTTAAGCCCAGAGATCTCGATGCAATCACGTCTAACGTACTGAGCCAGTTCGTCAACCTGATCCAGAGCTTCCACTGCTCTTTTATCGATCACTTTTAAATCTTGTCTAACAATGGCCAGATTTACTCCGTGTTGCTGTGTATGGCTGTTGGTCGTTTGAATTTGGTTCAACAGATCATCGTATTTTGTAGAGAGAAATTGAACTGAAGTACTTAATTCTTTATATTTTTCAGTCAAATCTTTAACTGTTACGTTTATAGGAGCTAATTCTTTTGTAATAAATTCTTTTACCTGTTCTAAGGTAGCCATTAGCGTCAGATTATGGCAGAGCAGCAGTAAGCGTGTCAAACCGCCATTACGACATATGCTAATCCAAGAGAGTTGTGGCACGAGGCGTAGCCGTAGACAAACGAAATAAGCAAACATTTTCGTCCATTTTAAGAAAATAAAGAGGCAAGAAAAGGAAACATTGACGTCAGCGTGCTGTCCATCGAGTTTTGGACGCATGCTTGCGCGCGCTTATCATCCAATCAGAGCGCGCGTTATATATTACCTATGTTATAAAGGCAAATTGATGTAAAGCGACATCTAATCAGACGGGTATGCTTGGCCTTTTGAAACCTTTTTAGGTGTTTGGAAGCGGTACTTTTCTAGAGCTTTAAAGCTAGGAAATAATCTTAAATAAAAACACAACTTTTTTGAGTTTAAAACAAGACATGTTTCGGCTTTCATAAAGCCATCTTCAGTTGTTTAAGTGATTACAAGTTTTGACTAAATGTATCTACTATTAATAGAATCTAGTTACATATAAAATTACAACGGTCATTACATAGTTTGAATTCTTAAAATATGACATATAAACAAACTAAAAAAAAACAAAGATATATAAACATATTACATATTGATGGTAGTATTCAGAAAACTCAAAAAACTCAAAAAAAAAACGTCAAAATTTTTTTTTTATTTTTATTTAAAATTATCACATCCTTTGTGCTATTAAGACCATTAGGAAATAATCAATTTCTTCATAAAGTTTAAAGACATTAATTAATGGAACAGCTTACTCGAGACATTAAGGGATATAATTTCTATATCAAAGAATGGCGTTCGAAAAAGCTGAAAGCATGAATTGATTCTTCTTAGCAAAAGCCCAATCGATTGTCGAAAATTGTTTGTACGTTTTTTTGAAGAGCACTCAAGTACATTTAGAACTCCAAGTGCTTCTAAGGATCCAGAATTAACTTTAAGGAGGGATGCAGCGTTATAGTAATCGAAAACCGGCCAGGGGATCAGAGAGGATATTTTTGAAAAGTATCGAGAAGAAAAGGACCCAAAAACATCTCAGGAGGGTGCATTACATATACCTTGTAACCCTCCCATAAATTCTTCCCCCCCCCCCGAGAATTAAGCGGAAATTGAACTTAAGGGTTGTCCCCTTAAGGTGGTATATGCAAATGCTATCCTGAATATCGTGGCAAGAGCAGCCTTCTCCATATAGAAAAGAACCAAAACCTTTGGCCGGGAAAGAATTAGCGAAACCTTAATAGACGACTTTCAAAAATGGCGGGCTCATTGTTCACGATAACAAGGCCAGAAAGGCCTCCAAAATCAACATCGCATCAAATGATTCTAAATATATAAGAATTATCCTGTAAAATGCACATAAAATAGGTATTCTAAAAGGAAAAGGAACACATCGTCTTTGATAGCAATAGAAGTGTCGCCACGCTTATTTTCTAGTAACAAGGCCTTTGTGGCCTCGTTCTCATGTACTAGGCCGCCATTTATGAAAGTCGTGTATTAGCTTAAATAATTGTCTTAGGAATCAATTATTAAAACGAATGTTTTCATAATCATAAATTAAAGTTGTGAGGGAAAATTCAATAAAAAGAGCCACATTGAAAATCAACTGTAGTGTGTATATTCATGCACATTCTTCAACGTTCAAACTAGTAAGATTGTAAAAACTAAGTACATCCCGACCGGTTTAGTCTTGTGGTATTTCACAAAACTGGGAATGCGTCTTTTCTGCTACATAATGTCGGCATCAACTTAGTGGACTCAGCAAACCCGTGAGGGGAGGGTGGCGGTATTGTTCTCTATACAAGCGATATAGATATAGGTGGGCTTAAAGGGTATAGTTTGAAATAGTGTACAAGTTGAGTACACTTTTTAAAGAAACTGACATATTGACCGGAAATATGGTATAGTTTTCAATTTATATATTGTTATGCTGCTATGCTTTTTCATTTCCAATAAACACTTAACACAATTTTGTAAAGCTCAGAATTGATATATTTTTAACTTAAGCAACTGATAGCGGGTAATGCACCTTTGTGAGTTCTTCAACTGAAACTGAAAAAATATATACACCCTTTCACGCCTCTAGCCAAGAAGTTATTAGGCTAAAACCGTCTTGCAAGTACTGCTGAAGTGTTTATCAGGAGATAAAAACAAAACATTCATTTTCAGTTTAAACGAAAAAAGCAAAAAGGCTGTTTTGCTGCAGTTTCGAATAACCGGTACAACTGCTAATCATTAGACTGATTTCCTTTCACTGACTCGTCAAGTGAGTAAAAACTCGCATAAAAGAACCAATGATTTTCTGTGATAGGTTGATGTATAAAATGCTTTCTGTGGTAAGTTGATGTATAAAATGGTTTTGTATAAAATGTATGTCTTGTTTTTGTATATATTGGGTGCTTAATTGCTCAATAATCAGCCAGGAGGTTCTTATAATCGTCAGTTTTATGCGGAGTTCTAATTTACAGCACTCTGAGACCTCTGAGCACTCGAGCTCGTATATATGCATTTAATAAATACACATTTACACTTCTTAAGTATATTCTCAAGTTTACACTTATAGAATAAAATCTCTAATTATTTTGTTTATTTTGTATAAATTGAAACCTTAATTAAAAACGTTTATTGTTATCAACTACACAAGCCGTTTGTTTAATTTGTGGTTAGCAACTATCTATAAACCGCGATGCGCTCGTGTTTCTCCTCCCCTCCTTCATCAATGAAAGCTTTGCCAAGTGACAAACACTGATATAATAACTTCAACCTATTTCTTGTTCTTTCCAGATCTTTTTTAAAACAATAAACGAAGAACTTTTTTCTAAGTAGAGATAAAAGCTCATATGTTTTTGGGGTTTTTTTTCTGTGACTCGGATCTCGCAATGGCTCTGCGTTGCACATAACAGCTACACTACGAAATCATTGCGAGACAAATTTTCCTGCTTGCTCGCGTTGAGTTCTCATTGATTATAGCAACTCGTTTTCAACTCAAGAGAGCAGAAGAATAGAGTACCTGACAAAAAAGCCTCGCTGTTTGACTAATATTCAGTCAATCGTTTTTTTTCCAAGATCCGGATCTCCAAGGAAATAATAATATATCACAAAAGAAATTACTTAGTCTAGCGAAGTTCTACGGTTACGTATGAATATCAATCACAAAGCCTTTGAATAGAGGGATTTCATGGCAGCCATGTTTGTGGGCAAGTACAATAAAAAGTTTTTGAATGACAAAAGATTTTATTTCTCTTGGAAGAAAATCACTATTATTTTGACCACTATTTGCTCTACAACATGCAGGGATTAGCTTATTGGGATTGGACTTATCGAAGAGCATAGAGGCATACCAGTTCTTAATCACAAGTCTATAATAGTTCAAAGATCCATAATGCATTCAAAAATTAGCCTGGATAAATATATATTTTGTGCTGTTTCAGTTAGTACAAGAAAGCAGTCAGCTGGGTCTCTTAATTAAACAGGCCGGAATTATGACCAAATAGATGCCATCGTTTGCTGCACATATTTTCAGTTTGACCAAAACTATATTGGCTGTTTCATTTTCATATGAGGCTAGAAGAGTAAACACACTACTGTTTTATTTTATAATATAGGCAAATTGATGGATTAGAACTGCCTTCAAATGATGCAAGGTTTATCAAAGGAGTACCCTTTATATAGCACGCGTTAAGCTATATTTCTACTCAGGGGTGGATCTTTGTGCCCCAACACTGACATGTACAACATATTTCAAACTATCAAAAAAGGAATTGTTGTTGCATATCATAAGCTTATGGAAGTCTTTCTATTTTTACGTGTTTCAGTGTTTATTAAACAAGAAATGAAACATTCAGTCTCAGTTTGATTGATAAATGAAAAATGCTCTTTTTCCGTTTCATTCTTGTACAATTAAATCATAAAAGTGTTTATATTTAAAATAATTGAAGAGCATTTCTTTAAACTTATAGCAAGTTCTCGTGTAGGAACTTCCTTTTATGGAGTCGGTGATGAAAATGAAGCGTTAATATCTCATTTCGATGAGTTAAAGAGGAAAAGCTAGGGAAACAATAATTAATCTGTTATCATACCGAAAGTTTCATTTTGCGAAAACTCACATTTGTTCACTCGAGATATTGGGGGATATTGATAGCACAGTTCTTTCAATTGGAAAGCATGGATTGATTCCTCTTGTCAGTTTTAGTTTCCACATTTTTACATAAACAAATCAACGAATCAATCAGTTAAGCTGCTTTTTGATTTTTACAGGCAGAGTTTTGACAATACGCTCTTTTGGACTAGTTGTGCATGATGTTCTGAGCCAAAGCCCGATCGCTGAAAGTGTTTGTTGGTGAAGAGCACGTCAAGTACATGAAGTACTCCAAGTGCTTTTAAGGATCCAAAATTATTTTTTTTAGGAGAAGGTTCGGCGTAAGAAGCTCTGGAGAGACTAAATTGGTGCTCCTTGTCGACTAGAAGGAAGTTCCATCGTTGCTCGTTTGTATATAAATCTTAATTAAGGACGTTGGTTTCTCATTTGATGACGTAATTAAAGGAGGCCAGGATATTCATAGTTACAACACAAGAAATAAGTCTTTACGAAGATTAGAGTTTTGAAGAAATAACTGGAGGAAACAAGCAACTAAATATTTATTTATTTCTGAGTACAATAGCCTGCTCCCGGCCCGAAGTAACTGAAGCAAATAATTATCTTATAATTTTAAGGAAATGTATTTAGATATGTTTAATTTAGTATTTTGATACTTGAACGCATTTTTATGGCTTTTTAGATCTTAGATTTTCTGTATATAAATTTTTAGCTTAATTTTTAGAGTTTTTTAAAGTAATCAATTTAGTTAGTTTTCATTTCTTTTGAGGACCCTTATGAAAATCGATCACTATTAGGTGATAAGGCCTCCTCAATAAATATTGTATTATTGCATGCATAATTCATTAACCAGCGCCTATAAACAGCCGCCCTATACTCAGCTAGGCATCACTTTGGTTTACCGCTGAGGTACTGCAAACATGAAGTTCTCTCTTGCCTTGTTGTTTATCTTTGGATTCATTACCATCGTCATCGCTTCTCCTCTCGAGAAAGAGGCCGAAGACAATGGGGCTGCTCCTGCAGGTATTTTACTTGTAGCGGCTTTTGCCGCTCAAGTTATCTTAAATGTTTTAAAACACAGGTTTATCTTTTTCAAATCGATTTTAACATGTTGTCATTTTCTTTGCCGCAGAAGAAACTGATGATAAAGACCTAGAGATGGAACAAGATGAAGAAGAAGGCAAGTCAGATACTATAATTATATCGTTGTCTTTTCAGTTTCAATTGAAAGTACTTTAGCTTTAGTTTAAGTTAACTTTGATAAATATTTCATTCTTCTATCCAGAAGATCCTGAAAGTGAAGACCCTGAAGACAATGAAGATACAGAGCAGGATGAAGAGGAGCCACAAAATGGTAAGAAATGACAATATTCATTAAATTGAATATTGAACAGACTCTGATTGCAAACAAACAAACAAATAAACAAACAAACAAACAAACAAACAAAAAACAACCAACCAACCAACCAATAAACCAACCAACCAACCACTCTAAGAGTTCTTAAATGGAGCTACTACGAACAACTTAATCACTGTTTATTGCTCATTCATTCGCCCGGTGTTGGAATATGCCTGTGCTGTATTTCACTTCCCTTACGCAAACTTTATCTGATCAAGTTGAGCACATTCAGAAACGAGCACTGAAGATCGTGTACCCACATTCACCATCATATGCTTCCTCACTCGAGTACGCTGCTATCTCTACATTACACCAACGCAGATTTGACCAATGCAAGTCTTTATACAAGAATATTCAACATCAAGAAGACAGCAAGTTAACAAGCCTTCTCCCCCATGCCAAGTCCTCTAAGTACAATTTAAGAAATCCACGCACGTACACCGAACGCTTAAAAAACCGTTTCATCCCTAAATGTGTCCACCTCTGGGATGCAATATAGACGCATAGTATTATTATGAACAGACTTTTTATATTATTTGTTCTTACATTGAATATACTTATTTGTATATATACATATATACTATATAATCATAAGGAATTGTAGCAAACACTACTAAAGAGTGCTCAATACACGTTTGTGTAGAGCGGTGTATAGAATTAGATGACTAAATGGAAATACACGAGATTCCCTGCGACTCTGAGTTTCGTGCGTATGCACTCATCAGGCAGATTTAATGAAGAACAATCCCAACGGTCAGTTTCTTAAGTACGTCTATATACAAATGGTATAAAATTACACTAGGCGGTTGTTAAGTGATATTTACAAATGTAAACAATGGTTACAATAATAATAGAGGAAACTAAAAATAATTGTTCTTTAGGTAAAATTTATTTTCGTGTCGACATTTGGATATTAGTTCAGATCGTTTGTTCAGTAAGTTGATGCTGCTGTGTTTAATGATCATCAGTTTTTCCGTAAGACAAAGGTCGCATCGCTTACTGGAGTTATTGTACGGGCTCGCTCTTGCCATGATTGACCATTTAATTGAAAAGTATATATTTAGTAATATATTTAGAGAGCTCAGTGCTATTAGTATATTTTCTGTCGGAAAGTTAGTTTGTGTTGCGCATATCTCTGTTTAAAATTAAGTTCCTTCCGTTAAGCCGATGTAGTTCTTCGTAATGGTGTTGTTATCTTTTGTAGACGAAACTTGAGCGTTATAAATAAGGCTGGGTGTCAGGCAATTGTTGTCAAGTGGGCAATCATCCTTAGACCTGCAGTTGCAAAGGTTATCATTGCTGTCGTTGGTGATATTGCTAGTGGCAGATAGTACTTTCTTGTTATGACTGCTAATAATAGATTTCATATATATTCTCTGTAACACTAATTGTAAATAATTTCAATGATATAAAATCATACCTGTTGTCAGGTGATATTAAAAATAATTACAAATAATTTAAATAATAAAATAACACCTATTGCCAGGTGATAATAAAACTGTAACACTAATTGTAAATAATTTCAATGATATAAAATCATACCTGTTATCAGGTGATATTAAAAATAATTACAAATAATTTGAATAATAAAATAACACCTATTGCCAGGTGATAATAAAACTGTAACACTATAATTGTAATTAATTTCAATGATATAAAATCTTACCTGTTATCAGGTGATATTAAAAATAATTACATATAATTGGAATAATAAAATAACACCTATTGCCAGGTGATAATAAAACTGTAACACTAATTGTAAATAATTTCAATGATATAAAATCATACCTGTTATCAGGTGATAATAATAATAATTACAAATAATTTGAATCATAAAACAATACCTGTATCCAGGGGATACTAAAACTTTAACACTAAATGAAAATAATTTCAGTCATATAAAATGACTGGCGTCATGTGATAACTAGCTATGAGTAAAAATATAGCACTAATTACAAAGAAAGTTAACATAATTGTTAACCTGGATGTTGTCAAGTGATAGCACTAATGGCTTACAAATTGATGTTCTTCACATTATTGGAGGTAAAGTCATATGTTATTTTAAGATTATCCAAAGACAGAATGATGTCTTCAATGATATCGACATTCAAATTTGATTCTTCAACTTTAGTATTATTAACATTATAAAATTCAACAATTTGCAACAGGGACTTGTGAAATAGTGTGAAGTTCATTTTTAAATTATCTTTTTGCATGATAACTTTTGCATAGAATTGTTCTTTTGTTTTCTTCTTGTTTACACTTATTTTACAGTTTTGACACTTGACACTGTTTTTGGTGTCATCTAGAAGAACTTTCTTGTTGCAATTTGGGCACACATGATACAAGTAATCTGTAAGATTGTGATATTGAATGATAATTAGAACACATACAAATTCTATTGAACAAATTCTATTGAACAAATTCTATTGGCAATGATGAAATATTTAAAATAGATTATTATTTTACATAAATAGTATTAAAATGGGATGTTGTTTCTCAATGGCCACTGGTTGGTTAACCTGATTGTTTTGCATTATATAGCTCTTTCTTACTGGATAAATTAGAACTGAACACTGTAGTGAGTGAGTTGTATATTTGTTCGTATTCAATGCCTTTAGAAATGTTGTTTATCATGAGAGAATTCAAGGGAAATGAAATGCACTGCAGGTTCATTTTGCTAAGTTATCTAGTCTAGCTTCTTCATTTAGTCGGTATTGTAAAGTTGTAGATGTTTTTAAGCTGGTTAATCTTTCAAATGCCATGGGCTCAATAATGCAAGATGACAGTGTTTTAACTCTACTTATATAGCTACATAAGATACTCCAGGAGTTTTCTCTGGTTTTCCAATATCAATCCACGCTTTAGTTAAAGTCACTGACCCTGACTTTTATGAAGGGTAAGTGAATATGCCAATTTTAGAGGTATTTGCTGTCTTTCATGTATACCTTCTGATAGCCCATTTGAAACTGTAATGGGACAAATTGGTACACATGATGGTAGGATATCACTGATAGATGGACCTGTATAGTCATCAAATTGGACAACAACATGCAGCTATTGGTAAGTCTGGTGGTTGGTGACCAGTCTGGTAGATGATATCTAATACTCTTCCTGTAGCTCCATTACATAGACCAACAGTGGCCCATAGATTCATTGTAAGCATGACATTGGCTCCCTTAGCAAGAAAGATAGTTGGTTGTAAACCTGACATTTCATCAGATGGTATGTTTTAGCTGCTGGACATGAATGACAAGCATTTATATGAGCAGTAGGATTGTGTAGTTTGGAAAGCTTTTCATAATTATAAGTTGCAACCTCTTCATTGCTATAATACAGTCTAACTGCATCTTCAACTGAATAGACTTACATTTGCAACATTTGATGGTTGACGTGTCAGTAATGATTGCCAGTCATCAGACGTTGATGCTCCTTTGCGAAGTCTTAAAAGTAAATCTCTGAACTGCTGTTGTTCTTTCGATTGTCCCTGAACTCTCTGGTTAACAGTAAGCTTGACAACCTTGTCAAACATTTTCTACGTCTGATATCCTTGCTCACCAATTGCGTTAGATGGTTTACCATGATAGAGTGGTTTATCAGCTACAGGTGGTAATTGCAACGTTTATCAATCCATCCATACGTGGTTTATCCAAGCATTGAATATTCATCAATCAATATATAGTCTATCTGTTTGAGACGCTGTTGTAGCCTTGAGAGAGTTTCTCCTTTAAGGATCATTGTTACCTCTTGGACCAACAGGCAATTTAAGCAGGGAATGTATGGTTACACCTTTAATATTGTAAGATGCTTTACCTGTAGTTGCAGTGACTGCACACATACTTTGTAAAAGATTACGAAGACCATTTATGAGGCAGCTTTTACCTGTACCAGCTACACCTATGACTATAAGACACAGTGGATCTTTGTCTACAGAGTGATCTTCAGAGTGATTCTTAACAATGTCATAAGCAACTTTTTGCATTTGACTGAAAGTATTCACATCTACATGTTGATAGTTGTCATTCGTGATTGTCACAGCTTGTTAGTTCCTTGTGAATTTTAATCCATGTTGGCATTTCACCAAGTTGTTGCTCTGTGTATCCTGCTCTGTCTTGTTGCCAATCATGCAATGTTGAATATTCCTCATTGTTTTCAAATGGGGTATGAAGATCTGATATTATCATCCACTCATCACGAGTGTTACTATCTGAAACAACAGGTTGACTATCATGTTCTTCTTGGTTTTGTATAACACTGTGTAACTTATCAAACCAGTCAGGGACATTGGCTTCTGCATATGGCGTTTGCAAAAGGTAATATGCATGCCAACATCTAACAAATACTTCATCAGAAGGTTCCTGATCACCCCATGCATTATTTTGAGATAATTTCCATGGTTTGTACCTAAGTAGTTGGCACCTACAATGAAGTGCAAAGTTAGGCCCGGTAGGGTTGGAGGAGTATATATATTGGGAATATACGTGGAATTGTATTAGGAGGCAACGGCATTAACTTATATTATGAGTTGCTACTTTAAAGTTTGTTGCAAACTCCACAAAGTTCATATTGACTACATCAGGTAAATTGTCATAATTTTCACGATTAGCACTGATAGACATCAAGTAGTGAGTTATCGGTATATATAATTCACCATCACCTTCTGTATTAATGTGTCAGCCCTTCGTGAACCATTCAAACTTACTGGTATGACAAAGGATGGGCTATGTAACTTCAGTGATAGTAAATGATGTATAGTCTCCTGTGCAGCATAATCCCTTTCACCAAGGGTTTTCATAATTGTATTTATCATTCGTTTAATCTAAAGCGTCAAGTACAGTAGACAATGCGGTATCTTTGACCGTGATGCAACTAGGACAACTAGCTTTTTAAAATCAGTTAGTTTTATAATCATTGCCAACGCTAGCCGTTTGTGATTGTTTGAAAATGATCGGCTTTTACTCAAAGTGCTAAATATTTTGAACTGTGTGTGTCCGACACTGATCCTGGAGAATTATGTTTTGTAGTTAAACATTGAAGGTCAACTAGCAGTGTTCGTAGAAATATTGAGAGGATCAATCCATATACATATACAGTGTTGGTCACACAACGCACAAGAGATAGACAAGAAACATTTCATATATCAGAGAAAGCGGTGTACTTTCGTGAGTTTTAGGGGAACAGTTCTGCTAACGTGGATACACCAGCTGTTATACCGGCTAGTATATTATAGATGTACTTAAGAAACTGACCGTTGGGATCAGAGGAGGAACGCACACCTTCCCGAGATGCATTGCAAAATGAAGTATATTATCAATTTTTTTCGCACATTCACCATTGTGTTGAAGTCACCGAAGCGAGAGCTTCGATAGCGAAGCATTGTGAGGAAAGCTAATTCTTTCGAATTTGTCGTCTACTGCTTGTGAAAAAAGAAACCCACTCATGGTGTACCTTGAAGTATCAATTCTTTGTCATAACAATAATTAATGTTAAGATTAATACGCTGGATGAAGCGACGCTTTGTGTTGAATCCTGTGATTGAACTGCATGGTCCAAGTTTGTGAGCAGTTAATTCTCGAAATATGTGATACAACATGTAAAATAAAGTTAAACTTGTAAAACTAAATCTTTAATTACTCGTGCCCAGGACATTAGGCGGGGAACGAGTTATAAACTGCAAATGTGTTTTTTTTCCTCTTTTCGTCTCGAGAATGCAGCATTCTTGCGCAATCGGTCACGTGTTACACCCCTGATTGGTTAAGAACGTAAAAAACAATGCCCTTCATTCATCACCTCCGTACTGAACGCCAGCGAGGAACTTTAGGAATGCAAGATGGCCGACTACAAAGAAAATAGCTTTCAGAGACAGGCTTTTCCTGCAGTAGCACAATGTAATTTGGAGCTTTTAATTCGAGGTATACCTATATACTTATAAGAGCTTCAGAATGGGCTGTTAGTTTGAGCTTCATCTCCAATATTTTGACCAAATATCGAACTCTAAATGGAGTACTTGAAAGAGAACCCTCGCGATAAACATGGATAAAGAGTATTTCCTATGAGCTGTGAATCTACGAATTTCTCATCCTACATGTTGCTAAACGAACATACGTAGAAGCAAGTCAATTGTATTCCTCATTCAAGCATTCAAGAGATCTTGAGAGGTTTTTGTACTGAATTTTAATACGGAATTCTAGAGCAGACCATTGCATGGAACGGTTAGGTTGGTTCTTTCTCGATGTAAAAGTCCCGAATTTTTTTTCAATGCTAGTAGACTTAATATTGTAATACCAGGTTTAGGAGCCCAGACTGCAGATACATTTTCAATACTAATAGACTTAATATTTTAATACTAGGTTTAGATGCCCAGACTAGAGATATATTTTTAGACTTGTGGTTTCCTCCCATCTTACAATTAATACCAGGTTTAGATCATGGACTTTATGGTTCCAGCTTTTAGGTCAGCCAGGATCGATGCTCTTAACTTGGGACAGCTGGGACACCCGGGACATCCGGGACATGTGGGACATCCGGGACAACACAGGGCTCCCAACATCATTCAATTCCACAATTAACTTGGGACAGCTGGGACATCCGGGACATCCGGGACAACACAGGGCTCCCAACATCATTCAATTCCACAATTAACTTGGGACAGCTGGGACATCCGGGACATCCGGGACATCCGGGACAACACAGGGCTCCCAATATCATTCAATTCCACAATTAACTTGGGACAGCTGGGACATCCGGGACATCCGGGACATCCGGGACAACACAGGGCTCCCAACATCATTCAATTCCACAATTAACTTGGGACAGCTGGGACACCCGGGACATCCGGGACATCCGGGACAACACAGGGCTCCCAATATCATTCAATTCCACAATTAACTTGGGACAGCTGGGACATCCGGGACATCCGGGACATCCGGGACATCCGGGACAACACAGGGCTCCCAACATCATTCAATTCCACAATTAACTTGGGACAGCTGGGACACCCGGGACATCCGGGACATCTGGGACATCTGGGACATCCGGGACAACACAGGGCTCCCAATATCATTCAGTCTTCATCAAATATCTTTTTGGTATTCAAAAGGAAATTTATGGGGTAAATCTATAAGTTAAGTAGATGACATCACTGACACCTAAAAAGAATGCAAAAAATTCAGTACTTCCCTTTTCAATACCAAAAAGATATTTAAACTGGCGATCAATAGACCCATAAGATTTACTTCACAAAGTTTCTGCTCAATAAAATTTCACCATTTTTTATCAAAGTAACACTTTTAAAATTGAATGTCCAAATTAATTAAATTATAATCAACTTTATTAATTGAAATTAATTATATTAATTGAAATTAATTAAATTGAAATCCAATATAAAATTTGTTTGGATAACTATTAAATGTTTTTGTTGTTGCAGTTTTAGACTTGAACAATCCCTGTGACCAACAATATTTCAAAAGTCTTTGAGAAATACAATGTAATTGTTAATTACATTATATGGAATTATAAACATTACTTGCTCCTTCTACATTACTAATAATATTGCTTATTGACCAATTAATGAACAGCCTCTACAACGGGTTCATTTGATCGCTGATGATAACAAGGCAGACAAACTTAGTATTTTTGCAATAATAGATTTGTTTCTGACAAGTAAAAGAAAATTGTATGAGTGAAAATGAAAATGACCAAAGTGCCTTTTGAGTGATTTTTGTAACTTTCTAAAAAACACTCCAATTGTCCCAAAATTACTCCAGACAACTTCTTTTAGTCTAAATATTATGTTTGAACAACTTGTCCACACAGGTGTGATCAGTTGTCAAGCAAAGAATGGCCATAACTATGAAGTTATTTCATTCCTTTTCAAACAAAATCGTGAAAAATAAATATCAAACATAAATATTTAGACTAAAAGAAGTTATTTTGTGTAGCTTTGGGACAATTTCAGTGATTTTTAAAAATCACTCAAACTTGTCACTTTGGTTATTTTGATTTTTACCCATTCAATTAAGTAAACATGCCTGAAAAAATTCACTAACCAACAAATATGACTTGTATATTTGTTTTAGCTTCCATAGAGTTGATAATAGGTCAAGTATATCATCACATAAATAGCTATATGGCTTACAGTCTTCTAAAAAGTTCTGATATCTCATGTTTCAAAAGCTCTTTGAAGCATGAAATCGTTTTTTCATGAACTCTAACCTTGGCTTTCACTTGTGTTGCTGATTTGCTTCCAATGGAAAGCTGAGAAGATACTTTAGAAAGTAAAACATGACAGGAATTATTAAATTGACTTTTGATGGTTTGCTTATCAATGTCACAGGCCATTTCTTTCTTCATTTTTGCAACAATGGCTTCAAACATGTAATGCTCTGTTCTTGTCCAGCGGCCCAGTGTTGGAATTTCATTACTTTCAAGCATAATGTCAATACTACTTTGAACAGATTCAAGCAAACATTGGGCACGGTGCTGTACTCTTTCTCTTTTCAAAACTCTTTTTCCCATTTGATGTGGTTTTACACCAAATGGATTCTCACAACCCTGGCACTCACACGAGCTTTTACATGGCACTCCTTTGGCAAGACATGAACACCTGCTGGGATACTTTTGCCCTGGTTTTGTAACACACTTTGGAATATTACCCTTACGTGATCTACCACAATGACAACTTATTTCCACATCCTCTTCCTCCTCTACATGTAATGTGTTATTGGCCTTTTGACTCCAGCTTAAGGGATAGAATGACCCTTCCTCTGCATAATGGAAATGCAATATTGGAGAATGTGGGAATCGCTCTCTTGGGAAGACTGGAATCATGGAAATGCTTTTGGAGTTGGTTAAGATGTTGAAAATGGAACCAACAGCAGTGGACAAATTTTGGATATGCTCTTCAAGATTTTCCTCTGACTTACTGAGACTTGACACCTTATCCAGAACATCAGACTCATTAATGTTTCTGTCAAGACCCAAAGTTTCAATCACATGAGTAGCAAATTTTCCATGATCTTGCACATCAGCAATTACATAGTGGTATATCTGCTGAGCCAAAGCTACACTAAAACTGGGTTCCTTGTTTGTGAAATAAGGAGCATGCAAATATGAAAAGCTTTTAAGCAGAAAGCCTTCAGAATTCTTTGATGGAAGGTTGTTGTATGCAGATGACAATTCTGTATTAAAAATGACAGACATTGCTGTTGGTAAGAAAGGAATAAAATCCTTTTCAAATATTAGTGAATCACCAAACATCATAAGCATTTCCTCTTCATAGAATTTCATTGTAAGTGCCTGAGACAACATCACTTTTAAGTTCATGTCTAGAGGTGTAGAGAGTAGCAAGGCTGTAACAGCATCAGTGTCAAGTGTACTTTGACACCAAGATGTGCTTTTCTGTAATTTGATACCACTACCATCCATATTTGTCAGTGATGGTCCCAAACCAAAGCTCTCATTTGACTGAACTCCATTGCTTGTAATTCCAGAACTCAAGGCCTTGTTCTTTAAAGTAAGAAGAGGAGGAACTACTCCATGTAGTTGTTTAGAGTTATGTCTATAAAATGCAACAGTAAGTGATGCTAGTGCTACATCAACACCTAATTTACAATTGGGAACTTGAGCTTTGAGATCTCTGTGCAATCGTTCATTCTTACTAGTTGACATATGAGGTGCAATCCCACTGAGGCAGCCCATATTTATATGCTTTTCTAACTTTCTACATTCCCTTATTGCTTTCTTTGGCAAGACAGCTTGCCCTTTGTCATTTTCAATGCCAATCCACTTTTCTAAGAAAGCATCCATTTGTTCCTTGATCACTGTACTGCAGGGAGTCGGTTCTTTCCTCTCTTCACCAAGATCTGAAGGTGAGCGGAACACCATTCTAAGATCTTTAACACAATGAAAGCGTAGACTGTGGCGCTTTGGTATCTTACGAGTAATTCTACTAATTGCATGAAACAAGTCCAGTACAACAGTAAATTGGTCACCAAAAACTGACTGTAGTTTTGTGCGCCAATGGCAGCAGTTGTCAATACATGCTCCCTTTAGATTGACTCCACATGCTGTATGTCTAGTCTTAAGAGCTTGCAACATGTCCTCGATGTGGTTAAATCCCTCAGATTTAGTTAACTTCCACGATAGTACGTTACCATCTTCATTAAGAATGCACATGAGGGATGAAAACTGCTTTGCCCATTTACCATCTGGGTTTTTCAATCCAATATTTGAGGCAACTTTGAAAGTGTGGTCTAATGAGACCCATTCCTTAGCTGTTGTACTAGCCATACAGTTTGTAAAATATTCCTCGTTTTCCAAAAAGTAAATAATAAAACAGGATGTTATGGTGTCATTGCTCGGGTACTTGTTTTTGGCCGGGTCAAATTCGTCGAAGTAAAAGTCATTGAGTTGACTATCATTTTTCTCGATATAGAGGCTCACACTGCTCCAAAATGAATGTTCACGTCGTGAATACGTTTGCCAGTATTGTTCCAATATGTGACGTTCTATTTCATTAAATTTCGATCCACTCGAAACAGCTAAAATAATGTCGTCAAACAGTTCTCTAGAAACACCAATCTTATGAAAAAGAATAAATGGTACCAACTGATCTGGAAATAATTTTAGAAGTCTTGGATCGTAACCAGAGTAAGTGTGATTCAGAGGGCACACATACGTACTCGAAATCAGAAGCAGTTCTTGTTGTTTGCCATACAGACTTCGAACGGAATGACATTTTTCAAATGGAAGTTGTTCAACACACGAATTGCACTTGGGACACTTGAACCTCCGTATACTGTCAGGAAAGAGTAAGGTAGGGTTCCATAACAGCAGAGCTGGAAGCATATACTCAGAAGAATTTGGCTTTGTGGAAGATGTCACCACATATTCAGGCTCAATATTCAACACTCCATAACCTCTATGCTTCACAATCACAGCTGTGATGTATTCAGAAACTTTTTCGCTTTTGTTTTCTTCATCATTTATATCTACATATTGGAAGGAAGGATACTTATCTTTATTTTGTTCGACGAAAGCTTGAGCCATCACATAACATCTAGTTGTGAAATTTTTACGTTTGAAACCTTGTTCCCAGAGCACCTCGGTTGTCGTTCTTTGGGTGGGGAGGGTACTCAGGCACTGCAAGGCAGTACAGGAGTAGGGAAAGGCGACCTCGTTTTCATAACGAGACAAACCTCTTACAAAACGCGGGAAGTTTAAGATATTCCTTCTCTTATTACTGTGCCTTCTGTGTACAAAGAGGTCAACAAACTAACTTTATAATAGTCTCAATAGCGAATACAGTTTATTATTCGGCCAGGAAAGATGTTGGGCACCAAAAGGAGAAGAACTTCCGATATTTCTGCGCTACAAGTTGTCAGAATGGCAAGAGAAGTTAAGCTAGATTTTGAGCAAGTCGCTCCACCGAGAGTCAGTGAATGGCTGGAGGTCGTCGCAAAGTCAAGAAATACATCCCCTGAGTTTCTTCTTCTATCAGCAATTCCCGCTACTGCCACTTTGATGGGACCATCGTCGACGGTGAAAGTGCGTTCAACATACAGCGAACCACTAAACATCTTTAGCTGCGTCTTGGCACCGCCAGGGGCGGGAAAATCGCAGGCATTTGACCTGGCAATAACATCGCCATTTGCCGTGTTGGACGAGCCGTCGCCAATGATAGTAGTGGGAGACCACACCAGATCAGGGCTTGCTCGCCATTTGGCGGACAACGATGGCATGGCTCTCATAGCCAGTGACGAGCTGTCAACCTTTTTAGAGCACATGTCATCGAAGAAGAAGGAAGATATGGAAGAACGGTCGTTCTTAAACAAGCTGTACGATCGCAGAGAAGACATGGGTCCGTACACGTACGAGTACGGTAATACGAGGCTCGAAATTGCCTCTAGCAGAGTATGCATCGCGGGATTCTCGCAAGACGAAGAGTTTGTTAAACAATACTTAGATATGAGTCAGCGAAAGGATGGCTTCGTCGATCGACTTCTGTTCGCTGTACCTGCTCCAAGGCTGCTGATGAACAACGAGATTGACGAATGGTCATCGAAGTTGGTCAACTACCCCATTTCTGATTTAAAAGAAGTGTATCAAGAAATATGGGAGCTCCACACTAATGCACCAACTAGTTGTACGTACAAACTGTCGGACGCAGCAAGAAGACAATACAATTTGTATTCTGACGATTTGATACGGCAACTAAACTGCCAAATCAATTCATCAGAAGACGATGATATCGATCAAGTATCTTCAAAAGACAGTAGAACCGTATTAAGGTACGAAGTTATTATATACGGGGGGGAGGTCACTTGCAGGGTCTACTATATACCTGTTACGCAAAACGTACACGGTCTAAAATCTGAGTTCTCCTCAACATTTGTAGAAAGTTGAATAAAGAAAGAAAGAAAAGAAAAAAAAAAAGAAAGAAAGAAAGTAAATAAAAATCTCGAAGCGCGTGATAATTTTTTAGCGATCGAAATATGCCAGGCGTCCCCGGGGCCGGCCCCCGTTCTTTGTTGTCGTTCAGAGACACCGAAGTTCAGAGGATAGTTCGGAGGGAATTGTGTGAGTACGAGTTCCGAGGAGCCAGCAGCGACAGATAAAAACGAGTTCAATATTAGCGCGCGTAAGCCAAGGAAATGAAGGCCTTTATTTTCGCCTCTACAATGAATATTATAAAAATATATTGAAAAGACCCTTTTTATGTACATCTACCGGCTTCAGGAATATTGCACACGTCGTAATAAAAGCTTTAAAAACGTAGCAAACGGAAATTCTAATAACTAAAATTATGTTACGCGTGGCATATTTCGATCTCTGTAAGGAAAGCCCTGGAAAGCCTGGAATATCGCGCGCGCTTCGCGATTTTTATTATTTTCTTTGAACAAAAAAAAAAAACTCGGGCAGTAGAGTGATGCATGTGCAAGACATTTTGCAAGCATGGGATTCCCATAAAATTAGGATACATACGGAAGTTATTTGCATTTTTACGCTCATTTGCGACATTAAAGAAACAATCATAAAATATATTAATGAAATGTCACATGGAACTTCATAACAGGACAAAATTTGGACTTCAAATATTTGTTATCATAGATTGGCTGGAGCCCTGCATGTGCTATACAGCACAATAGAGAGAGGTCTGTCGGACATAAACTTTAGACAGAGGATGGAACAGGAGGAAGAGTTAAGCGAGGAAATATCTGTCGAGACTATGAAGTTTGCTATAGGACTCACAGAATATTATAAGTCCCAAAGAGCTATCTTTATAGAGGTATGTTTATCTGTAGGCTTAGTTTTTGGTTGCAATATACTATGATCTGCTGTATTTGGAAAATTATACAATTCCTTGTCAATGAAATGTGAAAAGTTAGATTTTTGGAAAATGAAAGAGCTCTGCCAATAGCCTTGACTATAACGCATAATAATTTACGAATATATTTAAATATGTTTAACTGACAGGCAGCCAAAGGGAATGGAGAATCAAAGTCTTTGAGAATGAATACTTTAAAATCAAAGATTCTGGGACATCCAGGGCCTTGTGTGACAGTAAGGAACCTGACTAGGTCAATTCCTAGCAGTCAAAGGCCAGACACCTCCAAGGTCCTGGATGCGATGCATGCCTTAGAAGAAGACCATGCGGGAGTTGTTATCGATGGACCACAAAGAGTCAAAGTTTTCCTCAAGAGGAAGCGCCTCGAGATGGAAGAGGATGCAAAGGCAGCTGATCTTTTCAAAACCCTCATAACTGCTGATTTGTATGAGGAGAAATTCAACACAAAAGATGCAAAGCTATCTGACAAATTTTTTAAGAGTCTACTGAAGTCCCACCCTAATGAAGCTGAGCTCATACAGCAGTTTCATCTGAGCTAAGTTGGAAGAAAGAACTATATGCTGTGTAAAAAATGAAATGCTCAATGCCTATTAATATCACTTTTGTTTTAGGGACCAGTCATTATTTATCGCCTGGTCAGGGGCTGGAGGATTTTGGGGGGATCACATGAATTTGTACTATAGCTTGTTAATAATAGAATAACTGTGATCAATGCAGGGCATCAGGGGGGGGGGGGGGGGCTCACAAAAAAATCAACCACTGATAAGGGGGAATCATAAGGGAGTGAAGAGCCTTTAAGAAGGGATCAAATGTTATTTATGCTGATGAAACGAGAGTCCTCTGCACCGACCCACCCCCCCCCCCCCCCCCCCAGTAATAAATAATGTCTGGTCCCTTATCTCCCAAGTCAAACAAACAAGCAGAAAACAAAACAAGTTTTCCCTATTTCCAATGGACTTCGTTGTCTTGATCACAGGCATTTATAATGCTCTTGGCCAATTAAAAAACAAGTTGACCTTGGGGATATAATTAACACACTTAAGGTGCCTCGATATAGTTTTTATAGACCATGCTTCCATTTTTCATTCCACTAATTGAACAGCTTCCTCTTTACCAACCAAAGTAGTTGTTACACTAGCTTTTAGACTTAAATCAAAGTTTATATTTTTGTCTATTTCACTTCGATTTGTGTTGTAATAGCGATGGCAAACAAAGATGGCTGAAATTAAATTCTCTAAAAAATCTTTTGAACTTGAGCAGCTTTAGACAAGGGACTATATGGGCAATAAACTACAAATTAAAATGAAGAAATTAAAGGCTGAATCCCAAAAATTTTACCAAGCCCTTTTAAAATAGATCGCAAAAACATAAATATTCTGAATTTGTCAATTTCTGGTCCTTTATTCCAAATCACTTCAATCAAAGAGCTTTAATTCTATTTTATCTCCTTTGCTTTGGTATGTACATTGTTACATAGTACTTCAGAGGGCCTGGAATTCTTTGAAATCAAGAGATATTTCAGAAAAAAACCTGATTTCGGCTTATTTTTATATCGTTGCCATGGTAACACCAATTACACTGAAACTGACAAAAAACAAAACCTTGACCTCACTTTATCTAGTAACTGGAAAATCATTTTGATTGAACTAGGGTATGCTTATCATTTCATAAGCTAATCAATAAATTTAAATTTTTGAATTGTTTGAAAT
This sequence comes from Telmatactis stephensoni, assembly GCA_029948255.1. Classification (NCBI taxonomy): domain Eukaryota; kingdom Metazoa; phylum Cnidaria; class Anthozoa; order Actiniaria; family Isophelliidae; genus Telmatactis; species Telmatactis stephensoni. The sequence continues at coordinate 451,305 of JALIZF010001679.1, read as the reverse complement.
GTATTCAAAAATGGCTTGGTAAAATGTTTGAATTGCACCTTATTTTCTTAGCATAATGTAGTCCCTTATCTAGAGCTGCTCATGTTTGAGAAAAATTGATTTCAGCTATTTTTGTTTACTGCTGCTATACACAGATAGAAGTGAAATAGACAAAAATAAAAACTTTGATTCAAGTCCAATGTAACTGTTATTAAAACAGCTTTGGTTGCTCAAGAGTAAGTTGCTCAATTCGTTAAGTGAAAAATGGAAGCATTGTCAATAAAGAACTATATTGAGCCACCTTAAGTTAATTAGGGGGCAAATATGAGTCATTTAATCCAATGAAGTCCTTGTCAATTTATAAAGTGTTACTGTGCTTGAAATGCAAATGAAATTTTGCAAAAGTTCTCAACTAGGAGACTTACTTCAGACTTAAATACAGGGTCCCATAATCATTTATAAATGTCACAGGAAAATGACAGTATTACGGATGCATGGGCAAAATAGCAAGACAATGACAATTTAGATCATTTTTCAAAATTCTTATTTTGAATATTCATGTCATATCATTTAGTATATCAGGTATTGCCTTAGATCTGGATAATTTACTACTTGCCTTAAGCAAAACCATCCACAAATTGCACATTTCACAAGTGTAATATTATATTTTGGTAAGGATGGGTAGAATGAACAGTTCTAGCTAGTTGTAGTAGTTGTAGTAGTCGAAAATTAAACACAGATCAACACATGCAGCTTCCACCAAGACTTTGTTGTGTTGGTATTTAAAACTTGTAAAATTAATCTCAAAAAGTTTAATTTCATGACAGTGTTTGTTGCACTTTGTGGATCGAATTCATCAGGTTTAAATCAGGTTGTAGATGTTTTGTTCATGTTATAAAGAAATTGTATGGATTGGTGCAATGTTTTGTACATATCTTTGAGATGACAAATATTTTTGCATATTTTGCATTATAATTATATGATACATTATTTACATTTTTTATCAATAAACTATTCTGGCGAACATTGTACTGAATGAAATATAGTCATATTTAATCTTCTTTACATGCTTGTTTTCTTTTAATAATTAACTAAACTTAAGGAGTTGAATTAGAATCTGACTGGAAAGTACAAAATGATGAATTCTGTAATGTTGGCACCCTGTGTTGTACTGGGAGCCGTGTGTTGCCACAGATTTTCTGGGTGTCTCAAAAGTGTAGAATTGAATGATGTTGGGAGCCCTGTGTTGTCCCGGATGTCCCAGATGTCCCGGATGTCCCAGCTGTCCCAAGTTAATTGTGGAATTGAATGATATTGGGAGCCCTGTGTTGTCCCAGATGTCCCGGATGTCCCGGGTGTCCCAGCTGTCCCAAGTTAATTGTGGAATTGAATGATGTTGGGAGCCCTGTGTTGTCCCGGATGTCCCGGATGTCCCGGATGTCCCAGCTGTCCCAAGTTAATTGTGGAATTGAATGATATTGGGAGCCCTGTGTTGTCCCGGATGTCCCAGATGTCCCGGATGTCCCAGCTGTCCCAAGTTAATTGTGGAATTGAATGATGTTGGGAGCCCTGTGTTGTCCCGGATGTCCCGGATGTCCCGGATGTCCCGGATGTCCCGGATGTCCCGGATGTCCCAGCTGTCCCAAGTTAATTGTGGAATTGAATGATATTGGGAGCCCTGTGTTGTCCCGGATGTCCCGGATGTCCCGGGTGTCCCAGCTGTCCCAAGTTAATTGTGGAATTGAATGATGTTGGGAGCCCTGTGTTGTCCCGGATGTCCCGGATGTCCCGGATGTCCCGGATGTCCCAGCTGTCCCAAGTTAATTGTGGAATTGAATGATGTTGGGAGCCCTGTGTTGTCCCGGATGTCCCGGATGTCCCGGATGTCCCAGCTGTCCCAAGTTAATTGTGGAATTGAATGATGTTGGGAGCCCTGTGTTGTCCCGGATGTCCCGGATGTCCCGGATGTCCCAGCTGTCCCAAGTTAATTGTGGAATTGAATGATATTGGGAGCCCTGTGTTGTCCCGGATGTCCCGGATGTCCCGGATGTCCCAGCTGTCCCAAGTTAATTGTGGAATTGAATGATGTTGGGAGCCCTGTGTTGTCCCGGATGTCCCGGATGTCCCGGATGTCCCAGCTGTCCCAAGTTAATTGTGGAATTGAATGATGTTGGGAGCCCTGTGTTGTCCCGGATGTCCCGGATGTCCCGGATGTCCCAGCTGTCCCAAGTTAATTGTGGAATTGAATGATATTGGGAGCCCTGTGTTGTCCCGGATGTCCCGGATGTCCCGGGTGTCCCAGCTGTCCCAAGTTAAGTGTAGAATTGAATGATATTGGGAGCCCTGTGTTGTCCCACATGTCCCACATGTCCCGGATGTCCCGGGTGTCCCAGCTGTCCCAAGTTAAGAGCATCGATCCTGGCTGACCTAAAAGCTGGAACCATAAAGTCCATGATCTAAACCTGGTATTAATTGTAAGATGGGAGGAAACCACAAGTCTAAAAATATATCTCTAGTCTGGGCATCTAAACCTAGTATTAAAATATTAAGTCTATTAGTATTGAAAATGTATCTGCAGTCTGGGCTCCTAAACCTGGTATTACAATATTAAGTCTACTAGCATTGAAAAAAAATTCGGGACTTTTACATCGAGAAAGAACCGTTAGGTTCCATTGACCTTGTTGGTCACGTAACGTCTTTTATTATTTAAAACATCCGAAACATGAACGAAAAAATTCACGATTTGTTATTGTGTCAAAAACGCCGTTGTAGAAGTCTTTACAGCAAACAATTGAGATACATAGTGAAATAAAAAGTTGAATTGAATATACTGGTATATTCGCTACTAATATTTTGCATGTCGACTAATAGCTGCTGACAGACAAATTGACTAATCAAATATTTTTTAGTTTAAGTTAGCCGATTCAAAAAGGGTCTTTATGTTACGGTTAACTATTTCCCGGAATGGTGAAGAATGCGACGTGAAACGGCTCGGGGAAGAGTACGAACGGGGCCGGTCATTGAAGCCTCTCCTAAAAGGGGCTTCCGGGGCACGAGTGAACGCACGTGTGCGTCTAGTTAATTTTGGATTGCTAGCCATTCAAGAACTAGACGCACACGTGCGTTCACTCGTGCCTATGCCTGGAGCCCTTTTTAAGAGAGGCTCCAATGACCGGCTCCGTTCGTACTCTTCCCCTAGCCGTTTCACGCATTCTTCACCATTCCGGGAAATAGCTAACCGTAACAAATGACCTTTTTTGAATCGGCTAACTTAAACTAAAAAATATCTTGATTAGTTAGTTTGTCTGTCAACAGCTATTAGTGCCTTTGTCTTTCTATTATCATGCATAGGTATTAGATATCTCCAACATGCAAAAATATACCAGTTTTATATTCAACTTCTTATTTCACTATATATCTCAATTGTTTGCTGTAAAGACTTCTACAACGGCATATTTGACACAATAACAAATCGTGTATTTTTTCGTTCATGTTTCGGATGTTATATATATGAATAAAAGACGTTACGTGACCAAACGCGAAATACAAGGTCAATGGAATCTAGTTTCATGCCATTCCGATATTAAATTAAAATTCACTACAAAAACCTCTCAAGATCTCTTGAATGCTTGAATGAGGAATATAATTGACTTGCTTCTATGTATGTTCGTTTAGCAACATGTAGGATGAGAAATTCGTAGTTTTCCAGCTCATAGGAAATAGTCGTTATCGCGAGGGCCTCGGCTTTCAAGTACTCCATTTAGAGTTCGATATTTGGTCAAAGTATTGGAGATGAAGCTCAAAATAACAGCCCATTCTGAAGCTCATATAAGTATATAGGTATATCTCGAGTTAAAAGCTCCAAATTACATTGTTCTACTGCAGGAAAAGCCTGTCTCTGAAAGCTATTTTCTTTGAAGTCGGCCATCTTGCATTCCTAAAGTTCCTGGCTTGCGTTCGCTGTCGCTTAAAGGTGATGAATGAAGGGCATTGTTTTTACGCTCTTAACCAATCAGAGGTCCCTCAGGACGAACACAGGAAAAAAAAAAAAAAAAAAAAAAAAAAACATTTGCAGTTTATAACTCGTTCCCGGCCTAAAGGCCTGGGCACGAGTAACAAACTTCAATGAAACCGTTTAGAGTGAGAATGTAAATAACACCGAAGCAAGGATCGGATAGCGCCAAAGGTCACGGACTGAAATTAGTTTATTTCCCGAGCGTTATAGTCGTTATGCTCTAAGAATATGTCGTATTTTTATCATTACGCCTTTTATATGATGCCTAAATTACTCTCACAATCCAAAGAGCAAAGTTTTACTTTACTATGATGCATTTTGACGCGATTTTAAACCCAAACACTGAGCCAGTGGTTTATCGTCTTTATCAGCAACGGCTACACGCTGCTTGTGTTTGGCGTCAAAACAACCCGCATAAATTCTAAAATTTCGAATTGAGATCCTGGATCACTTTGGATCATTTTGAGACCACAAAAAAGGGGAAGGATCGCTCTATAAGACACTATAATCAGAACCAGTTTATGTTGATCCGTTTTAAAGAAAGCGATGTTTGAAGATTGGGTATTTTCTTCAGGCCCCAATGTACTTCAAGTTCAAATCTAAATTACAAACCTTTAGAAATGTCAAAATTAGCTAAATTTGTAATAATTTCCAGAAATACAACGACCAAAAATTAGCTCCGTTTCCAGCATAAATTTTGTACAAATCCAATACCAATCCACGTTTCAAAGCGCAATGTATCTTGGGAAGGTGTGCGCTCCTCCTCTGCGTTGGGATTGTTCTTCATTAAATCTGCCTGACGAGTGCGAAACTCAGAGTTGCAGGGATAATCATGTGTGTTCTTTTGTAATTTTAATTTTCACATATATATTAGATATTTTTAATATCATGTTATTTAGAATCACGAGATTCTACCATATGATCTTCAATAAAGTCATTCATTCATTCATTTATTCATTCAACCAACCAACCAACCAACCAACCAACCAACCAACCAACCAACCAACCAACCAACCAACCAACCAACCAACCAACCAACCAACCAACCAACCAACCAACCAACAAACAAACCAACCAACCAGCCAACTAAACAAACAACTAACGAACGAACGAACCACAGGGAGCCCACAGCTACTGGTAGCAACGGGAGATTCAGTTAATTGATTTTTTTGGTTTAATTGGATTACATTAGGAGCGGCCGTTTGGTCGCTTGTGCTATGTTACGTTACTTAGTTTCTCGAATTTCAGTGGCTTATTGGATTAGCGTTAAGAGCGGTTAAGAAGCAAAGACTCTACCGACGTAAACAGCTGAGAGAAAATTCAAATTTGAATTCTGACCAATCCGGTAACCGCTCTTAACGCTAATCCAATAAGCCGCTGAAATTCGAGAAACGTAAGCACAAGCGACCAAACGGCCGCTCCTAATGTAATCCAATTAACCAAAAAAATCTGAATCTCCCTTTGCTACCAGTAGCTGTGGGCTCCCTGTGAACGAACGTAAGAACAGACGAACGAGAAAAACCGAAACTGTCCAAAATTACTACCTAATCTATATTCATTTATTATATACCCTTGTCGATACGCGCGCTCCGATTGACTAAAAGCTTTGCTTTATCAGAGAACGGAGCACAGCTCTGATGTCAGCAGCGCGAGCTCGAACGCGCGCGCACCTTTTGAATTTTTGTACGGAGAAAATCGAACTTTTTCCCTTGAATATTTACTTCAAAATATATAATAAAACAAATAGAGCATCTTTCTCCGTGCTCCGTTCAGTAATACAGCACTTAGGAAGTGCCGAAAGCACTCAAGAAGTGTGGAGAGCACTCCTTACACTTCTTTCGTGCTTTCGTCACTTCCTGCGTGCTGTATTACTGAACGGAGCACGGAAAAAGCTGTTCTATTTGTTAATTGCCTATCACTTTTATAATATTTCAGATGTCGCGAAGCGCCGGCGTCCTCCTCCTCCTTGCCGCTCTGGCAGACATGCCCACCTATGTCACAGACCACACAGATGTAAAAAAACCAAATGTTGCCGCCGCGGCGTTTGGCCGTGGACGAAAACAAAATGCCGTGACTGTATTCGTTGTCGTTAAGACGGCATGCAAAGAACTGTTTTTGTTGCATAATCTTAATGTTGTGTAATAAACGTCAATAAAAGAGCATCGAAAATCAACTGTGTGTGTGTGTATTCATAGTTTTTAGTCTAACGTTCAAGCTAGTAAGAGAATGTAAAAAGGACTGAGTACATCCTGACGACGTCATGCTCTTGGGGTATTACAACTGGTTGCCGTACTACCTAACGTCAACTCAACATCTCCGTGGGGTTGGGGAGAGTACTCCTCTATACAGGCTTTATAGACATTGTATATCATTTATAGGTGTCCCTAAAAGCGATTTGCTTTTCCCTTTTTGTACAAATGAAGAATATGGCGCTCGCTAGGCCGAGAATTCAATAAATTCGACTAAACAAAGATCATTTTCAGTTTACATCAGGCTACTATCTGCTCTACAACTTGCAGGGAATTAGTATAGGTTATAATACACTATACAAAATTACTCGATTCTGATTGGACGAGAGGAGTACAATTAAATCGTTAATTGTACTCTGTAGAGTACCTATTAAGTCGCCATGGCAACAATAGTGTATTATAAATAAAAAATCGCACGATCTTCTCGTACAATTCAGAATTAATAGTTACTCGTAATGTTTTGAAAACTCTCAAATAGGACTCGCCTAAAGGCTCGTCCTATTTTGAGAACTTTCAAAACATTACTCGTACCTATTAATTCCGAATTGTACTCAAGATCGTGCGATTTGTATATATAATACACTATACAAAATTTCAATTAAGGATTGTCGTTGCCATAGCGACTTAATAGGTACTCTGCAGAGTACAATTAACGATATAATTGTACTCCTCTCATCCAATCAGAATCGAGTAATTTTGTATAGTGTATTATAATGGAGAGAAGCGTAAGAGTTGTGGCACGAGGCGTAGCCGTAGACAAACGAAATAAGCAAACATTTTCGTCCATTTTAAGAAAATAAAGAGGCAAGAAAAGGAAACATTGACGTCAGCGTGCTGTCCATCGAGTTTTGGACGCATGCTTGCGCGCGCTTATCATCCAATCAGAGCGCGCGTTATATATTACCTATGTTATAAAGGCAAATTGATGTAAAGCGACATCTAATCAGACGGGTATGCTTGGCCTTTTGAAACCTTTTTAGGTGTTTGGAAGCGGTACTTTTCTAGAGCTTTAAAGCTAGGAAATAATCTTAAATAAAAACACAACTTTTTTGAGTTTAAAACAAGACATGTTTCGGCTTTCATAAAGCCATCTTCAGTTGTTTAAGTGATTACAAGTTTTGACTAAATGTATCTACTATTAATAGAATCTAGTTACATATAAAATTACAACGGTCATTACATAGTTTGAATTCTTAAAATATGACATATAAACAAACTAAAAAAAAACAAAGATATATAAACATATTACATATTGATGGTGGTATTCAGAAAACTCAAAAAACTCAAAAAAAAAAACCGTCAAAAAAGTTGTATTTTTTATTTAAAATTATCACATCCTTTGTGCTATTAAGACCATTAGGAAATAATCAATTTCTTCATAAAGTTTAAAGACATTAATTAATGGAACAGCTTACTCGAGACATTAAGGGATATCATTTCTATATCAAAGAATGGCGTTCGAAAAAGCTGAAAGCATGAATTGATTATTCTTAGCAAAAGCCCAATCGATTGTCGAAAATTGTTTGTACGTTTTTTTGAAGAGCACTCAAGTACATTTACAACTCCAAGTGCTTCTAAGGATCCAGAATTAACTTTAAGGAGGGATGCAGCGTTATAGTAATCGAAAACCGGCCAGGGGATCAGAGAGGATATTTTTGCGTCTTTTCTGCTACATAATGTCAGCATCAACTTAGTGGACTCAGCAAACCCGTGAGGGGAGGGTGGCGGTTTTGTTCTCTATACAAGCGATATAGATATAGGTGGGCTTAAAGGGTATAGTTTGAAATAGTGTACAAGTTGAGTACACTTTTTAAAGAAACTGACATATTGGCCGGAAATATGGTATAGTTTTCAATTTATATATTGTTATGCTGCTATGCTTTTTCATTTCCAATAAACACTTAACACAATTTTGTAAAGCTCAGAATTGATATATTTTTAACTTAAGCAACTGATAGCGGGTAATGCACCTTTGTGAGTTCTTCAACTGAAACTGAAAAAATATATACACCCTTTCACGCCTCTAGCCAAGAAGTTATTAGGCTAAAACCGTCTTGCAAGTACTGCTGAAGTGTTTATCACGAGATAAAAACAAAACATTCATTTTCAGTTTAAACGAAAAAAGCAAAAAGGCTGTTTTGCTGCAGTTTCGAATAACGTACAACTGCTAATCATTAGACTGATTTCCTTTCACTGACTCGTCAAGTGAGTAAAAACTCGCATAAAAGAACCAATGATTTTCTGTGATAGGTTGATGTATAAAATGCTTTCTGTGGTAAGTTGATGTATAAAATGGTTTTGTATAAAATGTATGTCTTGTTTTTGTATATATTGGGTGCTTAATTGCTCAATAATCAGCCAGGAGGTTCTTATAATCGTCAGTTTTATGCGGAGTTCTAATTTACAGCACTCTGAGACCTCTGAGCACTCGAGCTCGTATATATGCATTTAATAAATACACATTTACACTTCTTAAGTATATTCTCAAGTTTACACTTCGGAATAAAATCTCTAATTATTTTGTTTATTTTGTATAAATTGAAACCTTAATTAAAAACGTTTATTGTTATCAACTACACAAACCGTTGTTTGATTTGTGGCGGTTAGCAACTATCTATAAACCGCGATGCGCTCGTGTTTCTCCTCCCCTCCTTCATTAATGAAAGCCTTGCCAAAGTGACAAACACTGATATAATAACTTCAACCTATTTCTTGTTCTTTCCAGATCTTTTTTAAAACAATAAACGAAGAACCTTTTTTTCTAAGTAGAGATAAAAGCTCATATGTTTTTGGGTTGTTGTTTTTTTTTTCTGTGACTCGGATCTCGCAATGGCTCTGCGTTGCACATAACAGCTACACTACGAAATCATTGCGAGACAAATTTTCCTGATTGCTCGCGTTGAGTTCACATTGATTATAGCAACTCGTTTTCAACTCAAAAGAGAAGAAGAATAGAGTACCTGACAAAAAAGCCTCGCTGTTTGACTAATATTCAGTCAATCGTTTTTGTTTTTTTTTTCAAGATCCGGATCTCCAAGGAAATAATAATAAATCACAAAAGAAATTACTTAGTCTAGCGAAGTTTTACGGTTACGTATGAATATCAATCACAAAGCCTTTGAATAGAGGGATTTCATGGCAGCCATGTTTGTGGGCAAGTACAATAAAAAGTTTTTGAATGACAAACGATTTTATTTCTCTTGGAAGAAAATCACTATTATTTTGACCACTATTTGCTCTACAACAAGCAGGGATTAGCTTATTGGGATTGGACTTATCGAAGAGCATAGAGGCATACCAGTTCTTAATCACAAGTCTATAATAGTTCAAAGATCCATAATGCAATCAAAAATTAGCCTGGATAAATATATATTTTGTGCTGTTTCAGTTAGTACAAGAAAGCAGTCAGCTGGGTCTCTTAATTAAACAGGCCGGAATTATGATCAAATAGATGCATCGTTTGCTGCACATATTTTCAGTTTGACCAAAACTATATTTGCTGTTTCATTTTCATATGAGGCTAGGAGAGTAAACACACTACTGTTTTATTTTATAATATAGGCAAATTGATGGATTAGAACTGCCTTTAAATGATGCAAGGTTTATCAAAGGAGTACCCTTTATATAGCACGCATTAAGCTATATTTCTACTCAGGGGTGGATCTTTGTGCCCCAACACTGACATGTACAACATATTTCAAACTATCAAAAAAGGAATTGTTGTTGCATGTCATAAGCTTATGGAAGTCGTTCTATTTTTAAGTGTTTCAGTGTTTATTAAACAAGAAATGAAACATTCAGTCTCAGTTTGATTGATAAATGAAAAATGCTCTTTTTCCGTTTCATTCTTGTACAATTAAATTATAAAAGTGTTTATATTTAAAATAATTGAAGACCATTTCTTTAAACTTATAGCAAGTTCTCGTGTAGGAACTTCCTTTTATGGAGTCAGTGATGAAAATGAAGCGTTAATATCTCATTTCGATGAGTTAAAGAGGAAAAGCTAGGGAAATAATCAATTTATCATACCGAAAGTTTCATTTTGCGAAGACATTAGTTCACTCGAGATATTGGGAGATATTGATAGCACAGTTCTTTCAATTGGAAAGCATGGATTGATTCTTAATTCTTTAAGGATTCTTCACCTAGCTCTTGTCAGTTTTAGTTTCCACAGTTTTACATAAACACATCAACAAATCAATTAAGCTGCTTTTTGATTTTTACAGGCAGAGTTTTGACAACAAACTCTTTGAAACTAGTTGTGCATGATGTTCTGAGCCAAAGCCCGATCGCTGAAAGTGTTTGTTGGTGAAGAGCACGTCAAATACATGAAGTACTCCAAGTGCTTTTAAGAATCCAAAATTATATTTTTAGGAGAAGGTTCGGCGTAAGAAGCTCTGGAGAGACTAAATTGGTGCTCCTTGTCGACTAGAAGGAAGTTCCATCGTTGCTCGTTTGTATATAAATCTTAATTAAGGACGATGGTTTCTCATTTGATGACATAATTAAAAGAGGCCAGAATGTTCATAGTTACAACACAAGAAATAAGTCTTTACGAAGATTGGAGTTTTGATGAACTAAGTGGAGGAAACAAGCAACTAAATATTTATTTATTTCTGAATACAATAGCCTGCCCCCGGCCCGAAGTAACTGAAGCAAATAATTATCTTATCATTTTAAGGAAATGTATTTAGATATATATGTTTAATTTAGTATTTTGATACTTTATCGCATTTTTATGGCTTTTTAGATCTTAGATTTTCTGTATATAATATTTTTAGCTTAATTTTTAGAATTTTTTAAATTAATTAATTTAGTTAGTTCTCATTTCTTTTGAGGACCCTTATGAAAATCGATCACTATTGGGTGATAAGGCCTCCTCAATAAATATTGTATTATTGCATGCATAATTCATTAACCAGCGCCTATAAACAACCGCCCTACACTCAGCTAGGCATCACTTTGGTTTACCGCTGAGGTACTGCAAACATGAAGTTCTCTCTTGCCTTGTTGTTTATCTTTGGATTCATTGCCATTGCCATCGCTTCTCCTCTCGAGAAAGAGGCCGAAGACAATGCGGCTGCTCCTGCAGGTATTTTACTTGTAGCGGCTTTTGCCGCTCAAGTTATCTTAAAAGTTTTAAAACACAGGTTTATCTTTTTCAAATCGATTTTAACATGTTGTCATTTTCTTTGCCGCAGAAGAAACTGATGATAAAGACCTAGAGATGGAACAAGACGAAGAGGAAGGCAAGTCAGAGACTATAATTATATCGCTGTCTTTTCAGTTTTAATTGAAAGTACTTTAGCTTTAGTTTAAGTTGACTTCGATAAATATTTCATTCTTCAATCCAGAAGATCCTGAAAGTGAAGACCCTGAAGATAATAAAGATACAGAGCAGGATGAAGAGGGACAAAATGGTAAGAAATGACATTCCGTTATTCATTAAATTGATTATTGAACAGACTCTAATTGCAAACAAACAAACAAATAAACAAACAAACAAAAAACAACCAACCAACCAACCAATAAACCAACCAACCAACCACTCTAAGAGTTCTTAAATGGAGCTACTACGAACAACTTAATCACTGTTTATTGCTCATTCATTCGCCCGGTGTTGGAATATGACTGTGCTGTATTTCACTTCTCCCTTACGCAAACTTTATCTGATCAAGTTGAGCACATTCAGAAACGAGCACTGAAGATCGTGTACCCACATTCACCATCATATGCTTCCTCACTCGAGTACGCTGCTATCTCTACATTACACCAACGCAGATTTGACCAATGCAAGACTTTATACAAGAATATTCAACATCAAGAAGACAACAAGTTAACAAGCCTTCTCCTCGATGCCAAGTCCTCTAAGTACGATTTAAGAAATCCACGCACGTACACTTTGTTCAATTGTAAAACCGAACGCTTAAAAAACAGTTTCATTCCTAAATGTGTCCACCTCTGGGATGCAATATAGACGCATAGTATTATTATGAACAGTGTTTTTATATTATTTGTTCTTACATTGAATATACTTATTTGTATATATACATATATATATTAGTAATATATTAAGGAATTGTAGCAAACACTACTAAAGAGTGCTCAATACACGTTTGTGTAGAGCGGTGTATAGAATTAGATGACTAAATGGAAATACACGAGATTCCCTGCAACTCTGAGTTTCGTGCGTATAGCACTCATCAGGCAGATTTAATGAAGAACAATCCCAACGGTCAGTTTCTTAAGTACGTCTATATACAAATGGTATAAAATTGCACTAGGCGGTTGTTAAGTGATATTTACAAATGTAAACAATGGTTACAATAATAATAGAGGAAACTAAAAATAATTGTTCTTTAGGTAAAATTTATTTTCGTGTCGACATTTGGATATTAGTTCAGATCGTTTGTTCAGTAAGTTGATGCTGCTGTGTTTAATGATCATCAGTTTTTCCGTAAGACAAAGGTCGCATCGCTTACTGGAGTTATTGTACGGGCTCGCTCTTGCCATGATTGACCATTTAATTGAAAAGTTTATATTGTTGTCCTTTAGGTGCCAAATATATTTAGAGAGCTCAGTGCTATTAGTATATTTTCTGTCGGAAAGTTAGTTTGTGTTGCGCATATCTCTGTTTAAAATTAAGTTCCTTCCGTTAAGCCGATGTAGTTCTTCGTAATGGTGTTGTTATCTTTTGTAGACGAAACTTGAGCGTTATAAATAAGGCTGGGTGTCAGGCAATTGTTGTCAAGTGGGCAATCATCCTTAGACCTGCAGTTGCAAAGGTTATCATTGCTGTCGTTGGTGATATTGCTAGTGGTAGATAGTACTTTCTTGTTATGACTGCTAATAATAGATTTCATATATATTCTCTGTAACACTAATTGTAAATAATTTCAATGATATAAAATCATACCTGTTATCAGGTGATATTAAAAATAATTACAAATAATTGGAATAATAAAATAACACCTATTGCCATGTAATGATAAAACTGTAGCACTAATTTTAAATAATTTCAATGATACAAAATCATACCTGTTGTCAGGTGATATTAAAAATAATTACAAATAATTGGAATAATAAAATAACACCTATTGCCAGGTGATGATAAAACTGTAACACTAATTGTAAATAATTTCAATGATATAAAATCATACCTGTTATCAGATGATATTAAAAATAATTACAAATAATTAGAATAATAAAATAACACCTATTGCCAGGTGATAATAAAACTGTAACACCAGTTGTAAATAATTTCAATGATATAAAATCATACCTGTTATCAGGTGATAATAATAATAATTACAAATAATTTGAATCATAAAACAATACCTGTATCCAGGGGATACTAAAACTTTAACACTAAATGAAAATAATTTCAGTCATATAAAATGACTGGCGTCATGTGATAACTAGCTATGAGTAAAAATATAGCACTAATTACAAAGAAAGTTAACATAATTGTTAACCTGGATGTTGTCAAGTGATAGCACTAATGGCTTACAAATTGATGTTCTTCACATTATTGGAGGTAAAGTCATATGTTATTTTAAGATTATCCAAAGACAGAATGATGTCTTCAATGATATCGACATTCAAATTTGATTCTTCAACTTTAGTATTATTAACATTATAAAATTCAACAATTTGCAACAGGGACTTGTGAAATAGTGTGAAGTTCATTTTTAAATTATCTTTTTGCATGATAACTTTTGCATAGAATTGTTCTTTTGTTTTCTTCTTGTTTACACTTATTTTACAGTTTTGACACTTGACACTGTTTTTGGTGTCATCTAGAAGAACTTTCTTGTTGCAATTTGGGCACACATGATACAAGTAATCTGTAAGATTGTGATATTGAATGATAATTAGAACACATACAAATTCTATTGAACAAATTCTATTGAACAAATTCTATTGGCAATGATGAAATATTTAAAATAGATTATTATTTTACATAAATAGTATTAAAATGGGATGTTGTTTCTCAATGGCCACTGGTTGGTTAACCTGATTGTTTTGCATTATATAGCTCTTTCTTACTGGATAAATTAGAACTGAACACTGTAGTGAGTGAGTTGTATATTTGTTCGTATTCAATGCCTTTAGAAATGTTGTTTATCATGAGAGAATTCAAGGGAAATGAAATGCACTGCAGGTTCATTTTGCTAATTTATCTAGTCTAGCTTCTTCATTTAGTCGGTATTGTAAAGTTGTAGATGTTTTTAAGCTGGTTAATCTTTCAAATGCCATGGGCTCAATAATGCAAGATGACAGTGTTTTAACTCTACTTATATAGCTACATAAGATACTCCAGGAGTTTTCTCTGGTTTTCCAATATCAATCCACGCTTTAGTTAAAGTCACTGACCCTGACTTTTATAAAGGGTAAGTGAATATGCCAATTTTAGAGGTATTTGCTGTCTTTCATGTATACCTTCTGATAGCCCATTTGAAACTGTAATGGGACAAATTGGTACACATGATGGTAGGATATCACTGATAGATGGACCTGTATAGTCATCAAATTGAACAACAACATGCAGCTATTGGTAAGTCTGGTGGTTGGTGACCAGTCTGGTAGATGATATCTAATACTCTTCCTGTAGCTCCATTACATAGACCAACAGTGGCCCATAGATTCATTGTAAGCATGACATTGGCTCCCTTAGCAAGAAAGATAGTTGGTTGTAAACCTGACATTTCATCAGATGGTATGTTTTAGCTGCTGGACATGAATGACAAGCATTTATATGAGCAGTAGGATTGTGTAGTTTGGAAAGCTTTTCATAATTATAAGTTGCAACCTCTTCATTGCTATAATACAGTCTAACTGCATCTTCAACTGAATAGACTTACATTTGCAACATTTGATGGTTGACGTGTCAGTAATGATTGCCAGTCATCAGACGTTGATGCTCCTTTACGAAGTCTTAAAAGTAAATCTCTGAACTGCTGTTGTTCTTTCGATTGTCCCTGAACTCTCTGGTTAACAGTAAGCTTGACAACCTTGTCAAACATTTTCTACGTCTGATATCCTTGCTCACCAATTGCGTTAGATTTAGGTTTACCATGATAGAGTGGTTTATCAGCTACAGGTGGTAATTGCAACGTTTATCAATCCATCCATACGTGGTTTATCCAAGCATTGAATATTCATCAATCAATATATAGTCTATCTGTTTGAGACGCTGTTGTAGCCTTGAGAGAGTTTCTCCTTTAAGGTCATTGTTACCTCTTGGACCAACAGGCAATTTAAGCAGGGAATGTATGGTTACACCTTTAATATTGTAAGATGCTTTACCTGTAGTTGCAGTGACTGCACACATACTTTGTAAAAGATTACGAAGACCATTTATGAGGCAGCTTTTACCTGTACCTGCAGCTACACCTATGACTATAAGACACAGTGGATCTTTGTCTACAGAGTGATCTTCAGAGTGATTCTTAACAATGTCATAAGCAACTTTTTACATTTGACTGAAAGTATTCACATCTACATGTTGATAGTTGTCATTCGTGATTCTCACAGCTTGTTAGTTCCTTGTGAATTTTAATCCATGTTGGCATTTCACCAAGTTGTTGCTCTGTGTATCCTGCTCTGTCTTGTTGCCAATCATGCAATGTTGAATATTCCTCATTGTTTTCAAATGGGGTATGAAGATCTGATATTATCATCCGCTCATCACGAGTGTTACTATCTGAAACAACAGGTTGACTATCATGTTCTTCTTGGTTTTGTATAACACTGTGTAACTTATCAAACCAGTCAGGGACATTGGCTTCTGCATATGGCGTTTGCAAAAGGTAATATGCATGCCAACATCTAACAAATACTTCATCAGAAGGTTCCTGATCACCCCATGCATTATTTTGAGATAGTTTCCATGGTTTGTACCTAAGTAGTTGGTACCTACAATGAAGTGCAAAGTTAGGCCCGGTAGGGTTGGAGGAGTATATATATTGGGAATATACGTGGAATTGTATTAGGAGGCAACGGCATTAACTTATGAGTTGCTACTTTAAAGTTTGTTGCAAACTCCACAAAGTTCATATTGACTACATCAGGTGAATTGTCATAATTTTCACGATTAGCACTGATAGACATCAAGTAGTGAGTTATCGGTATATATAATTCACCATCACCTTCTGTATTAATGTGTCAGCCCTTCGTGAACCATTCAAACTTACTGGTATGACATTAAAGGATGGGCTATGTAACTTCAGTGATAGTAAATGATGTATAGTCTCCTGTGCAGCATAATCCCTTTCACCAAGGGTTTTCATAATTGTATTTATCATTCGTTTAATCTAAAGCGTCAAGTACAGTAGACAATGCGGTATCTTTGACCGTGATGCAACTAGGACAACTAGCTTTTTAAAATCAGTTAGTTTTATAATCATTGCCAACGCTAGCCGTTTGTGATTGTTTGAAAATGATCGGCTTTTACTCAAAGTGCTAAATATTTTGAACTGTGTGTGTCCGACACTGATCCTGGAGAATTATGTTTTGTAGTTAAACATTGAAGGTCAACTAGCAGTGTTCGTAGAAATATTGAGAGGATCAATCCATATACATATACAGTGTTGGTCACACAACGCACAAGAGATAGACAAGAAACATTTCATATATCAGAGAAAGCGGTGTACTTTCGTGAGTTTTAGGGGAACAGTTCTGCTAACGTGGATACACCAGCTGTTATACCGGCTAGTATATTATAGATGTACTTAAGAAACTGACCGTTGGGATCAGAGGAGGAACGCACACCTTCCCGAGATGCATTGCAAAATGAAGTATATTATCAATTTTTTTCGCACATTCACCATTGTGTTGAAGTCACCGAAGCGAGAGCTTCGATAGCGAAGCATTGTGAGGAAAGCTAATTCTTTCGAATTTGTCGTCTACTGCTTGTGAAAAAAGAAACCCACTCATGGTGTACCTTGAAGTATCAATTCTTTGTCATAACAATAATTAATGTTAAGATTAATACGCTGGATGAAGCGACGCTTTGTGTTGAATCCTGTGATTGAACTGCATGGTCCAAGTTTGTGAGCAGTTAATTCTCGAAATATGTGATACAACATGTAAAATAAAGTTAAACTTGTAAAACTAAATCTTTAATTACTCGTGCCCAGGACATTAGGCGGGGAACGAGTTATAAACTGCAAATGTGTTTTTTTTCCTCTTTTCGTCTCGAGAATGCAGCATTCTTGCGCAATCGGTCACGTGTTACACCCCTGATTGGTTAAGAACGTAAAAAACAATGCCCTTCATTCATCACCTCCGTACTGAACGCCAGCGAGGAACTTTAGGAATGCAAGATGGCCGACTACAAAGAAAATAGCTTTCAGAGACAGGCTTTTCCTGCAGTAGCACAATGTAATTTGGAGCTTTTAATTCGAGGTATACCTATATACTTATAAGAGCTTCAGAATGGGCTGTTAGTTTGAGCTTCATCTCCAATATTTTGACCAAATATCGAACTCTAAATGGAGTACTTGAAAGAGAACCCTCGCGATAAACATGGATAAAGAGTATTTCCTATGAGCTGTGAATCTACGAATTTCTCATCCTACATGTTGCTAAACGAACATACGTAGAAGCAAGTCAATTGTATTCCTCATTCAAGCATTCAAGAGATCTTGAGAGGTTTTTGTACTGAATTTTAATACGGAATTCTAGAGCAGACCATTGCATGGAACGGTTAGGTTCCATTGACCTTGTTGGTCACGTAACGTCTTTTATTATTTAAAACATCCGAAACATGAACGAAAAAATTCACGATTTGTTATTGTGTCAAAAACGCCGTTGTAGAAGTCTTTACAGCAAACAATTGAGATACATAGTGAAATAAAAAGTTGAATTGAATATACTGGTATATTCGCTACTAATATTTTGCATGTCGACTAATAGCTGCTGACAGACAAATTGACTAATCAAATATTTTTTAGTTTAAGTTAGCCGATTCAAAAAGGGTCTTTATGTTACGGTTAACTATTTCCCGGAATGGTGAAGAATGCGACGTGAAACGGCTCGGGGAAGAGTACGAACGGGGCCGGTCATTGAAGCCTCTCCTAAAAGGGGCTTCCGGGGCACGAGTGAACGCACGTGTGCGTCTAGTTAATTTTGGATTGCTAGCCATTCAAGAACAAACTTCAATGAAACCGTTTAGAGTGAGAATGTAAATAACACCGAAGCAAGGATCGGATAACGCCAAAGGTCACGGACTGAAATTAGTTTATTTCCCGAGCGTTATAGTCGTTATGCTCTAAGAATATGTCGTATTTTTATCATTACGCCTTTTATATGATGCCTAAATTACTCTCACAATCCAAAGAGCAAAGTTTTACTTTACTATGATGCATTTTGACGCGATTTTAAACCCAAACACTGAGCCAGTGGTTTATCGTCTTTATCAGCAACGGCTACACGCTGCTTGTGTTTGGCGTCAAAACAACCCGCATAAATTCTAAAATTTCGAATTGAGATCCTGGATCACTTTGGATCATTTTGAGACCACAAAAAAGGGGAAGGATCGCTCTATAAGACACTATAATCAGAACCAGTTTATGTTGATCCGTTTTAAAGAAAGCGATGTTTGAAGATTGGGTATTTTCTTCAGGCCCCAATGTACTTCAAGTTCAAATCTAAATTACAAACCTTTAGAAATGTCAAAATTAGCTAAATTTGTAATAATTTCCAGAAATACAACGACCAAAAATTAGCTCCGTTTCCAGCATAAATATTGTACAAATCCAATACCAATCCACGCTTCAAAGCGCAATGTATCTTGGGAAGGTGTGCGCTCCTCCTCTGCGTTGGGATTGTTCTTCATTAAATCTGCCTGACGAGTGCGAAACTCAGAGTTGCAGGGATAATCATGTGTGTTCTTTTGTAATTTTAATTTTCACATATATATTAGATATTTTTAATATCATGTTATTTAGAATCACGAGATTCTACCATATGATCTTCAATAAAGTCATTCATTCATTCATTTATTCATTCAACCAACCAACCAACCAACCAACCAACCAACCAACCAACCAACCAACCAACCAACCAACCAACCAACCAACCAACCAACCAACCAACCAACCAACCAACCAACAAACCAACAAACCAACCAACCAACAAACAAACCAACCAACCAGCCAACTAAACAAACAACTAACGAACGAACGAACCACAGGGAGCCCACAGCTACTGGTAGCAACGGGAGATTCAGTTAATTGATTTTTTTGGTTTAATTGGATTACATTAGGAGCGGCCGTTTGGTCGCTTGTGCTATGTTACGTTACTTAGTTTCTCGAATTTCAGTGGCTTATTGGATTAGCGTTAAGAGCGGTTAAGAAGCAAAGACTCTACCGACGTAAACAGCTGAGAGAAAATTCAAATTTGAATTCTGACCAATCCGGTAACCGCTCTTAACGCTAATCCAATAAGCCGCTGAAATTCGAGAAACGTAAGCACAAGCGACCAAACGGCCGCTCCTAATGTAATCCAATTAACCAAAAAAATCTGAATCTCCCTTTGCTACCAGTAGCTGTGGGCTCCCTGTGAACGAACGTAAGAACAGACGAACGAGAAAAATCCGAAACTGTCCAAAATTACTACCTAATCTATATTCATTTATTATATACCCTTGTCGATACGCGCGCTCCGATTGACTAAAAGCTTTGCTTTATCAGAGAACGGAGCACAGCTCTGATGTCAGCAGCGCGAGCTCGAACGCGCGCGCACCTTTTGAATTTTTGTACGGAGAAAATCGAACTTTTTCCCTTGAATATTTACTTCAAAATATATAATAAAACAAATAGAGCATCTTTCTCCGTGCTCCGTTCAGTAATACAGCACTTAGGAAGTGCCGAAAGCACTCAAGAAGTGTGGAGAGCACTCCTTACACTTCTTTCGTGCTTTCGTCACTTCCTGCGTGCTGTATTACTGAACGGAGCACGGAAAAAGCTGTTCTATTTGTTAATTGCCTATCACTTTTATAATATTTCAGATGTCGCGAAGCGCCGGCGTCCTCCTCCTCCTTGCCGCTCTGGCAGACATGCCCACCTATGTCACAGACCACACAGATGTAAAAAAACCAAATGTTGCCGCCGCGGCGTTTGGCCGTGGACGAAAACAAAATGCCGTGACTGTATTCGTTGTCGTTAAGACGGCATGCAAAGAACTGTTTTTGTTGCATAATCTTAATGTTGTGTAATAAACGTCAATAAAAGAGCATCGAAAATCAACTGTGTGTGTGTGTATTCATAGTTTTTAGTCTAACGTTCAAGCTAGTAAGAGAATGTAAAAAGGACTGAGTACATCCTGACGACGTCATGCTCTTGGGGTATTACAACTGGTTGCCGTACTACCTAACGTCAACTCAACATCTCCGTGGGGTTGGGGAGAGTACTCCTCTATACAGGCTTTATAGACATTGTATATCATTTATAGGTGTCCCTAAAAGCGATTTGCTTTTCCCTTTTTGTACAAATGAAGAATATGGCGCTCGCTAGGCCGAGAATTCAATAAATTCGACTAAACAAAGATCATTTTCAGTTTACATCAGGCTACTATCTGCTCTACAACTTGCAGGGAATTAGTATAGGTTATAATACACTATACAAAATTACTCGATTCTGATTGGACGAGAGGAGTACAATTAAATCGTTAATTGTACTCTGTAGAGTACCTATTAAGTCGCCTATGGCAACAATAGTGTATTATAAATAAAAAATCGCACGATCTTCTCGTACAATTCAGAATTAATAGTTACTCGTAATGTTTTGAAAACTCTCAAATAGGACTCGCCTAAAGGCTCGTCCTATTTTGAGAACTTTCAAAACATTACTCGTACCTATTAATTCCGAATTGTACTCAAGATCGTGCGATTTGTATATATAATACACTATACAAAATTTCAATTAAGGATTGTCGTTGCCATAGCGACTTAATAGGTACTCTGCAGAGTACAATTAACGATATAATTGTACTCCTCTCATCCAATCAGAATCGAGTAATTTTGTATAGTGTATTATAATGGAGAGAAGCGTAAGAGTTGTGGCACGAGGCGTAGCCGTAGACAAACGAAATAAGCAAACATTTTCGTCCATTTTAAGAAAATAAAGAGGCAAGAAAAGGAAACATTGACGTCAGCGTGCTGTCCATCGAGTTTTGGACGCATGCTTGCGCGCGCTTATCATCCAATCAGAGCGCGCGTTATATATTACCTATGTTATAAAGGCAAATTGATGTAAAGCGACATCTAATCAGACGGGTATGCTTGGCCTTTTGAAACCTTTTTAGGTGTTTGGAAGCGGTACTTTTCTAGAGCTTTAAAGCTAGGAAATAATCTTAAATAAAAACACAACTTTTTTGAGTTTAAAACAAGACATGTTTCGGCTTTCATAAAGCCATCTTCAGTTGTTTAAGTGATTACAAGTTTTGACTAAATGTATCTACTATTAATAGAATCTAGTTACATATAAAATTACAACGGTCATTACATAGTTTGAATTCTTAAAATATGACATATAAACAAACTAAAAAAAAACAAAGATATATAAACATATTACATATTGATGGTGGTATTCAGAAAACTCAAAAAACTCAAAAAAAAAAACGTCAAAAAAGTTGTATTTTTTATTTAAAATTATCACATCCTTTGTGCTATTAAGACCATTAGGAAATAATCAATTTCTTCATAAAGTTTAAAGACATTAATTAATGGAACAGCTTACTCGAGACATTAAGGGATATCATTTCTATATCAAAGAATGGCGTTCGAAAAAGCTGAAAGCATGAATTGATTCTTCTTAGCAAAAGCCCAATCGATTGTCGAAAATTGTTTGTACGTTTTTTTGAAGAGCACTCAAGTACATTTACAACTCCAAGTGCTTCTAAGGATCCAGAATTAACTTTAAGGAGGGATGCAGCGTTATAGTAATCGAAAACCGGCCAGGGGATCAGAGAGGATATTTTTGCGTCTTTTCTGCTACATAATGTCAGCATCAACTTAGTGGACTCAGCAAACCCGTGAGGGGAGGGTGGCGGTTTTGTTCTCTATACAAGCGATATAGATATAGGTGGGCTTAAAGGGTATAGTTTGAAATAGTGTACAAGTTGAGTACACTTTTTAAAGAAACTGACATATTGGCCGGAAATATGGTATAGTTTTCAATTTATATATTGTTATGCTGCTATGCTTTTTCATTTCCAATAAACACTTAACACAATTTTGTAAAGCTCAGAATTGATATATTTTTAACTTAAGCAACTGATAGCGGGTAATGCACCTTTGTGAGTTCTTCAACTGAAACTGAAAAAATATATACACCCTTTCACGCCTCTAGCCAAGAAGTTATTAGGCTAAAACCGTCTTGCAAGTACTGCTGAAGTGTTTATCAGGAGATAAAAACAAAACATTCATTTTCAGTTTAAACGAAAAAAGCAAAAAGGCTGTTTTGCTGCAGTTTCGAATAACGTACAACTGCTAATCATTAGACTGATTTCCTTTCACTGACTCGTCAAGTGAGTAAAAACTCGCATAAAAGAACCAATGATTTTCTGTGATAGGTTGATGTATAAAATGCTTTCTGTGGTAAGTTGATGTATAAAATGGTTTTGTATAAAATGTATGTCTTGTTTTTGTATATATTGGGTGCTTAATTGCTCAATAATCAGCCAGGAGGTTCTTATAATCGTCAGTTTTATGCGGAGTTCTAATTTACAGCACTCTGAGACCTCTGAGCACTCGAGCTCGTATATATGCATTTAATAAATACACATTTACACTTCTTAAGTATATTCTCAAGTTTACACTTCGGAATAAAATCTCTAATTATTTTGTTTATTTTGTATAAATTGAAACCTTAATTAAAAACGTTTATTGTTATCAACTACACAAACCGTTGTTTGATTTGTGGCGGTTAGCAACTATCTATAAACCGCGATGCGCTCGTGTTTCTCCTCCCCTCCTTCATTAATGAAAGCCTTGCCAAGTGACAAACACTGATATAATAACTTCAACCTATTTCTTGTTCTTTCCAGATCTTTTTTAAAACAATAAACGAAGAACCTTTTCTTCTAAGTAGAGATAAAAGCTCATATGTTTTTGGGTTGTTTTATTTTTTTTCTGTGACTCGGATCTCGCAATGGCTCTGCGTTGCACATAACAGCTACACTACGAAATCATTGCGAGACAAGTTTTCCTGCTTGCTCGCGTTGAGTTCTCATTGATTGTAGCAACTCGCTTTCAACTCAAGAGAGCAGAAAAATAGAGTACCTGACAAAACCCTCCCTGATATTTCAATCGTTTTTTCCAAGATCATCTCCAAGGAAATAATAATAAATCACAAAAGAAATTATACTTAGTCTAGCGAAGTTCTACGGTTACGTATGAATATCAATCACAATGCCTTTGAATAGAGGGATTTCATGGCAGCCATGTTTGTGGGCAAGTACGACAGAAAGTTTTTGAATGACAAAATACTTTATTTCTCTTGGGAGAAAATCACTATTATTTTGACCACAAACATGTCTGCCGTGAAATCCCTCTATCTATTCTTTAATTGGCTGGCATGGTTGTGTCGGTACGTTTGTGGCAAAACGAGGAGGCTTGTCCATTGAGTATTTCGTCGGTAAAAGGACAACCCTAAACAAGTACCGAACAAAATGTTTTAACAATAAAGCCGACTCAAAAAGCCGCTTTTTAGTATCAATTCTAATCACATAATACAACAATAATGACTATAAGTTGAATAAACATTGCTAACTTCTGAGAAATTAGCGTCTTTCAAGAACTCCACTAGAACATTCGTTTTGTTTACTTTTCGAGAGATTTATCAATAAGTATTTTGTAAAAGCGACAATACACGCTGCAATTGAGAAAAACAGCAACGATTTCTCGCAACAAAAATATTGTTGCAGAAAGTTCAAAAGCGGTTTGGCCGTTTTTTTCCGTAACATTTTGTACATTGTATGATCAGTATTGAGAGTGATGATAGACGCTGCAATTTATATTTTCTCTGCAATAAAATCTAAAATTTCATTGCCAGTGCAAGATAAACTGCAGCGTGTATCGCCATCTTATTCCTAAAACAAAAAAAAATTATTATAATTATCTCATAAAGAAAGTACCATTAATTGCGCTGCAATAATTAATGCGAGACTGGTTGGTTGTCGCGTAACACAAAACACTGCGAACTTTAAGCTGACTCAACAACTTTAATTTTGGGTGAGTCCAGACCAGCTGCTTCGAATCTTGGCGCTACATGAAGAAGAATCAGATCAGATCAAGCAAATTCAATTTGAAAAACTGACAGACATACATACTGGCTTAATTCGTTATGAAAAGATTAAACATGAAAACCTTTCAAATGAGTGCAGAGTTTTAGAGCCAGATTCACGTGATTTTGAACAATAGTTTAAGGATTCACTTAAAAGACTAATTGACTACACGAATTTGAAGTCACTACATTCCAAAATTCCTGAATAGAGCAAAATTATGCAAGTCTGCGTAACTGCGTATCAACCCCCAATGACCAATAGGAAGAGAGTATCAATAATTGCAACACGAATGAACAATGGCATATTGCACGCGACTGCATAGCGTTCATTAGGACTGGAGCACGCCCCTTTGTGAGCGTGCTTTGGAATGTAGTGACTTCATATTCGTGCTGTCAATTAGTCTTTTAAACGAATCTTTGAACTATTGTTTAAAATCACGTGAATCTCATGGCTTTACAATTCTACAAGCACTTGCAAGGTTTTCTTAAGCAATCCGGCTTTTCATAACAATTTGTACTTCGAAAGTATTAACACCTGTTTATTTCGCAATTTTTAATCAAATTTTCATCATGTTTGGAGACAAAGGCTAAATCTAAGCATTTCAATAACTAAGTTTCAAAAATAGACTAGGCGCAAAACTGAAAAAGTCGATCGCAAAAAGTGCAGAAGGCATTTTAGGGTACGTAGAAGCTGGTAACATAACTATTCTAATCTAATTTTTCATGCTGATTAATCCAAATATGACATTTACCAAGACATATTCTGTAATCTTAGCTTATACGTGTAAATGACGTATTTTGTGAATTGCTACAGTCATTTCATATTAATGGATTTTGTATCAAAACACTTGCTGTTATGCAAGAGATACCAACAAATTTCGATTTTTGAAAATTCGTATCTCCTTAGTTTGTTAACTTATATCCTTCAAACTCCACAGTTTTACTGATTTTGATGTGCTCTTTCCAGCTATGATCATTGTTTTTAAGTTTGGGAACTTTTGGAATTACATGAAAAAGCCGTTAATATGAAATGACTGTAGCAATTCAAAAAATACGTCATTTACAAAGCACGTCTAAGATTACAGAATACGACTTGGTAACTGTCATATTCGCATTCAGCATGAAAAACCAGTTTAGAATAGTTAGGTGATTCTCAGTAGTGCATCAAATGTGATTTGTGCACTTTTAAAACTTTTAAAACTACATCGGCATTCAAACAATAAAGCTTTACAATTAGATAATTTAAGTCAGTGATTTTGCCATTAGAAGTTCAGTAAACAAGAGAATATTCCTCCCACGAGCTGTATTCACGACCGGAAACTTGCAAGAATTCTTTCGAGGTGTTTTAAGACAGTTTTAGTCAGAGTAATTTATTTTCAAAATATAGTCAAATGAAAGCCAGAGGTTCAAAGAAAATCGCAAACACAAATTCAAAGAAAATCTCATTAAAACTGAAAGAATTTAAGATGTCAATTGAGGAAATATCTGGAATGTTTGGAATCTTTTGTCAACAAGTTCAGAGAGTATCACAGGAGTTTAAAATTGGTTTATTTATTTAACTTACTGGTGGCATAAGTGTTTTGTAATTGCTTTATTCAAATGTAAGAGCAATGACGCGTTGGTCAACTATAATTAATTAAACTTAGAAATACTTTCTCAAAAGAATCTCTCTAGAATGAAGTTTTGAACATTCCTTACTGAATTTTAAAGAGTTAAAGGTATTTGAGATATTTTTCAAATGGTGGACAATTTCAGAATTTAATTCCAGAAAGAGATTGCTTTCCCGCGCTTTTCTTTTTGTAGGCGCGTGCTTACAGTCGCCTGAGAACCGAACAGAAATGTTTTAACTTATAAAAACAATCAACCAGATTTGCACTCTCAAAGAATTTTTTCTTTCAATTTATAGCCAGGCCGTTGTCTAAACTTCATTCTGAGACTCGTTTTCTTTTCTTCTTGATAAAATTCAATTTAGCTAGCACTGCATTTCTTCAGGTCTTTCTTCGTATTGTTTTGCAATGGCGCCACAATGCGAGACAAGCTAATTACATCAAACAAAACCCTGCACTGCCCTTTGTGGTTGCAACCCAAATTGCAAGTGCATTGTTGTAGAGGAGGAGGAATAAAGATTACCGGCATTTATTATTGCAGCCTGTGTTCGCGTGCATGTTTTGTTGTTGTCTATTGTTCTAATTGCTTTTAACCAGCTGCATGCTCCTTTGTGCAAGTTTTCTTTTGTTGCTAAGAGACGTATATAAAACCTAATTGCATGTTATGTATTCACTGTGCAATCTTGCAACGACAAAGTCTGTATCAGCAATTGCAACGAATTCTTTTCAAAACTATTTCTATTCTCGACGGTAAAATGACTGAGAAAACTCTGAAAACTTCTGGTATTAAGGTAAATTCTTATTACAATTTACTATTTATCATTTAGGATAATCTATTTACCGTTATGTGTACTGTTTTTTACAGCCTAAGAAATCAAGCACCAAGCCTTTGATTGAACGCCAAAGACGAGCAAGAATCAACCAGAGACTTGAAGAAATCAAAGATCTTATCCTTTCCTTTCTTTATCAGGATGTAAGTTTGCCTAATCTTACACCAAAATTTGTCTAGTTTGCAATTTCACAACCTTAATTCGCTAAGTCGAATGGTACTGAGCGCATTAGATCATATATATATGTATTTTGCGCCTCATAAATATTAAATTATTATTACTGAATGCACTTGACTGTATAACTAAACTTATATTTGCCTGATCTTTTCTTTAGGATCCCCAAATGTACAGTGAAAAAAGTTGTGTTCGTATGGATAAGGCCGAGATTTTGGACTTTGCTGTGGACTTTATCAAAAGCCAAAGACACAGACCGTATGGTAAGTTCCAACTTCATTTGCTACAAAGTACACAACGCATGGAAAAGGAAGTTATAAGAAGCTCATTAGTCCAGTTCATATTTGTGAAATTTGTTCCCTTATCTTCTCGTCGTTCCATTATTGGAATTATTGTCAGCAATTTTAATTTTATTAGCTAATATTTGGTAAGTATAACAAGTAAAGTATAAGAGCTGCATATATTTCATAGTTGTCTGAATGCGCGCATTTGAATCAAATGCATGCATTAGTTTCGCAATCTCTGTGGTGCTAAATTGTATTTATGCTTGCCACAAGTCAAAGACAAGCACTGCTAATGGGCACATTACTGAATCTTTTATGTTGCTTGTGTTTATGCTTATGTCACGTTATGTCACTAGTGGAAACACAAGCACTGCTAATTGAGTAGTACATTACTGAGTCTGTGTATGTTGCTTGTGCTTATGCTTGTCACTAGTGAAAAGACAAGCACTGCTAATAAATAGTACATTATTGAGTCTGTGTATGGCCTAAAGCCGGCGACACACAGCGCGCACCTTTTTAGAGATTTTGTTGCCAGAGCGAAATTATCAAGTGTATCATTTCTTGCAATTAACAACAGCAGCAACGAAGTAAAAGAACTTTGTTTTAGAAAGTTCAAAACTTTTCTGTGCACTCTGCAATATTTTGAACATTGCATACCTTATATTGAATGTTGCAAAGTGATGAGAGACGCCGCAATTTTTCTCTGCCAACAATTGCATTTCCAGTGCGTGAGAAATTGCAGCGTGTATTGCTGGCTCAAGTCACTGTCTTTGTCATAGTTTAAAAATTATTTAATTGCTTGGAAATTCTTATATATATATTTTTTGTTTGTTTTCTTTTCAGCGCCGTACAAGCCTTCTCAACAGTTTCCCGTATCACCTGAACAGTTCATAACTCCAACGCTTCGTTTCCCAAGCCCTGTCGTGCTACCACTGCCACACACAGTGAAACATCAGTTGTATCCACGAAATATTGCCGTCCAGGCCTTCCCAAGTGTAAATTGCAGCACTCACAGCTTTCCTCAAGGTCTGTACACTACAATGGCTTCCCCGTCAGAAGTCAAAGAAACAGTCACTATTTCCCAAAGCGGAAAACAAGAAGACGTCTGGAGACCGTGGAATTGAACCATATGATCGAATTTTAGTATTAAATTTAGTTGAAATAATTTGTAAATAGGCAACAAATTTCAAGAGGTTTGTATATAATTTCTAAGTAATGGTATCAATTTTGTCGTTTTACTGTATGATATTTTTATTGTTTATAAAGCAATAGGCCATTATCGAATTTGCATATTGCCAAAGTTGTAAAAATAATCAGAATTGTATCTGCTGGTCAGATTAATCGGAAATTTGAACAATAAAAGTCTTAAAGACAATAAACTGCTTTGATCATCGTATACACACTAAGAACACACCCGTTTCTCAAGGGGCGGATCCAGAGGTGTCCATAGGTGCACCGGACACCCCAATTTTGTTGAACAAGAGAGAATATACACAGAACAAAGAGAGAACAAATGTGAAATTTGCAATAGTAATCTATTTCATGTGCAACAATGCTTCACAAAGACCTACAGACAATAGAGTTATGGGAGGAAAGCGAGTCCTGGACTACCAGCCCCATCGCTGCACGACATTCACTTCAATGGTGTAGATTCTCTACCCCAATTTTATTGATACCCCAAATTCCCGAAACTAACATCCCAATCCTATCCCGAAACTCAGTATCTCGTCTTATCTTTCGACACTGCAGGATCCTATCCCGAAACTCAATATACAACTGAATACCAGTAACTCCCTCCCAACTGTTGAATAAGCCCTGTTGGGATAATCTTATTATCGAAAAGTCGGCAGGAATATTTCAAAAAGGGGGATATTGGCCGGTAACAAAAAGAGCAAGGGACTGGGTCCAAGTTTGTAAAACCAACTCAATTAAGGTTCCAGAAAAAAATACCCCATCACATGAAACAGTAGCATACAACAAGCCTGCTGACCAAGTTTGGGGAAGTTTGACTTAATAGAAACAATGTTATGAACATTCAAACCCTGTCAAAATTACAAAGAAATGTATGGTGTCCAGCCAAAACGTCCAGCCAAACCATACATTCTCTGTATTTTATTTCTCTCAAATTTTGAAACATCCTAATTACTCGTGCCCAGGCCATAGGCCAGGAACGAGTTATAAACTGCAAATGTTTTTTTTTTTCTTTCTTTTTTCCTCTGTTCGTCCTGAGGCACTTCTGATTGGTTAAGAACGTTAAAACAATGCCCTTCACTCATCACCTTTGAGCGACTGCGAACGCAAGCTAGGAACTTTAAGAATGCAAGATGACCGACTACAGAGAAAATAGCTTTCAGGCAGTAAGACAAGTAAAGTGGAGCTTTTAACTCGAGATATACCTATATACTTATAAGAGCTTCAGAATGGGCTGTGAATCTACGAATTTCTCATCCTACATGTTGCTTAACGAACATACATAGAAGGAAGTCAATTATATTCCTCATTCGAGCATTCAAGAGATCTTGAGAGGTTCTTGTACTGAATATCGAAATTATTACCAGACAATTTATACGTTTCTATTTGACCTCGCGTTTGGTCGCGTAATGTCTTTTATTCATATATAAAACATCCGAAACATGAACGAAGAAATACATGGTTTATCATTACTCGGGCTACCTGTGGTAGCTCGAGTCTAGGTCTACCTTTTCGGTCTATCTATCAACGTCGCAAATCGGCAAATTACCCAGAAGCCTTTGGGGTACACTGTCGTGAAAACGAGGTTGACCAATAGGCTTCCCGTGGTCGAGAATTGTCGCGAGGGATTGAGAGCAATTGAACAAAATTGGCGGAGGCTATCAATCGGAATTTCTAAACTCAAGATATTTGGATAGTACTAGTGACTGCTTTTAATCGTTAATATGAAATTCTCGAATTCAGTGGTGTGGCGACCTTGCCATGCCAGCTGTTGTAATCAACTTGTAATGTATTGATCGTCCGAGAACACGAGAAAGATTTGTGGGAGCGAACTTCACTCGAGGACAGACATGTAAGACACCGAGATATTGTTGTCTTTAATTCAGTAGTTTTAATAAGTTAAATAATATTTCACTACTGCTTGCACATAATGTTGGCTTATATAAGCTTTATTTATACACGGTGTACAGTCATGCTCTTCATGAGAGCTGTGTTAAAAACGAACTAATGCACTAACAATATCCACAATGTTTTTTCTTAACTAGAAATTAAAGACTAGGCTAGGAGATTCTCTCCTTTGCGTAATAAGGTGACTACGGTGTATTCAATAATTAAGCCAGGAAACAGGAATTAGTAAATAGTGCAAAATTACACCAAATAAACAATGGGAAAAATGATTTTTTTATTATTTACTTATAAATATTTAGTGCAATCTGTATTTTGTACAATGTCATGATTATTTTGAATGCACTTTTTAATGTCAATCATTCTCAATGTTAGCAGATCAAAATATAGTATTACATACAGGTAGCCCGACTGAACGCCTGTTAGGCGTCTAGTTGTGTTAAAACGCCGTTGTAGAAGTCTTTACAGCAAAAAATTGAGATACATAGTGAAATAAGAAGTTGAATAAACTGGTATATTCGCAGATAATACTGATTTTTGCATGTCGGAGATATAAAATACCCATGCATGATAGTAGAAGGGCAAAGGCAAACACTAATAGCTGCTGACAGACGAATTGACTAATCAGGTATGTTACGGTTAACTATTTCCCGGAATGATGAAGAAAGCGTGGCCCGACTCGGGGAAGAGTACGAACGGGGCCGGTCATTGGAGCCTCTCCTAAAAGGGGATCCCGGGGCACGAGTGAACGCACGTGTGCGTCTAGTTCTATTTCCATTGCTCAAGCATGTTAAAAAGAAAAAGAAACTAATTGATATCAAATAAATAAAATGAATTAATTAATAATGTATCTCTCTCTCTCTCTCTCTCTCTCTCTCTCTCTCTCTCTCTCTCTCTCTCTCTCTCTCTCTCTCTCTCTCTCTCTCTCTCTCTCTCTCTCTCTCTCTCTCTCTCTCTAAATGACGTCACACCAAAACAGTCTATCGTTTAAACGCTAAGGTGTATTAGGGGGCAAAAACAACAACACAAAGAATGTCAATATAAAATTCATTTTATAAAATGAAGAAAGGTGGCAACAGCTATGAAAAGCAACAAATATTGTTAACTTAATATCAGTACATCCTGTAATTGTGGATCCAGACTATTTGAGATTGAATTTTCCATAGCAGAGGGAATTTTGTTCAAATTCCTATTGTTCTAGACAATTCTGTTCATGCCATAAACAGGCCATGACGTCATTATGATTAACGGCAATTCTGCCAGATGCGAAAGATCTGCACCTGAACAAGCATAGTGCAAAGAAACCGGACAGGAGAAAGGATGCGGGTAAAATTTAACCAAGCATAGAAAAGGACACCTCGATATCAGTTTGAGAGTCGGGAAGGGGAGGGAGGGCAAATGTTAATTCCTCTATACCAAGAAAGAGGTCCAACGGTTGAATTAGCCAGAATCAAAGACATACTGAATTAGAACAAAATACAAATCAAAAAATACAATCAAAAATACAAATCGTGATGAAGTCGCTCGGAACGTGGAGAACGGACTGACAGAAAGTGAAAGGAATGAAATGACATTAAATAAAGATGGCGTTTATCAAAACAAACAAATCGTACAGCCACCTGCATTTTAAAATCCTTCCCATAACTTAAACAGCGTCAGAGGACGTATCAGTGAACTTAAGCAACATTAGAGAACTCTGGATTCACATTCTATGTGTCGGATTCTGAATATTCCGCCAAAGAGGAAAGCGGATTTGCTAGTGCCGAGCAATTAAAACAAAAGTTCTATAATTCTTTACTGATCAGCACGTCAAAATTGTTGTGCATGCAAAAAGGAAATTAGCAGTAGTTGAAACTGGCCAAACGGGAGTAAAACAAACAAAATTTGGGTCTGCCTTGGGCCGACTAAATCGATGGGCTCCGCGCGAGGCACAATATGGGTACATTGTGACACACATTTCGATTGTGAAAATATAATATGCTTAGTGAAGAAATATATGTTAAAGGTTATACCAATTAAAAAGCTTTAAAACGGATAAATAAACATACATAAAAGAAAACTCGACGACATATAAACAAAGAACCGAGCTAGGCGAAGCCCACCGAAATGTCGGCCCTAGGCAACCCCGATGGGGCATGAAAGGCATTAGACGCCCGCACCTATAGGTACGACACACGGTTGGCAAAAATTAAACAAAACACTAAAGGCGAACAAATAACCTGATGAAATGAGCGAGCCCCAAGAGGGAACCTTAGTAATGAGTACATATCTAAAATAGAAATTTGAAAAGGCCTAATTACAAAATGGAAACTGAAGTCCTGGAATGCGAGCCAGAATAGTGCAAGTTACAACAACGAGCTAGCGGTAGCAAACAGTAATGAAAAAACATTTTAAAACGCCTTAGTATCTAAAACGCAAAAGAACTAATGAACCTCATGAACCTAATAACTCTTCTACCATGAAAAAATCCTCTATTAAATTTCAATTGAATTGTTGGCCCAGCTCAACCATGCACGCATAAACGCCCGGGTAATTTGAAAATCAAATTTTGTCGGCCACAACCGAAAACTTAAAATTTGCAGGGCCTCAACCCCACAGAACTGTCTCAAAAACTGTCTTAAACCGACTTTAAACGGAGTCAGTCTTACTGATCATTTAAATTGCGGGTCTCAACCACGCTGCATCCCTTGGATTCAAAATTGAAAATCGAAAGGGCTAGAATAAGACGACTCAAATTCCTAGCGGCCACTACCGCCAACAAACATGCAATATCTGTGCGTTAAGCGGGTCACGACCACGCTACATTCCTTGGATTGAATACTGAAGACTTGACTCAAAATGCCAGCAGCCACTACCGCGACAAAACAATAATTACCTACTGCACAAAAGCTGAGCAAACATATCTTTTACGTTTTGCGGGCCACAACCACGCAATACTCCTTGAATTCGAGATAGAAGCAGATAGACTGCAACAATCCAACAACCGGGCTTAACTCGAAGCCACGTGCTCGAAGCACTAGTAAACTGACAACAATAAAAATCTACCGTACAAGGAGAGTTAAACTAGCTTCCAAATTAACAAAGTTTGTGCTACGAATTATAAAACGAGGCTCCTAAATAACTAGAGCAAAACGAGAAAGCACTAGAAATTACGACCTCACGAAATTCGAAGTCAAAAGATTGGAAAGCACAGAAAAACAACAACCAGAATTAGTATACCTTGCAGCTAACAAGAGCGGCACGAAGATGCTATGGGAATACTACTTTCTTGACATGCTCTCAGAGTTGGTACTTGGATTTCTTGGGGACTGCGAAGCTCCATGTGCAGAGTAGAACTCGATCCGCTAGCCGCTCAACCGACAAGTGGTTGGGTTTGATTGTTCTCGCTTATTATATAGTCTTTGTTACGCATGATTGCATATTAAATAGCATATGAGGGAAAGACCACTGAAATGTGATACTTTCAAGAATGACAGAGAAATACCACATGAATCTGAAATTTGTGATACCACGATATTTGCAGCAAAGAATTTTGTTGAACAAGAGAGAATCTACACAGAACAAAGACAGAATAAATGCAAAATCTGTAATAAGACATTTTTCTGCAAATACAACCTAAAAAGACACCTCAAAGTACACACAGGAGAAAGACCACATAAATGTGAATTCTGCAGCAAAGAATTTTTAGAAAAACATCATATTTTTAAACACTTGAAAACACAACATAGACAACATAGCATATGAGGGAAAGACCGCTGAAATGTGATACTTTCAAGAATGACAGAAGGCATTTGCAAGAAACATGCATAATCTTGTTAACCACTTGCAAACACATACTAAAAAGAGTGAAATTAGAAATAGAACACTTGAAACCATCACATAAGAGTGAATAAACACAGAATACCTATCAAATAATATTGGTGTCGTTCACACAGGCTCCCTGTGCTTGCATGTACTCTTGGGCCTCTAGTTTATTGAAATGCTAAGCGATTTTCAAGATGGTGGACAATATAAACAATGGTACCATTGGTAACTTGAATTCACCATTGGTAAATGACATTCTCCATTGGTGAAATTAGGCCATTGGGTATCCTGTGTTGAGTAGCATTCATACTGAGAGATGAAGGGTCTTGAATTCACCATTGGTAAATGACATTTTCCATTGGTGAAATAAGGGAATTGGGTACCCACCTGACATCCCAATGTTGGCCGTGACGATAAATTTTGTATAACTTTCGTTTACCCCCATTTGCCTTCCTTTACCCTCATTTACCCTCATATGCCTTCATCTACCCCCATCTGCCTTCATCTCCTGTCATTTCCCATCATCAGATGACAGCAAATGGGGCTAAATTAAGGTAAATGAGGGTAAATGAAGGTAGCTGAAGGTAAATGAAGGTAGATGAGGTTAAATGGAGATATATAAAGGCAGATGAGGGCAAATGTAGACCGATGAAGGCAGATGAGGGTAAATGTAGGCCGATGAAAGCAGATGAGGGTAGATGAAGGCAGATATAGGCAGATGAAGGCAGATATAGGCAGATGAAGGTGAATGAAGGCAGATAAAGGCAAATGAGGGTATGTGAAATTTATCGTCACTACTATTATTGTGTAACATGGAGTCTTTACCAGCCATAGCAATTGATACCGATGATTATGATGGGTTCCCTGTGGAATCCATAAACCTGTAAAGGGAACCCTGTGGAAATTCACCAATAGACACCATTCATGACCATTGGTAAAACACATTTTACCTATGTTATCTAGTGGTGATTCTGGACATATTTGAGTATGGAACGAGGGCAATATCGCAGGTTATTAAGCCCTCGTAAGTAGGGCAATATCTGGAAACGGCCCTTGATGAATTCATAATGACCCGCAGGGAACTCTACAAATACCAAACAAAACCGACTCAATCATATTATCAGCTTCGAACGTTGTTGATTATCACTTACATTTGTACTGAATTTAACAATTCATATTTAAGGAATATAAAACGCGCGCGCATGTCTCTGTACTGTGATATAAACACGATGGAAGATGTAGAGCAAGAAAAAAGCAAGCTTTTCGAGTGCTCTACATCTTCCAGAGTGTTTCTATCACAGTACAGAGACATAAGCGATCGTTTTATATTGCTTTTATAAAATATTTTCGACGTTTTTTGAGCGAGCCATGTCTCTGTCCTCTGATATAAACATGGAAGCCAGCCAATCAGCGCGCGCGTTATATCTCAAATATTTTATAATCATCACTATGAAAGAAAGTTCGTACATGAGAACTTGCTATAAGTTCACTGAAATGCTCTTCAGTTACTTTATATGTAAACACTTTCATTATCTAACTGTACAAGAATGAAACAGGAAAAAAGGCTCTTTTTCTTTATCAATTAAACTGAAACTCAATGTTTCGTTTCTTGTTTATTGCACAACTGAAACACTTGGTTAAAATTAGGAAGACTTCCATAAGCTTATGACATGCAACAACAATTCCTTTACGATTGTATGAAATATGTTGCACATGTCAGTGTTGGGGCACGAAGATCCGCCCCTGAGTAGAAATTATAGCTTAACGCGTGCTATATCAACAATAGTACCCCCTTGATAAACCTCAACGCTCAAAGACAGTTTCTAATACAGGTTCAAGTCTATCACTACATTTCATGAGATCGCATGCAAAACTTTTATATACTTCTAGCATGAAAAAGGTACCGCTTCCAAACACCTAAAAACTCCCGGGTTTAAAAAGATCAAGCCTACCCGTCTGATTAGATGTCGCTATTCATCAATTTCCCTATATCATACTAATATCATATATATTATGAAATAAGAACAAATAGAAATGTGTTTACTCTCGTCAGATGAAAATGAAACTAGATAGTTTTGCCGGTTAATTGAAAATAAATGCTGCAAACAATGGCATCTATTTATATCGCTAATTCCCTGCATGCATGTTGTAGAGCAAATAGTAGCGTGATCTAAACTGAAAATGATCTTTGTTTAGTCGTTATTGCAAACAAAGGTATCTAAAAGTGATAGTTCTTGTCTGAGAGTTCTAGACTTCCTTGTGCTGAACAGCATTTAATAATTCACCCAGGCTAATTTTACATGACATTACAAAAGTTTGAATGATTTATCTGAGATCAATGTTTAAAACCTGATGTGTTTTGCTATGTTCGATCTTCAGCAAGTCCAGCAATGCAACAGTCATTAAATGCAGTCAAAATAAATTTACTGAAATCTCGGCCTAGCGAGCGCCATGTTCTTTATTTGTACAAAAAGGGAAAAGCAAATCGTATTTAGGGACACCTATAAATGATATACAATATCTATATAGCCTGTATAGAAGAGTACTCCCCCCCCCACCCCACGGGGATGTTGAGTTTACGTTAGGTAGTACGGCAACCAGTAATACCCCAAGAGCATGACGTCGTCAGGATGTACTCAGTAGTCCTATTTACATTCTGTTACTAGCTTGCCGGGAGGGGGGGGGGACTCCGATCGTAAATGGACGGGGATGCTCGTCGTACCTTTTAGGGGTCAAAATCTGCAATCTGGTACCTTTGAGGGTGTCTCAGACTTAAGTGGACTACCAGAGACATAGCTGGTACCTTTTAGGGACTGTTTTGAGGTAAATAAACTATATAAAATAAGCATGAAAGGGACGATTTCGATGATCTGAATTGAATCTTCAAAGCACATCGATAACAAATGTTTCATTACTTTAATTCTCCATTATTGTTTTTGAATTGGTACCTTTTAGGGGTAGAAATGAATTGTTGCCACTCCCACTCCGGTATCTTTTAGGGGTCATTTTCAAAATTTCCGACGAGCATCCCCGTCCTCTTATATATATGAGTCCGATCCCCCCCTCCCCTCCCCTCCCCGGACTAGCTTGAACGTTCGACTAAAAACTATGAATACACACACACTACAGTTGATTTTCGATGCTCTTTTATTGACGTTTATCACACAACTTTAAGATTATGAAACACAAGGAAAAACTGTTCTTTTTAATAATTAATTAAGATTCCTTTAAGAGTAAGATAATTATTTAAGCTAAGGTTTCACGTTCGTTCCAAAGGTTTTGTCCCTTTTCTGTATGCTCTCTTGAATTAGCCGCGATAATGCGGATAGCATTTGCATACCCTCCTATAATGACAACGAACACAGGCACGGCATTTTTTCTTCCACCAAAAGCCGCGGCAACATCTGCGAGTTCTACAAGTGCGCACATTGCGACATCGGCGTCTGCCATGGCGGCAATAACGGCGCTTCGCGACATCTGAAATATTATAAAAGTGATAGGCAATATAGATTAGGTAGTAATTTTGGACAGTTTCGGTTTTTCTCGTTCGTCTGTTCGTGCGTTCGTTCGTTTGTTTGTTTGTTTGTTTGCTTGCTTGCTTGCTTGCTTGCTTGCTTGTTTGTTTGTTTGTTTGTTTGTTTGTTTGTTTGTTTGTTTGTTTGCTTGCTTGCTTGTTTGTTTGTTTGTTTGTTTGTTTGTTTGTTTGTTTGTTTGTTTGTTTGTTTGTTTGTTTGTTTGTTTGTTTGTTTGTTTGTTTGTTTGTTTGCAATTAGAGTCTGTTCAATATTCAATTTAATGAATAATGGAATACATGTGTCATTTCTTACCATTTTCCTCCTCTTCATCCTGCTCTGTATCTTCATTGTCTTCAGGGTCTTCACTTTCAGGATCTTCTGGATAGAAGAATGAAATATTTATCAAAGTCAACTTAAACTAAAGCTAAAGTACTTTCAATTGAAACTGAAAAGACACAGAGCGATGTGATAGTATCTGACTTGCCTTCCTCTTCATCTTGTTCCATCTCT
The DNA here is from genome assembly GCA_029948255.1 of Telmatactis stephensoni. NCBI lineage: Eukaryota > Metazoa > Cnidaria > Anthozoa > Actiniaria > Isophelliidae > Telmatactis > Telmatactis stephensoni. The sequence continues at coordinate 412,952 of JALIZF010001679.1, read as the reverse complement.
AGGTCTTTATCATCAGTCTCTTCTGCGGCAAAGAAAATGACAACATGTTAAAATCGATTTGAAAAAGAAAAACGTGTTTTAAAACTTTTAAGATAAATTGAGCCAAAAGCACACAAGTAAAATACCTGCAGGAGCAGCATCACTGTCTTCAGAGTCTTCAGTTTCAGGATCTTCTGGATTGAAGAATGAAACATTTATCAAAGTCAACTTAAACTAAAGCTAAAGTACTTTCAATTAAAACTGAAAAGACAGCGATATAATTATAGTATATCTGACTTGCCTTGCTCTTCATCTTGTTCCATCTCTAGGTCTTTATCATCAGTTTCTTCTGCGGCAAAGAAAATGACAACATGTTAAAATCGATAAGAAAACGAAAAACCTGTGTTTTAAAACTTTTAAGATAACTTGAGCGGCAAAAGCCGCTACAAGTAAAATACCTGCAGGAGCAGCCGCATTGTCTTCGGCCTCTTTCTCGAGAGGAGAAGCGATGGCAATGGCAATGAATCCAAAAATAAACAACAAGGCAAGAGAGAACTTCATGTTTGCAGCACCTCAGCGGTAAACCAAAGTGATGCCTAGCTGAGTGTAGGGCGGTTGTTTATAGGCGCTGGTTAATGAATTATGCAAAACGTTTATTACGTCGAACCTTCTCGTAAAAAAATAATTTGGATCCTTAAAAGCACTTGGAGTACTTCATGTACTTGACGTGCTCTTCACCAACAAACACTTTCAGCGATCGGGCTTTGGCTCAGAACATCATGCACAACTAGTCCAAAAGAGCTTGTTGTCAAAACTCTGCCTGAGTGTAAAAAATCAAAAAGCAGCTTAATTCAGATTTAATTGTTGATTTGTTTATGTAAAACTGTGGAAACTAAAACTGACAAGAGGTAAAGAATCTTTGAAGAATTAAGAATCAATCCATGCTTTCAAATTGAAAGAACTGTGCTATCAATATCCCCCAATATCTCGAGTGAACAAATGTGAGTTTTCGCAAAATGAAACTTTCGGTATGATAACAGATTAATTATTGTTTCCCTAGCTTTTCCTCTTTAACTCATGGAAATGAGATTTTAACAATTCATTTTCATCGATATAAAAGGAAGTTTCTACACGAGAACTTGCTATAAGTTTAAAGAAATGCTCTTCAATTATTTTATATATAAACACTTTTATGATTTAATTGTATAAGAATGAAACGGAAAAAGAGCATTTTTCATTTATCAATTAAACTGAAACCGAATGTTTCGTTTCTTGTTTAATAAACACTGAAACACTTAAAACTAGAAAGACTTCCATAAGCTTATGACATGCAACAACAATTCCTTTTTTGATAGTTTGAAATATGTTGTACATGTCAGTGTTGGGGCACAAAGATCCACCCCTGAGTAGAAATATAGCTTAACGCGTGCTATATAAAGGGTACTCCTTTAATAAACCTTGCATCATTTAAAGGCAGTTCTAATCCATCAATTTGCCTATATTATAAAATAAAACAGCAGTGTGTTTACTCTCCTAGCCTCATATGAAAATGAAACAGCAAATATAGTTTTGGTCAAACTGAAAATATGTGCGGCAAACGATGGCATCTATTTGGTCATAATTCCGGCCTGTTTAATTAAGAGATCCAGCTGACTGCTTTCTTGTACTAAACAGCACAAAATACATATTTATCCAGGCTAATTTTTGATGGCATTATGGATCTTTGAAATCACAAACTTGTGATTAAGAACTGGTGTGCCTCTATGCTCTTCGATACTGAAGTCCAGCAAAGAAAATGCTGTTAATAATGTTAATTCTCTGCATGTTGTAGAGCAAATAGTAGCGTGATGTAAACTGAAAATGATCTTTGTTTAGTCGTTATTGCAAACAAAGGCATCTAAAAGTGATTGTTCTTGCCTGAGAGTTCTAGACTTCCTTGTGCTGAACAGCATTAATTCACCCAGGCTAATTTTTGGTTTTAATAAGTTGTCACGCGCATGAGATAATTTTTACTGTTGATCAGGTGCTAGGTAAATTATTAAATCATTATTATCTAATAATTGTTATTGTTATATACCAACTGTCAAAGTCAAGTTTTTCCGTGCTCTGATTGGGCGAGAGCGCATCACGTGAACGTCAACAAATTTTGCTGTTTCCCCAGCAACAACTCTCAGCGGGCAACAGTGAGTTTTATTGACCGGTAATAACAAAACCGGAAGTAGATTGAGCTTTGAAGGCGCGTTTTTGGCAGCGCGCGTTTACAAATTCATTCATTCGGACATGCATGAGGCAAAACTCGTGTTTATTGCCAATCTTTTAAGACCAATATACAACATTTATTCCGAGAAAAAGATGATAATCAACCAGGAATGTCACCAAAAGAGCTGCAACAATTCTCCGAAAAACTATGTGTGATAAAAAGGTCAGTTTTATGTGAATTTTGATTAAAAACTTTAACGAGGCAGCGACGTTTTGCTTTTTATTTTGTTCTTTGACAGTTGGTATATAACAAAACACTTATTGACTGGGACCTCGGGAAAGCAGTATGTTTTGTGGTCCCTCAACCGCCAATGTCGGGACGACAAAACATACTGTTTCCCTCGGTCCCAGTCAATAAGTGTTAACTATGACATTATAAAATGAAAGTTTAAAATGACTGATGTGCTGCTATGCTCGATCTTCCGCAAGTCCTGCTATGATAGCCGTGATACTGAACTACGATTAAAATAAATGTTCTGACGAAACCATATCACAGCTTAGCGGCGCCGCAAGTGTCGTGTTCATCATTTGTACATAAACGGGGAAAAATCGCCTAAAAGCTCCTTAAAATGAGCACAATATTGGCTGGAAATTCCCCAGAATACACAGAAAATCAAACAGAACATCATTATGAGTTAAAACTGTTGCTTTATTCACAATTTTTGTTAAATTTGATCATGCTGATTCGTGAAGTCGTATGAAACTAGTTCTTCATCTCCACTGGGAGACAAGTAAAACATGTGAGTTTCCTTTCAAGTGAAACATTGATAGTTTTTCATATTCAGTCAGGTCATTTGTGTACGGCAGAATTGGTTAGTGGTCGTTTGCAACTGTCTTTGAAAAATTCCACCCTGCAACAGGGCTCCCCTTAAAGAGACTGTCTGATGACATATAGCTATTTCAAAAAAGGTTGACGGGGCGAATGGCGCATGGCAATCGGCGATTAGTGATTGGTGACAACATTTTAATTATAACAGATCATTTCCTTTTTGATGAAATGGTTCGTTTAGCACTGTTATTACACTTTTTATGACAATGAAAACTAGAACTGAAAGCTACCGCGTAGTCCAGAACTGGACCAACTTTTATTAATTAGCGCACGCTACTGGCGAATATTTGAATCGAACAATCTAACGAACTGATAAAAATGGGTTCCGGGAAAATTGTCTGCGTCAGTCACATCCTGTTTTCGGGATGTGAGCACTGAGCAATAATTGTCATACCCTATACCGACTATACCTAGGGTTTTCGCGCGAAACAAATTATAGGACAGGAAACCCAATTTCTATCCTAGAAGCAGTGATTGTTGCAGGTAAAAAAATAGAAATGAACAATAAAAAATCATTGCCTTTAAATATAATCATTACCATCGATGTGCGAGAAATAAAGAGCAATTTCAGCGAAATAAGAAATTGAATTGTAGCTCTGAGGGAAGTAACGCCGGGAAACTATTTTCGCGCCCTTTTTTGTTTTCTGGCAGACGCGTCTGTACATCTCAAGGGAAGGAAAGTTACTTCGACTGAAATTTACGAAGAAGTCCGAAGAAGTGTGTTAAATATATACCGATCACATTTGTCGTACTATTGACTAATCAGTGCGGCTCAAAGCGGCGTTTTGACAAAACAGTTTGAAAACTTTTGGGACTTTGGCTGGTAAACGAGAAGCTAGCTGTTGCCGGATTTGAATTATGTATTGACTGTTCACCAATAGTTACTCGTGTCCAGGCCGTAGGCCGGCACGAGTCTAGGTTTGCAAAACATGCAGGATTTTTCACGAGCCACGAACATTTAATAACCTTAAATTCCTCTATAAATACAGTCATTGCATTATAGCAGCTTTGACAGCTTCACGCGTGTCTAAACGAATCGAAAGTAAAATTTACAAAATTATTTAGATTTCACAGTGATTCTGTATTATTTCAGTAAAGAAGATATGATATCTTCGTTTAGATGAAGTAAGCGATTCTTGTAAGCTATGTTAAAGTGATTCAGAGTAATTCTACTGACGAGTTCAGTACCGAACTCAAAACGTGACTAAACTGGCTTTAAAACATATTTATTCTCATGCCAGACTGAATTCCACTTGAACACGAGTAAACGCACTATGTGCGTCTAGTTTGTGTTAAAAAATCTCTACACTACGGTGGCCCACAGGGGCGAAACACAATGCAAAATTCCTTTGAAAACACAACAAAGTTTCGTGGAACACAACAATATTTCAGCTGAACACAACAAAGTTTCGTAGAACACAACAATCTTTCACTGAACACAAAGTTTCGTGGAACACAACAATCTCTCACAGAACACAACAAAGTTTCACAGTACACAAGTCTTTCATAAGCAACAAAAATCTTTCACGGGGCAACACTCGACTCTTTCACAAGCACAGCTGCCACAGGCTTCACAGTCTGATTATCCGTGGATTATGTCTGGTAACGGTCATTTCCAGCTGGTCGAAAGCCAAATATACCCTGTTAAAAATGCTCTCAAAATGACTGATTTTTTCAAACATCATGGCAAATATTGAGTTCAAAATTAAAGATTAATGCTTTTTTAAGTCTCGGAACTCAGGGATAGCTTGTTACCTCTTTCCCTCATCCCTCTCCTCCACTCATCCCTATTTGCGTGTTCAAATGGAACGTTCTGGTGTACGTCGATCAGGTGGCACATACAGCACAATCGGAGAACAGTGAAAACGATAGCCTGGTTTTCGAAGCAAGACAACGCCAAGGTCGTGTTTTCACTTGTAAAAGTAGCGACGCAAGCATAAACGCTAGCGCAAAAGAACGGAAGGTTTTATTTTTCTTGTGCGCGGGCTTGCATTGTCTTTCGTTGTCGTGCGTTGTCTTGTGTTGTCTTGCGTCGTCTTGCGTTAATTGTCTTTCGTTGTCTTGCGTCGTCTTGCTTCGTCTTGCGTTGTCTTGCGTCGTCTTGCATGCGTTGTGTTGAGTCATCGTGCGTGGTCTTGTGTGGTTTTCCGTTGTCTTGCGTCGTCTTGTGTTGTCTTGTGTCGTCTTGCGTCGTTAGCGTGAACCAGGCATTATATCGTATTTATCCCACACCATAGCGAATACAGCCAGTCAGAAAGCAGGAAAGCCGTTGTATACACCCTTCTAATAAATCCCACAATGCTTGTTTTCCTCACTTGACGTCAATTTATTCTTTTCAATTGCATTCACATTGTACAAGTTTCAAAAGAATAAATTTGACGTCAATCGCGGAAAACAACACGTTATAGCATTTATTAGAAGGGTGTATATTCGGCGGTATTCATCTGTCTCTTCCCATGAGGCATTGCCATTATTTGCTGTATTTTCTATGGTGTGGGCTTAGTGCAGGATAAAATAATTGTATGTATTTGCTACATGACGCATAAAATCAAAACAAAGCGATTTGAATTCATGCTACGGGGACAAATTCTAATGTAAGTCAGGAATTTGTAAGAAGTGGTTTCCAATTTTATTATTCAAATAGGTATTTAAAAGTAAAAATATTATCACTTGCGAGAAAAAAGTCCTGATATTCGAAAAAAGAAAAAAGTAGGAAAAAACGTCCAGACATTCGAAAAAAGAAAAGGAAATTAAAAAAGGAAAAAAAAAAAAAAGAAAGAAATTTGTAATGTCAGGAGCCCATTAGTAAGATATATGAATAATTATAATTAAAAATAAAAAGTGAAAATGAAATTTATCAGAAAAAAATATAAAAAAACACCAAACATTTAAAAACAAGTTCCAAAAGATGTAATTTTAACTTAAAGCTCGGGAAAGAAACGGAAAAAATGAAGAAAAAAGAGATCAGAAAAGAATCTGGCGTCAACGAGGATCGAACCTGTAACCCCTTAAAGAGCACCCCCCGGAAATAAAATAACAGACTGAATGAATAACTGTAAAAGAAAAAAAGAAAAAGAAATTTTGGGACGATTCTCCCGAGACATTCTGAGAAGCTGAGACATCGAATCGACTTACGTTACGGATGAAGATTTCGGCCACATCCACGCTATCCCGGTGCTACATATTACAGTTATCTTAGCCCGAAGGCCAGGGAGGGAGACGATATCCGGACCCTAATCCATACCTTTAGATATCACCTTAGACCGCTGCGCTACCTAGACACTTAATAAATTTAATGACTAATCGGGGTAGTCTATTCGGCGAAGTTTCATTGTTATGCTAATACTCCCCAGGGAAAGAAATGAACCAATCAGAGTCCAGCTATCAAAAAATAGCTGTTTTGTAAATAAATAGAAAGAGACAATAAAAGAATAAGTTTTCAGGAACATCGAGCTTGTCTGCATTGTTTTACTCCATCGATTTGTCCCAATTCCCTAGGGAGAGAGAAGAACCAATCAAAATCTAGTCGATTGAAGAGGGATCAATAAATTTCCATGATTAATTTAAGTACAGCTAGCTTCAAGCCGTTACGTACGATATTACTTATGGATTTTTATTTCCGTTGCAAAGTTAAATGATCGGCCTCACTGAAGATGTTCAGTTGGAATCCACGTTTCTTATTTCAGGAATATCCCTAGAGCGTAATCAGATTAAGACATCAGCAAAGGTAAGTTATTTTATAAGTTAAGGTGAGTTAAAATTTGGATTGATACTTTTAGCTCATCGATCATTTTAAAACAAAGCTCGTAGTTGTTTACATGTACGCGTTTGTTCTTCAATATTAACACCAAATTTGTTAGTTACATGGTCGATTTTAGTTTAATTGTGTAAGTAGACGAGAAATTAAATTATAACTGATCTCGTCAAAATGTATCCCCGAAAACTCCACAGAGAATCTCGTAATGCAGAATGCCAAACTTGTGCAAGTTTTTATATTGTCGTATTCAAAATATTGGGAAATGCCATTTCTGCCTAGAAACTTATTAACACAAAAAAGTAAACCTTTTAAATCTTCCATAGCGCTTTCATTACATGATGAAATCTTTCAAGTGATTCACTGCTCTGACTGACGAATTATCCTATACATAGTCAAGATAACTAAAATTACCTGGTTGTAAAAACCAGAGTATGCACCAGACTGAGACACGCACGTCACGTGATTTGACATGTTTCATCGCATTATTTGTGCTATATTTAAACCACAGGTCACTTACGCGCGCTCGTCAATTTTGAACATTTACATTCATTTGCTTCCAGCGCAAGGTGAATTCGTTCGAATCGCGCGTGTTCTAAAAAGAAATCGAATGGGGGACAACACGTCAAGGTTTTTATAAGGGTGTGTGCGGAGTCTCAAGTCACCTGATTATATTCTCCTGGATTTAGTCGTTATTTTTGATGTTAGTCTTGTGGTTAGGGAACGGGAACTAATTTCGAAAACCGAAGAACTGATGTCCAAAGCTGTTTTTTATCATAATCGGTACCTATTTTAATATCCCATATCAATCTTGGGGTGGGGAAGGGGGTGGGGTGGGGTTGGGAAAGAACTAGAACCCTTCACTACCCCTCTGACTTTCTCATGCGCATGCGACCAGCTGAGCTGCGGCTATTGTTAATGGGGCTTGTTTCTTAATTTGTAGAAACCCAGAACAAAAGATGTTATTTTCCCTGTAGCTTGTAACATTGTACACAACATGCATCGTGCGTGTGTCCGACCCTGCAACAGGTGCGCGCAACAGTTAGAGAAGTAGAAACGAGTTCTTTTTCTGAAGCCATACCAACCTTGCAACAGATCGTGAAACGTTTTGCACAAAAGCTACATGCAGAAGTACAACCGAGTATACCATGCCTGAAATAGGAATGGATTCTTATCAAATTTCCCATGCTACACGTAACATAGTACCCGAAAATACCGAGAATTATAAGACGAAAAGGTGCTCAAAAATGAACTAAGACTGGAATCCCATAACCCCGGCATTAGCGGTGTCACCGTACCGCGGAGTCACGGCACCGGGGTGTCACGGCAACGCGGTGTCACGGTACCACGGTGTCACGGTACCACAGTACCACAGTACCACAGTACCACAGTACCAAGTATCACAGTACCACAGTACCAAGTACCAAGTACCAAGTACCACAGTACCACAGTACCACGGTACCACAGTACCAAGTATCACAGTACCATGTACCACAGTACCACAGTACCACAGTACCATGTACCACAGTACCAAGTACCACAGTACCACAGTACCACAGTACCACAGTATCACAGTACCACAGTACCACAGTACCACAGTACCAAGTACCACAGTACCACAGTACCAAGTACCACAGTACCAAGTACCACAGTACCAAGGTACCAAGTACCACAGTACCAAGTACCACAGTACCACAGTACTAAGTACCACAGTACCACAGTACCACAGTACCACAGTACCACAGTACCACAGTATCACAGTACCATGTACCACAGTACCACAGTACCAAGTACCACAGTACCAAGTACCACAGTACCACAATACCAAGTACCACAGTTCCACAGTAGCAAAGTACCACAGTACCACAGTACCACAGTACCACAGTACCATAGTACCAAGTACCACAGTTCCACAGTAGCAAAGTTCCACAGTACCACAGTACCACAGTACCAAGTACCAAGTACCCAGGTACCACAGTACCACAGTACCAAGTACCACAGTACCATAGTACCAAGGTACCATAGTACCAAGATACCACAGTACCAAGGTACCACAGTACCAAGGTACCACAGTACCAAGGTACCACAGTACCAAGTACCAAGGTACCACAGTAGCAAAGTACCACAGTAGCAAAGTACCAAGGTACCACAGTACCAAGGTACCACAGTACCAAGGTACCACAGTACCAAGGTACCACAGTACCAAGTACCAAGTACCATAGTACCAAGGTACCACAGTACCAAGTACCACAGTACCAAGTACCAAGTACCATAGTACCAAGGTACCACAGTACCAAGGTACCACAGTACCACAGTACCACAGTACCAAGGTACCACAGTACCAAGTACCAAGGTACCACAGTAGCAAAGTACCACAGTAGCAAAGTACCAAGGTACCACAGTACCAAGGTACCACAGTACCAAGGTACCACAGTACCAAGTACCAAGTACCATAGTACCAAGGTACCACAGTACCAAGTACCACAGTACCAAGTATACCAAGTACCATAGTACCAAGGTACCACAGTACCACAGTACCAAGTACCACAGTACCACAGTACCACAGTACCACAGTATCACAGTACCACAGTACCACAGTACCACAGTACCACAGTACCACAGTACCAAGGTACCACAGTACCATGACTACCACAGTACCAAATTGAGTACAACAGGATGTTCTCGCAATTAACTACAACAACATTAGTTTATTCAACAACATTAGTTGTAGGGAGAGCCAGAGTAACATACGTTTTCGGGCTGGCCCACCCGAGCAACTACTCCTTCGGAGGAGCATGAATATACCATATGCAGCAATAATCTGCTGTAAATGAAAGAGATTGAAAAATGCCAGTATAAAAATGTCAAGTAAATGAAGCAATTGCAGCATGACAGCTGTGACTGAGCAAAATGTATTCAGTGGTTTTGGCGCCAAAAATTAAATTATACCAGAAATAGCGCAGCGCTGTTATATGTCATGGAAATTAGATCCCCGCGAGACTCAGCCAAACACAACACACTTCTCTATTATTTCTTCAGGATTTCCTTCGTATGATTACCACAAGTAACACGTATCTTCTTTAAAAATTTATGTGCCAGAATCATATTTTGACTGAATGTAAAACTGAAGATTTGAACTTTTAGAAGCTTAAAATTCGCCGAATTAAATCGCGGCTACCGAGTCTCCGCTGAATGACAGTTAGTCAGTAAACATTTCCTGTTGTGTGTGTGTGTGTGTGTGTGTTTTTTATAAATGGAGAGCAATATTCAGATATTATTGAGGAATGAATAAATGTCTTTCGATAACGACCAAAAATAGTCCAACTAGCAATTCTGCATTGTTGTATAACTGATTTCAGCGACAAGCTACAAGGCGATCCCGCATATAATTTATTATAACGCGTAAGTTGTACGACAGCAATTCTAAAATTTGTGTGCATTTTATAATTGACAAACAGTTCAACAGTATTAGAAGTATCCTGAAGTATTATACATTCAAGACATCAATGACATTTAACGACGTACAAACAACTCAAAGTACTAGTGTGGTACTTGGTACTGTGGTACCTTGGTACTATGGTACTTGGTACTGTGGTACTTGGTACTTGGTACTTGGTACTTGGTACTTGGTACTGTGGTACTGTGGTACTTGGTACTGTGGTACCTTGGTACTTTGCTACTGTGGTACCTTGGTACTGTGGTACTGTGGTACTGTGGTACTGTGGTACTGTGGTACTTGGTACTGTGGTACTATGATACTTGGTACTGTGGTACCTTGGTACTGTGATACTGGGTACTGTGGTACTTGGTACTGTGGTACTTTGGACTGTGGTACTCGGTACCTTGGTACTTGGTACTTGGTACTGTGGTACTGTGGTACTGTGGTACCTTGGTACTGTGGTACCTTGGTACTTTGCTACTGTGGTACCTTGGTACTGTGGTACTGTGGTACTGTGGTACTATGATACTTGGTACTGTGGTACCTTGGTACTGTGATACTGGGTACTGTGGTACTTGGTACTGTGGTACTTTGGACTGTGGTACTATGATACTTGGTATTTGGTACTGTGGTACTGTGGTACTGTGGTACCTTGGAACTTGGTACTTGGTACTGTGGTACTGTGGTACTTTGGTACTGTGGTACTTGGTACTTGGTACTGTGGTACCTTGGTACTTTGCTACTGTGGTACCTTGGTACTGTGGTACTGTGGTACTGTGGTACTGTGGTACTTGGTACTGTGGTACTATGATACTTGGTACTGTGGTACCTTGGTACTGTGATACTGGGTACTGTGGTACTTGGTACTGTGGTACTTTGGACTGTGGTACTCGGTACCTTGGTACTTGGTACTTGGTACTGTGGTACTGTGGTACTGTGGTACCTTGGTACTGTGGTACCTTGGTACTTTGCTACTGTGGTACCTTGGTACTGTGGTACTGTGGTACTGTGGTACTATGATACTTGGTACTGTGGTACCTTGGTACTGTGATACTGGGTACTGTGGTACTTGGTACTGTGGTACTTTGGACTGTGGTACTATGATACTGGTATTTGGTACTGTTACTGTGGTACTGTGGTACTGTGGTACTTGGTACTTTGGTACTGTGGTACTTGGTACTTGGTACTGTGGTACTGTGGTACTTTGGTACTGTGGTACTGTGGTACTTTGGTACTGTGGTACTTGGTACTGTGGTACCTTGGTACTTGGTACTTGGTACTGTGGTACTGTGATACTGTGGTACCTTGGAACTTGGTACTTGGTACTGTGGTACTGTGGTACTTTGGTACTGTGGTACTTGGTACTTTGGTACTGTGGTACTGTGGTACTGTGGTACTTTGGTACTGTGGTACTGTGGTACTTTGGTACTGTGGTACTTGGTACTGTGGTACCTTGGTACTTGGTACTTGGTACTGTGGTACTGTGATACTGGGTACTGTGGTACTATGGTACTTGGTACTGTGGTACTATGGTACTGGGTATTATTATTATTATTATTATTATTATTATTATTATTATTATTATTATTATTATTATTATTATTATTATTATTATTATTATTATTATTATTATTATTAAATTATCACAGTAGGTCGAAACTGGTGTTTTATCTTCGTCGAAGGCAAGCTATAACCTATAGCCTTAGGCTTCGAGTACTTTCCTTAAAATCCTTGCTGTGCCAAGCAAAGCAGCTTTCTGTAATAGTTCAGTCCTTATTGTTTCTCCGATAGTCTTGAGGTAGTTTTCAAGGTTTTTTGTCACCATTCCCAGTGCTCCCACAACAACAGGGATGACCTGTGCCCTGACATTCCAAAGTCTTGCAATTTCTCTTCTCAAATCTTAATATTTGTTGATCTTTTCCTTCTCTTTTTCAACAATTCTTGTATCTCCTGGCACGGCAATATCAATAATAAAGCAACTTATTATTATTATTATTATTATTATTATTATTATTATTATTATTATTATTATTATTATTATTATTATTATTATTATTATTATTATTATTATTATTATTATCATTACCTTGGTCCCGTACTGTGGTACTGTGGTACTGTGGACCTTGGTACTTTGCTACTGTGGTACTGTGGTACTGTGGTACCTTGGTACCTTGGTACTGTGGTACTTGGTACTGTGGTACTGTGGTACTGTGGTACAATGATACTTGGTACTGTGGTACCTTGGTACTGTGGTACTGTGGTACTTGGTACTGTGGTACTGTGGTACTGTGGTACTGTGGTACTGTGGTACTGTGGTACTGTGGTACTTTGGTACTGTGGTACCTTGGTACTTGGTACTTGGTACTTGGTACTTGGTACTGTGGTACTGTGGTACTGTGGTACTGGGTACTGTGGTACTTGGTACTGTGGTACTTTGGACTGTGGTACTATGATACTTGGTATTTGGTACTGTGGTACCTGGTACCTTGGTACTTTGGTACTTGGTACTGTGATACTTGGTACTGTGATACTGGGTACTGTGGTACTATGGTACTTGGTACTGTGGTACTATGGTACTGGGTATTGTGGTACCTTGGTCCCGTACTGTGGTACTGTGGTACTGCGGTACTGTGGTACTGTGGTACTTGGTACCTTGGTACTGTGGTACTATGGTACTTGGTACTGTGGTACTATGGTACTGGGTATTGTGGTACCTTGGTCCCGTACTGTGGTACTGTGGTACTGTGGTACTGTGGTACTTGGTACCTTGGTACTGTGGTACTATGATACTTGGTACTGTGGTACTTGGTACTGTGGTACTGTGGTACTTTGGTACTGTGGTACCTTGGTACTTGGTACTTGGGTACTGTGGTACTTGGTACTTGGTACTGTGGTACTGTGGTACTGTGGTACTGTGGTACTGTGGTACTGTGGTACTGTGGTACTGTGGTACTGTGGTACTGTGGTACTGTGGTACTGTGGTACTGTGGTACTGTGGTACCTTGGTACCTTGGTACCTTGGTACCTTGGTACCTTGGTACTGCGGTACTATGGTACTTGGTACTGTGGTACTGTGGTACTGTGGTACTGTGGTACATGGTACTGTGGTACTTTGGAACTGTGATATCGTGGTACTGTGATACCGTGATAATCTGGCACTGTGATGCCGCGGTGCTGTGATACCGTGGTATTGATATCGTGGCACTGTGATACTGGGTATTGTGATAATGTGGTACTGTGACACTGACGTACCAGGGTTGCATGGGATATTCATATTGGATGTGGTACCCAAATACAAGTACCAAAAAAGAAAATCCGAAAAGGCATTCCTAAAACAAGCACCATATGTTTCAGATGGCGCGGAGCTTCAGTAACGAAAATTCGGATAAATTTCGACGATTTTTCGTTCTTTTACTCAAGTAAGCATACGTCTGCTGTGGGCAGGGCCAGAGTTCAAACGTCGCCCGAACAAAAATTCTTACACATGTTCTAAAATGAAACACTTATAATCATAGATAAAAAACAGTTTTCTGATAAATGTCTTTAAAGTCCGTATGCTTTTTCCTTGTGCTTGTCTACTGACACCTATCGTTTCCTTGACAGCCTAGATATGAGCATATAGTCTAGATTTTAACCTTCTTCTCTGGATGGACTGGATGGAGAAGGTCGAAATATGGCACTACTTATAAATGATGCCCATTATTTTTAGGAAGCAGCGCTATTAAACGTTTGATAGATAAAACGGTTTTCTGATTTACATCTTTAAAGATCCGACAGAAAACGCGGTTTTCGTTTTCGTGACAGCCCAGATTCATATGAACATAGTTCAAATTTTAACCCTTTTCGATCTCTGAATGGAGAAGGTTGAAATCCGAGTACCATGTATTATAACTGCTGCATTATTTCTTTAGCAAGCGCCGTTATTTAACGTTTGATTAACTTACCATTTATATACAATATATATAGAACATAATGAGACTAAATACAATTAGCAGTGTTGTTCGTCCACTTTGAAGCTCCATGTCCACGGACCTGAAAAATGTTCAACCAAAACGACATTAATATAAAAATCTGAAAGAAATTTCTCATCCTCATTAACTAATTAGTTGCTTGTGAAAGACTTGTGTACGGTAAAACATTGTTGGGTCTTGTTGTGTTCTGTGAGAAATTGTTGTGTCCCACGAAACTTTGTTGTGTTCAGTGAAAGCTTGTTGTGTTGCACGAAACTTTGTTGTGTTCAGTGAAAGATTGTTGTGTTCCATAAAACTTTGTTGTGTTTTCAAAGCAATTTTGCATTGTGTTTTGCCCCCTGTGGGCCACCGTCAGTAATACACAGCTGGCATGGCGTAGTTGGTTAAACGAAGAATGAAAAAGTTGTCTCGGGGCGACAGTCAGTTTTGGAAATCTTCGCCTGTCGTTGTAATAAGTAAGAAACAAAAATTTGTTCAATGAAATATATCTGATTGGTTAAAACTAATCTCGGAAAAAAGAAATTTTCTATGTTGTGAATTCTAGTTCCTTTTTTTTACAGTAACATGCCAACGATGCCAACGAACTGTTTTTGGGTTGCATGTGACGTCACGGCAGCCATCTTGGATGAACTTCAACAAAAGATTTCGCATTAGCGTTTATTGTTTGTTCATCCAACATGGCTACCACTTCATTGTCTTTGGATTTCCAAAGGTACGGATGCAACCCAGCAATAGTAATTCAATTTTAGTTTTTGCTTGTAATTATGTTCCGCTATACGACAGTTTTCCGTGGTTTCTTGGCGAATTAAACGACTTGGGAAGTTGGGAAAACACTCCGAAAGGTAAAATATCTCGACTACGGCTCGTGTTTTTAACCTTTTCTCGTGGTCTCCCGACATATCGCGCGACTATTTTACATCGTAACCCACTGACTTAGATTCAAACCACACAACCACACAACCACCATGGCCACACAATTTACATAGTTTTAACTACGATTGAAATAGGAAACAAAATAAATTGCAGCAGAGCTTAGCTCTAAACTGCCATACTTTAAGTGTAGCCAACTGCAGTTAGAATAAGGATTTCTTACTAAACTGGACCGAATAAACGGTGAAAAATACCCATCCCCTAAAATAAGCTAGGTTCTAACAAGGTCGTCCACTCGGTTGTGTGAGCAGAAATTGTAGTATACACTTCCCCCACCTCGAAAGACGTTTCAGACATCAAAGTCAACAATCTTTCATCGGCGTTGCCATGCAGGAAGTTTGCAAACATACGACAAATTTCAAAATGAAATTGGAAACTACAATACACTACGATAAACCAGTGAACAAAGTTAAATGTTAAAATACCACAAATGTCTAAATGATTGACTACCACTGCGCTTATGACGACAAAACATTAGTGACTTTGAGATCATATTAAAAACTAGACATTTAAAGGCCTACTTGGATGAAAATCGATGAAAATTAGAAACTGTTTATTTCTATCTGAAGATGAATGTAGTAAATTACTCTCTACCCTCTGCCCAAAAATCAGCATTTCAAGCTCATTTTTCAAAGAGAAACTTTGATATTAACTCTAAAAAAACAATAGGGTTGAGTAAATGACGTCATTTACTCACAACTTAAATGCTAAAATACTTGACAATTTCTATTCGTTTGAATGTAAAGAGAATATTGCTTTTGGTGATTATTAGAAGTCATACAGATAGGTTTTACTAAGTTTCAAGTTATTTCCAATTTTAATTATTCTCATATCCAAGTACCCCTTTAACACTTCAATTTCAAAAACAAAAACAAAGCCTTATTAGACGTGTAGAGAACACAGTGTGGAATAATATTGAATCCAAATTTGAATTTTCTTTCTTCAAAGCACAAAGAGTATAACAAAACAGACGACCAAAGCAGAGCAGAGCGGAGCATAGTATAGACCAAAGCAGAGCAGAGCAGCGCATAGGAAATCAGATTAAACTACAATATTGTGAATCTACAGTAGAATAAATTAAGGTGGCTCGACTGAGTATTGTTTGAGGAGCACTTCCGCTGTTTGAACGCAAAATGCGTCGCCGCCAAAAACCTCATTAAAAAAAATTGATAGCAAGTCTAGGGAGTGTTTCAAGTCTCTTTTGATGCTTAAATCATTATGATCGGAGCTACCAATATCTTACAGTGACCGCACTGTTGACTACCAACAGTCCAGACATACCAAATTTCCACGGAGGAATCCTATATATAAGGGCGGGGATGCTCGTCGTACCTTTCAGGGGTCAAAATCAGTGGTCTGGTACCTTTCAGGGTATCTTAGACTTTAGTGTCTTTAGTGGACTACCAGAGACTTAGTTGGCACCTTGTAGGGTGTTTTCCGGTAAATAGAGCATTACTGGAACGATTTTAATGATTCTTTAATAATATTGTTTTTGAATTGGTACCTTAGGGGTAGAAATCAATTGTTGCCACGCCAAACAGGATAAGATTCAGGGGGTCATTTTCAACATTTCAAACGAGCATCCCCACCTTCTTATATATAGGAGTCCCCCCCCCCCCCCCCCCCCCCCGGGCTAAATTTGTCCTCCAAATTATAGCAGTAATCTTTATTCATTACTCTATAATTCAATTAATATTTTAAAGAAATATTTTCTACCTTCAAAAAATCTTGTTTATCTAAGCCCGATGTTGCACGGGACGATTTGCAGGGGCCATTTAATTTTCGCGAAACTCTAAGTTGCTGCTGTATAACATTACACAGAACATTATTTAAGCTCAATTTTTGCTTCGACGACACTGCGCAGTTTTAATTTGAAGTCCAAATAATACTTGCAACATAAATTCACGATTTAACTCAAGTTGTACGGGTGTTGCGCGGAAAATCGTCGTTCCAAATCGTCTCGCGTTACATGATATGAAATCGTATAAAATCGATATGAAATCAGTAAACGATTTTCGTTTTTATGGATGCAAAACATTCCTTCAGTTTCGAAATAAAATGGAAATAAAACATATATGCGTGCATACAGCAAGCGATCACGTGAAAACTAGTTGTAGGCCATGCAAAACAGAGCAGAACATGCAGAGCATAGAAAATCAGTTCAAAGTACAGTTTACTAGCTCAATTCCCATTGGCTGTAAGTAAAGGATTGACGTTATTCGTTATTCCATTTTTTAAAATGCTTTAATAGGAGTGTGTCAAACCTTACCTTCAGTTATTACAACGTGCCCTTGTCGTCAAACAAAACTCCATTCAAAGGTAACGTTTACTGAATAAGTATGTTATACCAATACTTTTATGGATTAGTGCTAGCTTAAAAATCTAAACCTATACCTTAATTTGCATGGGAAAACCAGTTAAGAGTCGTCTTTTCCAACTCCCAAAAGGGTTATTGGGTCCTTAAATAAGCAACGCTGACGGACGACGTCTTCGAGTTTCTTTTTTAAAAGCCGGTCAACAAGCCCCAACCGGACATTGTAGCGAGAACGGGAACCTCCATGAAACTACCTATATTGCGTCAAGTGTATCCTTAGTAGAGCTTACACTGTTATACTACCTTAAGACTGTCTATTGATGTAGGTCTACCAGAGAACATGAAGGTATTGTTGGTTCTTCTCCTCTGTGTGTTGATTTGCCACCATGCCAGTGCCCATAAGGACGGTGAGTGTAAAAGGAGGCTTGCTCTGATTGCTGCCAAGAAGCTTGATCGTGATCCAAAGTTTGCAGAGGAGTTATTCAAGGTAAACTGAACCTAGAATGTTTTAGATATATAACAAAAAACAAACTGGACAAAAATCAATACTTTGCTTAGAGAAAGGCGAAGTGGTTATATTTCTCAATAGTTGTTCATCTCTGAAATTTTTGTCAATGCAATTCTAAAAGGTGATGGAGTTTTGATGCGTAGCCTAAACGATACATACGAGAACCTCTCCAGTTCACGAACACGTAATTACCGGAGTCAGTGGTCATGAATTCTCAATTCCATAAATGATCCAGTCCGTATCAATTTCATTTTAGTGATCGTTACAGATCACTCGAAGCAAGGACGGCACAGTTGGTTAGTGCGCGGCTTTGAAATGGCTTTAAATGCCTTAAAACGGAGCACTCACATGGAGAGAGAGGGGGTAGAATGAGCGCACCGTCGGCTTCCTGGGAGACCAGCTTCTAGCTCTGCTTCTAGCTGAAGGAACTTTCGACGTTAAATCTAATGCTTTACTTTTACCTTTTTTGACATTTTTTGTTGTTTTTTTTTTTCCAGAGGTTCCAAACAAACGCTTCGTTAAACGGACGTAAGGCGGCTGAATCCGAGTTAAACCTCTTACAGTAGCCCTCTGGATCCAATTACCGGCCTCGCTAAGTTCGCCACTAAATCAGGAGAGCATTAAAATTCAAATAACTAAAAGCCTAAATGAATTATAAATGATAGTTCATATAATTAAGTACATTATACATTAATTGGCAATCAATCAGGTTGCTCTGTAAAACCTGAAGACAAATAAACATTAAAAAAGCCTTTAAAATGTGGAATTGGTTTTCTATTCAAAACTAGTCGACAACAGAAAACAATAGCTCAAGTCCTTCCAACCACATGGTTATTTACATTGCTTTAATTAGAATTGAAATGTATATAAGTTACAAAACTGTACGTAAGGAACAAAATAAATTCAAGTTATTCAGGAACATGTCTAATACACACGGCAGACCTAGACTCTACTTTAAGTGTAGCCAACTGCAGTTAGAAGAAGGATTTGTTACTACACTGGACCGAATAAACAGGATAAACGGTGAAAAATACCCACCACCCAAAAATAAGTCTCTAAAAAGGTCGTCCACTCGGTTGTGTGAGCAGAAATTTAATTTAGCATACACTTCCCCCCTCCTCGAAAGACGTTTCTGTCAAAGTCAACAATCTGTCATCGGCGTTGCCATGCAGGAAGTTTGCAAACGTACCACACATTTTAAAATGAATTTGAAACTACAATACACTACGATAAACCAGTGAACAAAGTTGAACCAGCATATGGACATGCTAAAATACCACAAATGTCTAAATGATTGACTACCACTGCGCTTATGATGACAAAACATTAGTGACTTTGAGATCATATTAATACTGAAGCCCTCTAAGAGGACATGTGGTTACTGGTCAAATGATAAATAAACAAGCAAAGCAATTAAACTAAACAAAGAAACCAACAAAAATAAATAGAAAAGAAAGAAAGAATGCTTTCGAGAAAAAAATAATTATAATTTTTCTGTCGATATGGAGTCTACGAGAATGATGAAAGCTCCAAAAAGTCCTCCAAATTGTATATTACAAAGAAGAAAATGACAAACTAGGCAAACCCCAACTTTCTATTCCTAAACGTTTTGAGGTTACTGAACAAACAGAACAGTCTTTGTAGTCACATCTGGACTCATTGGCTCTTTGTTAAATGACTAATTAAATTCAAAAATAATTTTCACGTGTATTTCACATCTTTTTTACATATTTCTCCTAGTAGTTTAGTGACACGTAAAATAAAACATTGTCTACTTTAAGTAGACAATGTTTTATACCAATATATCCAAACAAACACAAGCCACATGGAAAAACGAGTCTGCTTGACCTTTTGATCAGCAGTATCGATGAAGCCAATGCCGAGTGTGTTCGTAGACTCCATATTTATTGAAAACTTCTTAGATTTTTTCATCGACAGGAAATATCTGATGAAATTATAACAACCGCTGTTTTAAAAAGGTAGATATTTTTCGTGAAAAATGATTAAAATGAGTCAAGTAATCTTCGAGCCAATTCCGTATGTATTTCGTTCTCTCTTCGGGAACAACTTCGGCAAATCCGAATTACTTACACACTTACACACTTACACACTTACACACTTACACACATACACACTTACACACTTACACACTTACTTACACGCACGATGACATACTGGTACTGGCTTGTATACAAGCCAGTAACCACAAAAACTAGACATTTAAAGGCCTACTTGGATGAAAATCGATGAAAATTAGAAACTGTTTATTTCTATCTGAAAATGAATGTAGTAAATTACTCTCTACCCTCATTTCAAGCTCATTTTTCAAAGAGAAACTTTGATATTAAGTCTAAAAGAACAATAGCGTTGAGTAAATGACGTCATTTACTCACGCTTAAATGCTAAAATACTTGACAATTTCTATTCGTTTGAATGTAAAGAGAATATTGCTTTTGGTGATTATTGGAAGTCGTATACCGATAGGTTTTACTAAGTTTCAAGTTATTTCCAATTTTAATTATTATCATCCAAGTATATCCCTTTAACACTTTAATTTCAAAAACGAAAACAATGCATTATTAGACATGTAGAGAACACAGTGTGGAATAATATTGAATCCAAATTTGAATTTTTTTCTTTCTTCAAAGCACAAAGAGTATAACAAAACAGACGACCAAAGCAGAGCAGAGCGGAGCATAGTATAGACCAAAGCAGAGCAGAGCAGCGCATAGGAAATCAGATTAAACTACAATATTGTGAATCTACAGTAGAATAAATCAAGGTGGCTCGACTGGGTTTTGTTTGAGGCGCACTTCCGCTGTTTGATCGCAAAATGCGTCGCCGCCAAAAAGCTTATTTCACAAAACAATTTCATAGCAAGTCAAGGGAGTGTTTCAAGTTTCTTTTGATGCTTAAATCATTATGATCGGAGCTACCAATATCTTACAGTGACCGCAATGTTGACTACCAACAGTCCAGACATACCAAATTTCCACGGAGGAATCCTATATATGAGGGCGGGGATGCTCGTCGTACCTTTCAGGGGTCAAAATCAGTGGTCTGGTACCTTTCAGGGTATCTTAGACTTTAGTGTCTTTAGTGGACTACCAGAGACTTAGTTGGCACCTTGTAGGGTGTTTTCCGGTAAATAGAGCATTACTGGAACGATTTTAATGATTCTTTAATAATATTGTTTTTGAATTGGTACCTTAGGGGTAGAAATCAATTGTTGCCACGCCAAACAGGATAAGATTCAGGTACCTTTTAGCGGTCATTTTCAATATTTCCAATGAGCATCCACGCCTTCTTATATATAGGAGTCCCCCCCCCCCCCCCCCCCACGGGCTAAATTTGTCCTCCAAATTATAGCAGTAATTTTTATTCATTACTCTATAATTCAATTATTTTAAAGATATATTTTCTTCCTTTTAAAAATCTTGTTTATCTAAGCCCCATGTTGCACGGGACGATTTGCAGGGGCCATTTAATTTTCGCGAAACTCTAAGTTGCTGCTGTATAACATATTGCACGGAACATTATTTATGCTCAATTTTTGCTTCGACGACACTTTGCGCAGTTTTGATTTGAAGTCAAAATAATACTTGCAACACAAATTAACGAGTTAAACTCAGGTTGTACGGGTGTTGCGCGGAAAATCGTCGTTGCAAATCGTAGCTAATCGTCTCGCGTTCCATGATATGAAATCGTATAAAATCGATATGAAATATAAACGATTTTCGTTTTTATGGATGCAAAACATTCCTTCCGTTTCGAAATAAAATGGAAATAAAACATATATGCGTGCGTACAGTCACCGATCACGTGAAAACTAGTTGTAGCCATGCAAAACAGAGCAGAACATGCAGAGCATAGAAAATCAGTTCAAAGTACAGTTTACTAGCTCAATTCCCATTGGCTGTATGTAAAGGATTGACGTTATTCGTTATTTCATTTCTTAAAATGCTTTAATAAGAGTGTGCCAAACCTTACCTTCAGTTATTACAACGTGCCCTTGTCGTCAAACAAAACTCCATTCAAAGGTAACGTTTACTGAATAAGTATGTTATACCAATACTTTTATGGATTAGTGCTAGCTTAAAAATCTAAATCTATACCTTAATTTGCATGGGAAAACCAGTTAAAAGTCGTCTTTTCCAACTCCCAAAAGGGTTATTGGGTCCTTAAATAAGCAACGCTGACGGACGACGTCTTCGAGTTTCTTTTTTTAAAGCCGGTCAGCAAGCCCCAACCGGACATTGTAGCGAGAACGGGAACCTCCATGAAACTACCTATATTGCAGTCAAGTGTATCTTTAGTAGAGCTTACACTGTTATACTACCTTAAGACTGTCTATTGATGTAGGTCTACCAGAAAACATGAAGGTATTGTTGGTTCTTCTCCTCTGTGTGTTGATTTGCCACCATGCCAGTGCCCATAAGGACGGTGAGTGTAAAAGGAGGCTTGCTCTGATTGCTGCCAAGAAGCTTGATCGTGATCCAAAGTTTGCAGAGGAGTTATTCAAGGTAAACTGAACCTAGAATGTTTTAAATATATAACAAAAAACAAACTGGACAAAAATCAATACTTTGCTTAGAGAAAGGCGAAGTGGTTATATTTCTCAATAGTTGTTCATCTCTGAAATTTTTGTGAATGCAATTCTAAAAGGTGATGGAGTTTTGATGCGTAGCCTAAACGATACATACGAGAACCTCTCCAGTTCACGAACACGTAATTACCGGAGTCAGTGGTCATGAATTCCCAATTCCATAAATGATCCAGTCCGTATCAATTTCATTTTAGTGATCGTTACAGATCACTCGAAGCAAGGACGGCACAGTTGGTTAGTGCGCGGCTTTGAAGTAGCTTTAAATACCTTAAAACGGAGCACTCACATGGAGAGAGGGGGGGTAGAATGAGCGCACCGTCGGCTTCCTGGGAGGCCAGCTTCTAGCTCTGCTTCTAGCTGAAGGAACTTTCGACGTTAAATCTAATGCTTTACCTTTACCTTTTTTTGACATTTTTTGTTGTATTTTTTTCCAGAGGTTCCAAACAAACGCTTCGTTAAACGGACGTAAGGCGGCTGATCCGAGTTAAACCTCTTACAGTAGCCCTCTGGATCCAATTACCGGCCTCGCTAAGTTCGCCACTAAATCAGGAGAGCATTAAAATTCAAATAACTAAAAGCCTAAATGAATTATAAATGATAGTTCATATAATTAAGTATATTACAAATTAATTAGCAATCAGTCAAGTTGCTCTGTAAAACCTGAAGACAAATAAACATTAAAAAAGCTTTCAAAATGTGGAATTGGTTTTCTATTCAAAACTAGTCGACAACATAAAACAATAGCTCAATAAGTCCTTCGAACCACATGGTTATTTATATAGCTTTAATTAGAATTGAAATGTAAGTTACAAAACTGTACGTAAGGAACAAAATAAATTCAAGTTATTTAGGAACATGTCTAATACACACGGCAGACCTAGGCTCTACTTTAAGTGTTGCCAACTGCAGTTAGAATAAGGATTTGTTACTACACTGGACCGAATAAACGGTGAAAAATACCCATCCCCTAAAATAAGCTAGGTTCCAACAAGGTCATTCACTCGGTTGTGTGAGCAGAAATTGTAGCATACACTTCCCCCACCTCAAAACTCGTTTCAATCAAAGTCAACAATCTTTCATCGGCGTTGCCATGCAGGAAGTTTGCAAACGTACCGGCACACATTTCAAGATGAATTTGAACTGAACTACAATACAAGTACGATAAACCAGTGAACAAAGTTGAACGAGCATATGGACATGCTAAAATACCACAAATGTCTAAATGATTGACTACCACTGCGCTTATGACGACAAAACATTAGTGACTTTGAGATCATATTAAAAACTAGACATTTAAAGGCCTACTTGGATGAAAATCGATGAAAATTAGAAACTGTTTATTTCTATCTGAAAATGAATGTAGTAAATTACTCTCTACCCTCATTTCAAGCTCATTTTTCAAAGAGAAACTTTGATATTAAGTCTAAAAGAACAATAGCGTTGAGTAAATGACGTCATTTACTCACGCTTAAATGCTAAAATACTTGACAATTTCTATTCGTTTGAATGTAAAGAGAATATTGCTTTTGGTGATTATTGGAAGTCGTATACAGATAGGTTTTACTAAGTTTCAAGTTATTTCCAATTTTAAGTATTCTCATCCAAGTATATCCCTTTAACACTTCAATTTCAAAAACAAAAACAAAGCCTTATTAGACGTGTAGAGAACACAGTGTGGAATAATATTGAATCCAAATTTGAATTTTCTTTCTTCAAAGCACAAAGAGTATAACAAAATAGGCGATCAAAGCAGAGCAGAGCGCAGCATAGTATAGACCAAAGCAGAGCAGCGCAGCGCATAGCAAATCAGATTAAACTACAATATTGTGAATCTACAGTAGAATTAATTAAGGTGGCTCGACATGGTATTGTTTGAGGAGTACTTCCGTTGTTTGATCGCAAAATGCGTCGCCGTCAAAATCCTCATTTCAAAAAACAATCATAGCAAGTCTAGGTATAGTTTGAAGTTTCTTTTGATTCTTAAATCATTATGATTGGAGCTACCAATATCTTACAGTGACCGCACTGCTATTTTCACAAACATGAAATTTCTAGACAAAATAAAGTTTTGTACAAAAGCGCGCTTCTTGGTTCATAGAATCCAGATCAAGTTCTTCGCTGTTTATTTATTTATTTATTTATTCATTCATTCATTCATTCATTCATTCATTCATTCATTCATTCATTCATTCATTCATTCATTCATCATTTATTTATTTATTTATTTATTTATTTATTTATTTATTTATTTATTTATTTATTTATTTATTTATTTATTTATTTATTTATTTATTTATTTATTTATTTATTTATTTATTTATTTATTTATTTATTTATTTATTTATTTATTTATTTATTTATTTATTTATTTATTTATTTTAAGTTAAAAACGACGCATTCCCTCTATGCAGCAATTTCATAACAGATGTATAGAAGAGTTGACTCAAAACTCTTTACAAAGACGTCAAGAACATCTTATAAAAAAGATAGAACCTACAGTAAAATCTTTAGAAGTATGCTTTTCGTGGTTATTTCAAAATATCGGCAAAAGTGGATTTTCTACGATGGTTCTTTAACCAGCTACCTGTATATAAGAGACAAGTGTTTGTTGGAATGTTCCACCATAAAACATTTTCAAGTCACCTTTAATTTTATAGCTTTAATATTATTTCAGTTCAACGTAAAAATGCGAAAAAAAAGCAACCTTTTGGCTAATTTTATTGAATAAATTGGGAAGCCATTTTGCTTACATTTCTACTCAAGCTATATGAGCTGATATCCTAGTACAGAGAAACCAATCAAAGCGCGCGATTGCTCACATTCAGTGGATGTGGAAATAACAATTGTCGATATTATATTAATATTGTAAGACGCGTCGCCGCTGCTAGCTACTACATAAAATTCCTGCTCTTGCTATTATCGTTTCTAGTAATTCCACTACAGTTGACTACCAACTGCCCAGACATACTAAATTTCCAGGGAGGGGACCCCTATATATAAGAGGGCGGGGATGCTCGTCGTACCTTTTAGGGGTCAGAATCAGTGATCTGGTACCTTTTAGGGTATCTTAGACTTTAGCGCCTTTAGTGGACTACCAGAGACGTAGTTGGCACCTAGCTTGTAGGGTGTTTTCCGATAAATAGAGCATTGCTGGAACGATTTTAATGATTCTTTAATAATATTGTTTTTGAATTGGTACCTTAGGGGTAGAAATCAATTGTTGCCACGCCAAACAGGATAAGATTCAGGTACCTTTTAGCGGTCATTTTCAACATTTCAAACGAGCATCCCCACCTTCCTATATATAGGCCCCCCCCCCCCCCCCGGGGCTAAATTTGTCCTCCAAATTATAGCAGCGATCTTTATTCATTACTCTATAATTCAATTAATATTTTAAAGAAATATTTTCTACCTTCAAAAAATCTTGTTTATCTAAGCCCGATGTTGCACGGGACGATTTGCAGGGGCCATTTAATTTTCGCGAAACTCTAAGTTGATGCTGTATAACATTACACAGAACATTATTTAAGCTCAGTTTTTGCTTCGACGACACTGCGCAGTTTTAATTTGAAGTCCAAATAATACTTGCAACATAAATTCACGATTTAACTCAAGTTGTACGGGTGTTGCGCGGAAAATCGTCGTTGCAAATCGTCTCGCGTTACATGATATCAAATCGTATAAAATCGATATGAAATCAGTAAACGATTTTCGTTTTTATGGATGCAAAACATTCCTTCAGTTTCGAAATAAAATGGAAATAAAACATATATGCGTGCATACAGCCAGCGATCACGTGAAAACTAGTTGTAGGCCATGCAAAACAGAGCAGAACATGCAGAGCATAGAAAATCAGTTCAAAGTACAGTTTACTAGCTAAATTCCCATTGGCTGTAAGTAAAGGATTGACGTTATTCGTTATTCAATTTTTAAAAATGCTTTAATAGGAGTGTGTCAAACCTTACCTTCAGTTATTACAACGTGCCCTTGTCGTCAAACCAAACTCCATTCAAAGGTAACGTTTACTGAATAAGTATGTTATACCAATACTTTTATGGATTAGTGCTACAATCATTGCCAGTATTGTTGGCACGATATTGTCGTGATGCGCGCGAAAAGTAGATGGTGATGAGATTGGCTCCCCCCGTGCCCCCTTTACAATGTTGCTGTGAAAATCCCGACACCTACGACTCGGCAATCAGTTCGAAATACCTTTTATCTAGCAGCAACATTGTACAGGGGGGAGGGGGGGTCCAATGGCACGGTCACAAAGTGTACAATTGTAGAAATATCCGTTGAATGCACATCGTTCCAACTAATTTTGGCAAGGATTGTAGCTTAAAAATTTAAACCTATACCTTAATTTGCATGGGAAAACCAGTTAAGAAACGTCTTTTCCAACTCCCAAAAGGGTTATTGGGTCCTTAAATAAGCAACGCTGACGGACATCATCTTCAAGTTGCTTCTTGAAAAGCCGGTCAACAAGCCTCAACTGAGATTGTAGCGAGAACGGGAACCTCCATGAAAGTACCTATATTTCGTCAAGTGTATCCTTAGTAGAGCTTGCACTGTTATACTACCTTAAGACTGTCTATTGATGTAGGTCTACCAGAAAACATGAAGGTATTGTTGGTTCTTCTCCTCTGTGTGTTGATTTGCCACCATGCCAGTGCCCATAAGGACGGTGAGTGTAAAAGGAGGCTTGCTCTGATTGCTGCCAAGAAGCTTGATCGTGATCCAAAGTTTGCAGAGGAGTTATTCAAGGTAAACTGAACCTAGAATGTTTTAGATATATAACAAAAAACAAACTGGACAAAAATCAATACTTTGCTTAAAGAGAAAAAGGCAGGGTGGTTATATTTCTCAATAGTTGTTCATCTCTGAAATTTTTGTGAATGCAATTCTAAAAGGTGATCGAGTTTTGATGCGTAGCCTAAACGATACATACGAGAACCTCTCCAGTTCACGAACACGTAATTACCGGAGTCAGTGATCATGAATTCCCAATTCCATAAATGATCCAGTCCGTATCAATTTCATTTTAGTGATCGTTACAGATCACTCGAAGCAAGGACGGCACAGTTGGTTAGTGCGCGGCTTTGAAATAGCTTTAAATGCCTTAAAACGGAGCACTCACATGGAGAGAGAGGGGGTAGAATGAGCGCACCGTCGGCTTCCTGGGAGACCAACTTCTAGCTCTGCTTCTAGCTGAAGGAACTTTCGACGTTAAATCTAATGCTTTACCTTTACCTTTTTTGACATTTTTTGTTGTATTTTTTTCCAGAGGTTCCAAACAAACGCTTCGTTAAACGGACGTAAGGCGGCTGAATCCAAGTTAAACCTCTTACAGTAGCCCTCTGGATCCAATTACCGGCCTCGCTAAGTTCGCCACTAAATCAGGAGAGCATTAAAATTCAAATAACTAAAAGCCTAAATGAATTATAAATGATAGTTCATATAATTAAGTATATTACAAATTAATTAGCAATCAGTCAAGTTGCTCTGTAAAACCTGAAGACAAATAAACATTAAAAAAGCCTTCAAAATGTGAAACTGTTTTTCTATTCAAAACTAGTCGACAACAGAAAACAATAGCTCAAGTCCTTCGAACCACGTGGTTATTTACATGGCTTTAATTAGGATTGAAATGTAAGTTACAAAACTGTACGTAAGAAACAAAATAATTTCAAGTTATCCAGGAACATGTCTATAATACACACGGCAGACCTAGTGTAGCCAACTGCAGTTAGAATATCTGGAATATGGAATTGTTACTACACTGGACCGAATAAACGGTGAAAAATACTCAGGTTCCAACAAGGTCGTCTACTCGGTTGTGTGAGCAGAAATGTAGCATTCACTTCCTTCACCTCGAAAGACGTTTCAGTCAAAACCAACAGTCTGTCATCGGCGTTGCTATACAGGCAGTCCATGCAAACGTAAGACAAATTTCAAAATGAATACACTACGATAAGCCAGTGGACAAGCATATAGTTCATGTTAAAATATATATACCAAAAATTTCTAAATTGACTACCACTGCGCTTATGACGACAAAATATCAGTGACTTTGAGATTATATTGAAAATTAAACATTAGATAGATTAATATAATTTCAAAAATGAAAACTATGCATTATTAGACATGTCACTGTACTTTCACAATATTGCACTTTAATCTGATTTCCTATGCGCTGCTCTGCTTTGCTTTGGTCTATACTATGCTACGCTCTGCTCTGCTTTGGTCGTCTGTTTTGTTATACTCTCTGTGCTTTGAAGAAAGAAAATTCAAATTGGGATTCAATATTATTCCACACTGTGTTCTGAATAATATTGAATCCAAATCTGAGAACACAGTGTGGAATAATATTGAATCCGAATTTGAATTTTCTTTCTTCAAAGTACAGAGAGTATAGCAAAACAGACGACCAAAGCAGAGCAGAGCAGAGCATAGTATAGACCAAAGTAGAGCAGCGCAGCGCATAGGAAATCAGATTAAACTACAATATTGTGAATCTACAGTAGAATAAGTTAAGGTGGCTCGACTGGGTATTGTTTGAACCGCACTTTCCCTGTTTGATCGAAAAGTGCATCGCCACCAAAATCCTCATTTCAAAACAAATTCATAGCAAGTCTAGGGATAGTTTCAAGTTTCTTTTGATGCTTAAATCATTATGATCGGAGCTACCGATATTTTATAGTGATCGCAGTGCTATTTTCACAAACATGAAATTCCTTGAAAAAATAAAGTTTTATTCAAAAACGCGTTTACTGGTTCATAGAATCCAGATTAAGTTCTTTGCCGTTACTATGTTTTAAAGATTTCAATGGAAGCATTTTCCAATAAAACGCGATTGACCCTTTACACACGAAAAATGTCAATAATTCCAAGTATTTAGTTCACTTGGCCAAAAACCTTACTTAAAGGACTCAGAAACAGCTTCTTTAGAGCTCATTTTGTCGACATACTCTTTGTTGTTTGTTTGGAGTAATAGAACAAAATTGCTTTGCGCCGGCAAAGCAAAACAGATAAAAAAAATTGATGGGGTCTCTCGCCTTGTCATCGTTTGTTTATCATTTCACTTATCATTACAAAAAGCTAGAAAACTTGATATATATTCCCTTGATAAATTTTTTTTCTAGCTTTTCTAACTTCAGTATCAGCGTTTTCACCTAGTTGTTTCTTAATCCTACACATGTCATGGCCTAGTTGAAGCATTGTAAGTATCCAAAATAAGTTATAAAAACGTAAATTTTTAGGCCGCTTACTTTGGGTTGATCACGTTGACAAGATATGCACAGATATTATTTTACCGGGTCATTATAATTTCTAGGGAGATGGAACGCGTCAACAAACCATAAAAGTTAAAAAAGACGCGCGTGATTTGCGCGCGCTCTACTATTCAAACTCACTGAATATCCATGAGCCTTTCGGATGACGTTCTTAGCATTATTTAAGGAACATTAATTATGCATAAGTGTCAGTTTCCGTGAAGTTGACTACAAGGCAGAGTCGCTCAAGATGATAGATTGTCCGCACAGCAGTTTCTACACCTTTCATGGCTTCAATATGATAGATCTTCAGCCCAGATCTTCAAAATAAGATCGTCAGCTTGGAAACCATTGATGACTTTATTTATTTCTGTCGTCGTTCTTGAAATCCGTGAATGAAACATAATTATTTCTTCGAGTCGAAGAAGATGCTTTTAGCTATCCAATGGATCAGAATCAAAAGTGGCGATTTTGCTCGTCTGCTCGGGAGAATGAGGATGGGAGGCATATTCTCTTTGCTTGTCGCGGTTAGTCTGCGGTATTTAATGTCAGTGTTGGCTCACAAGTAGCACAAGCTGTGCAATTGCACGAACGATTTGCTGAAAAATATATTTTGAATAGAGAAACAATTTGAACTCATAATGCTGTTGTGTTTGTTTTTCTGTGTATTTCTGTGAAGTTTCAAGCCGTTTCGTGCTCATTTGAGGGAGTTTTAGCAATTTGAATTCTTCTCCCTCCATGTACATATATTACTGGAAGGTTGGAAGGCTCAACCGTCAAAAATTCAAACGGCCGACAAAAAAGGCCTCGAAAATCACTCCAAAATCAAAAGCAGGCCAAAATATTCCCAAAAACCCATTGCCACATAAATTTCCAATATGTCGATTGCCTTTATTTCTCCACATTTTACGTGCAACACCCTCAAAAAGACAGTTTTTGAAGTTTTTTTCTTTTTTCGCTGGACCTATGCTCTGCAAAACAGCCCCTGCACCACGGTTACCAAGCTCAAATACCCCACTGGGGACGGGGAAATTTTGGCGCACATGTGTGGGGAGGTAGTGAGGTCGATTTTGTACCGCATATGAGGACGAAGGAAAAGCTTCGCCGTGTACTTACAGTTCTTTTTCAGCAGTTTTTGCGAGTTCTTCTGGGTATCTTTGAGCAGATTGCCTAAAGAAAGACCATGTTAGCAAGGTACTATAGTAAGGTAAGTGATTTCTCCCTTTTTGATGTAAAAACAGTCATGAACAACACCGTGCAAAACTAAGAACAGGCAAATCATGTAAAAACAAGAATCTTCCGGATAAAAAAAGTAGCTTATTCAATTTCGAAAACTAGTACTTAAATCCTAGTAAATAACGAAATTTATGTGGCAATGGGTTTTTGGGAATATTTTGGCCTGCTTTTGATTTTGGAGTGATTTTCGAGGCCTTTTTTGTCGGCCGTTTGAATTTTTGACGGTTGAGCCTTCCAACCTTCCAGTAATATATGTACATGGAGGGAGAAGAATTCAAATTGCTAAAACTCCCTCAAATGAGCACGAAACGGCTTGAAACTTCACAGAAATACACAGAAAAACAAACACAACAGCATTATGAGTTCAAATTGTTTCTCTATTCAAAATATATTTTTCAGCAAATCGTTCGTGAAATCCCATATATTTCATATACAAATGCACAGCTTGGGCTACCTGTGGTTGGCTTTGTTGACCTTTCACGAACCACGATCAGAGGGTTGCCAGCCGTGAGAGGGGTTGCCAGCCGTGAGAGGGGTTGCCAGCCGCGGAAAGGTCTGGTGATTTAAGCCGTAGTATTGATTTTCTTGGCTCTTAAACAAATCCCTTCATTTGGAATTTTGCCTCAATTGCGCGCGTGATCCGTGGAATGAGGCGGGAGTTTTGCGTGCTACGTGATTCGGGAATAATCAAGACTAGTCCCATCCCCTAAGTTAAGGCAACGATCCTCTGTCGGTTCTTGTTGATTTGAGGTTGTTTGATTGGCCCCAAAGTCAATGATCATTGCGTAGGCTTTGTCAAGATATCTATTTTAACGGTTCCAGATTGAATCTACCAGGTAACAGGGGCCCCCGGGCAAGCTTAGTTTCAGGCCTCCCAGGTTGTGTAATGAGGACTTTGGGTGGTGCGGAACGTTTTCTAAAACAGTTGTTATCTCCTTGAGGAGGAAGTGTAGAAAATCGTCTTTCTGAATCATTTGGCCAACTCGTTTTTATACTTAGTTTCTGGACTTTCTAAAGGAAAGATCGAGCTCTAGATCTTGGCTCAATTCACGAACGTGGACAAAACTGGTGGTTTAAGCTGTTGGACAATCCATCGGGGATTCCGTAGTTTGCTTTTGAATTTGTGTGAACTGAATGATCTATGATCGAAAATCGGGCGATAGCCCTATATGTGATCCAATTTAGAGTAGCTGAGCGTTTCGCTATATGGTCAAAAAAAATCTGATGTTATGCTAGAGACGAATTTAGGATATGCTATAAGACAAAACAAAACAAAAGGATTGGTCTTCGGTACGTTTTTGGCTCGGCCCATTATTGCATGTGGTTGAGCTGACTTGGTGACAAAATTTAGCTAAGTAAAGCTAAGTTTTTGCAAGAAAAATAATGTTCTATCTGTGAAATTCGATAGAAAAATGTCAACTTTCTCAGTCAATAACAAGACACAATTTGTAAAGTTTACTCAAAGTTCCTCATCACTGCTCTCTGGAGAAAGTATTCGCTTCAATGATCGTTTAACTGGAGGTGAATTTTCCTTTCTGGATTGTACTGCTGCTTGAAAGTCAACACCAAACGAAAACGAGCAATTTTGGAAATTGGCTCTAGCAAACATACCATCGGGGATTCCAGCAGACTTTTGTTGAGGGGATTTGATGTTCATCGCTGAGCTCGTTGAAAAAGAGGCTTTGACTTGGAGATTATTTTCTCATCTTTTGTTTCGCACGTGTTTGGCGGCTGTACGTGTTCCGACTCAGCTTCATGGACATCACTTTTTGCTGTTCAAACGATGCTTCTGAATAACTGTACAATGACTTAAGGTTCCTTTGTCCTGCAAGAACGATGATGTTCAACGGTTCTACGTTCTTGTGTCTCAAGGTCGTAATCATTGTCCTTCGGGCTGAGTGGTTGGTATGGCGCCCAGTTATTTCAGCTGCTTTGCACATTTTCTTCCTGAACGTACCGAGCGAGTTCTTTCCCAGTGGCTGCTGTTAACGTTTAAACCAAATTTGGGTCACGGGATTAGAGATCATTGCCAGATAAAACGGGTCGTCTGGGTTTCTCGTGTCGACTGGCCCTCGTAAGAGGTAATTCTTGAACATTTTTACAGGACTGGTTTCGCCCCCAGTCGCATACATCTTTGGATTGAATACCCTCAGTGGAACTGTTTCTTGCTCTCCAGTCCTGGTTTTTGATTCTCTTTCAATCATCCACTCTACATATTCTACACCCTGTGGACCTTCTTCTCGCTTTGCTTCAAAGTCTCCAAGTTTGGCTCTTCGGTGTTCATCTCTGGCACGCCAACCAAAGTGAATGGTGTTATTGAACCATACTGTTTGAAGTAAGGCTGAAGGACTGTGGTCGCCAAGTTGTTTTTGTAACCAGAGCTGTTGGATATCATCATCGGTCAAACCAAGGGCTTTGTTGGGTTTTTGGCCTTTACCACAACGACGTATCTGTTTGCGTTTGCTTGCTAAAGCCTCCCTGGCCTTCTCAAAATGTCTGTCCGTCAGTATGCTGTATTGTCGTCCGTGTTCCCGTACACTTCCGTCACTGGTCTGAGGTAGCTTCTTCTGACACCACCTGTTATAGTTAACAACTATAACTTTCTTGGTGTGTATATTTCCAACGACTTGACATGGACTGAACACTGTGATTACGTTCTGAAGAAGGCTAACCGAAGGCTGCATGCCATACGTAGGTTAAAGCGTGCTGGAGTTTCACCATCTGATATAGTTAACGTTTACTGCGCGTTGGTTAGATCAGTATTAGAATACGCATCGCCTAGTTTTGCAAATTTAAGTAAATACCTCGCAGACTCCATTGAAGCTATACAGAAGCGAGCACTTCGTATTAAATTTCCACACATATCTTATAGTCAAGCATTAGAAAAGTCGAGTCTTAAGACCCTTAAAGGAAGGCGGGACGATGCCTGTGTTAAATTTATAAAGAATATTGGCGCAAGTAATCCAGTTTATTCGTTAATATCTAGTAGAATAATATTGCATAGTGAGCTATACCCTCGTAGAGGAGGCAAACCTACTATATATCTTAAGTCTACCGCTACCCAGCGCTTTTCTAGCCTGGTAACGCATAAGTATGCGCAGCAATTAGAGTTAAGGGATGGGGAGGGGGGAAGGGGAAGGGGGTTAATTAATTAGTATTTAATTGTAATATTTATTGACTGTTAATATATTCTGACCGTACCTGTAATTCAACAACACATCATAGCACCATCACACAAGCGCGCGCTAATTTGGTTGTGAACGTAACGCAGACATGTCTTTTTTGCAGGGGAAACAGACGCATAACAGAGCGATAAATAAATTAGTATCAACAAGCGTAGCTATAGAACAGTAAATTAGACACGAAGATTTTGAAAACTAGAAGATATCTTACAATAAGACATGTTTTGTAATTATTCGGACTCTGACTCTTTCCTTTCCGCTTTACACTGACGTCATTGGTTAACCCTCGTTAACCGATGTTATAATACACTACTATAATGTACGTCTTTATGGGAGTCTTGGTTAACCGTGGCCGTGGTTAACCGTCGCAATCATCAAAGGATATTAGACTTATACAATTGTCCGTCAAAACATTCGCTTGAGCATGAATTACGCCTCCTCTGACCCCTGTAGGTGCCAGATAAAAAATACATGTTTCATATCCAGTGGATGTGGAGATAATAAAACATTATTTCACTAAATCTCATCGAACACGGCTAATAGCAGACTCGGTGTTTGGCGCCTCGTCGGCTAGAAGCTCATGTACGACTCGATTTCGTGGAATAATTGTGAAATATTGCAGGGCAAAGAGAAACAATAGCATTCAAATATACGAGTGATTTAGACAGATTTTCTCGATATTATTTGGATAATGCCTCTTAATTTATTCTACTGTAGATTCACGACTTTGTACTTGAATCTGATTTCCTATATGCTCTGCTGTGCTTTCGTCAGTGTTTACATTTTGCTTCATTAGCATAGGCATTTCTTTTTTAGCCCGAATAATATCAAATCAGCACTGAATATTGAAAGAACATAGTTGAATAAGGCCCTCGTGAAAGTGTGAGCTGGCACATGAAATAGTTTCTGCTTCATGAGATTTCGAAAAAAAACTATTTTACAGAGAATGCATGAGCTCATTAGTGTTTTGCCACCCAGACATATGGAAGCCAGAAGTCCCAACCTAGCTGAGCTATCTACAAATCGGTACTGAACATTGAAATAACATGGAAAAGGTACATTATCTAGATAATGATAATGTTCAGAAAGACACGTAAAAAAGGTTCTGCGTGGTCATGATCAGGTTTTAAATACTCTAAATTTTACAGAGGATGTATGGGCTCATTAGCACTTTTGCCACCCAGAACTTTCAAAGCTAATATCTCACAAACTATTGCACCAAAAAAGGCTAGGATTTTCGTACAAAGCTGATATCAATAAGCTCTTTTAAGTTTTGGACTCAGTTCTGAATGTTTTCAATTTTTAACCGTATGCTAATGAGCAAAATATTGTAAACAAAGATCCGCCTATATTATGCTCTGCTCTGCTCTCCTCTGCTTTGGTCGTTTGTTACTCTCTTGCTTTGAAGAAATTAAGAAAATTCAATATTATTCCACACTGTGTTGTGTACATGTCTATAAAATACATTGTTTTCGTCTATGTTTTCAATTTCAAGTTTTCAAGTTTTAACCGTATGCTATTGAGCAAAATATTGTAAACAAAGATCCGCCTATATTATGCTCTGCTCTGCTCTGCTCTGCTCTGCTCTGCTCTGCTCTCCTCTGCTCTGCTCTCCTCTGCTTTGTTCGTTTGTTTTGTTTATTCTCTTTGCTTTGAAGAAATAAAATTTAATATTGGATTCAATATTATTCCACACTGTGTTCTGTACATGTCTATAAAAATATACACTGTTTTCGTCTTTGGAATTAATGTTTTAAATGTCAAGTTTGCAATATATGAACGGTTCAAAGTCACTGAGTATTTTGTCGTCATAAGCGCAGTGGTAGTCATTCATTTAGACATTTGTGGTTTAACATGACTATATGCTCGTTCAACTTTCTTCACTGGTTTATCGTAGTGTATTGTAGTGTATTGTAGTTTCCAATTTCATTTTGAAATTTGTCGTATGTTTGCAAACTTCCTGCATGGCAACGCCGATGAAAGATTGTTGGCTTTGACTGAAACGTCTTTCGAGGTGGGGGAAGTGCATGCTACATTTCTGCTCAAAAACCGAGTTGACGACCCTCTTAAGGCCTTATTTTTGGGGGTGGGTATTTTTCACCGTTTATTCGGTCCAGTGTAGTAACAAATCTTTCATCTAACTGCAGTTGGCGACATTTAAAGTAGAGCCTAGGTCTGCCGTGTGTATTAGACATGTTCCTAAATAACTTGAATTTATTTTGTTTCTTATGTACACTATTCTTGCAACTTACATTTCAATCGTAATTAAAGCTATGTAAATAACCATGTGGTTCGAAGGACTTGAGCTATTGTACTCTGTTATCGACTAGTTTTGAATACAAAAACAATTTCACATTTTAAAGGCTTTTTAATGCTTATTTGTCTTCAGGTTTTACAGAGCAACTTGACTGATTGCTAATTAATTTATAATATACTTAATTATATGAATTATCATTTATTATTCATTTAGGCTTTTAGTTATTCTATTTTAAATGCTCTCCTGATTGAACTAGATCTTTAACTCAGATTCGGGCGCTTTACGTTTGTTGAACGAAGCTTTTACGCCGTCCGAGTGATCTTCGAACCTCTGAAAGAAAGAAAAAATGTCAAAAAAGGTAAAGGTAAAGCACTAGATTTAACGTCGGAAGTTCCTTCAGCTAGAAGCAGAGCTAGAAGCTGGTCTCGCAGGAAGCCAACAGTGCGCTCATTCTATACCCCCTCTCTCCATCAGTGCTCCGTTTTACGGGTATTTAAAGCTACTTCAAGATACACAGAAAGGAAAGAAGTCGAATCAAGGATTGTGAGGTCACTGAGGATCGAACTTGGGGCCTCTTGCACAGAAAACCGCGCACTAAACAACTATACATTGCCGTCCCAGTAAATGGAATTGATACGGACTGGATCATTTATGGAATTGGGAATTCATGATCATGCACTGACTCCGGTAATTACGTGTTCGTGAACTGGAGAGGTTCTCGTATGTATCGTTTAGGCTACGCATCAAAACTCGATCACCTTTTAGAATTGCATTCACAAAAATTTCAGAGATGAATAACTATTGAGAAATATAACCACCTTGCCTTTCTCTAAGCAAAGTATTGATTTTTGTCCAGTTTGGTTTTTGTTATATATTTAAAACATTCTATAGGTTCAGTTTACCTTGAATAACTCCTCTGCAAACTTTGGATCACGATCAAGCTTCTTGGCAGCAATCAGAGCAAGCCTCCTTTTACAATTATCGTCGACATGGCCACTGGCATGGTAGGAAATCAACACACAGAGGAGAAGAACCAACAATACCTTCATGTTCTCTGGTAGACCTACATCAATAGACAGTCTTAAGGTAGTATAACAGTGCAAGCTCTACTAAGGATACACTTGACGCAATATTGGTAGTTTCATGGAGGTTCCCGTTCTCGCTACAATGTCAGTTGGGGCTTGTTGACCGGCTTTTCAAAAAGAAACTCGAAGACGTCGTCCGTCAGCGTTGCTTATTTAAGGACCCAATAACCCTTTTGGAAGTTGGAAAAGAGGACTCTTAACTGGATTTCCCATGCAATTTAAGGTATAGGTTTAATTTAAGCTAGCACTAATCCATAAAAGTATTGGTGTAACATACTTATTCAGTAAACGTTGCCTTTGATTGGAGTTTTGTTTGACGACAAGGGCACGATGTAATAACTGAAGGTAAGGTTTGGCACACTCTTATTAAAGCATTTTAAAAAATAGCATAAGGAATGACGTCACTAATCCTTTACTTACAGCCAATGAAAATTTAACTAGTATAGACTGTACTTTGAACTGATTTTCTATGCTCTGCATGTTCTGCTCTGTTTTGCATGGCCTACAACTAGTTTTCAGTCACGTGATCGCTGGCTGTACGCGCGCATATATGTTTTATTCCCATTTGATTTCGAAACAAAAGGAACGTTTTGTATCCATTAAAACGAAGATCGTTTATATTTCCTATCCATTTCATACGATTTCATATCATGGAACGCGAGACGATGATTTGCGTGCAACGATGATTTTTCGCGCACATTACGTCTTCAACTTGAGTTAAATTCGTTAATTTGTGTTGCAAGTATTATTTTGACTTTAAATCTTTGCTGTTAGTCAACTGACATCTGATTTTCTTAATATTATGAATTCCCACTTTTCTACTCCTCATATCCTGCAACCTGCAAGAATTACAGATCATTCTGCTATACTTTGATTGATAACATATTTTTCAATTCTTTTGAACCTGCTGTACTAATTAGTGGCAATATATTGAGTGATCTCACAGACCACTTACCGAATTTTCTTATCAATAACAAAATCTCTGCTCTTTCATCGAACTTTAAGGTGTATAAGAGAGACTATTCTGAACTAGTTGAAAGTGCACTGATAGAGGAAGTAAGCTCGATTCAATGGCTTCAGATCTTGTCTTCTGCCAATAATGTAAACACATTATTTGTTACGTTTTTTTAACACAATAACACCAATTATTGATAAACATGCTCCCATCAAAAACCTTTCCAAGCAGAAAATTAAAACTTTTTCTACTCAAACTATGGATCATTCAAGGAATAAAAAGGTCTATCAAAAATCAAAAATTCTCTTTTTGAAAATCTTATAACTAAGAATGCCTATATCACCATGCTAAATACAAAATTTACCGCAACAAAATAACCTCTCTCATTAAATCAAAGAATTATTCTAAGTTATAATGACTACTTTACTAACAATTGCAACAACTTAAAAATATTTGGAGCCAGGTATCAGAAAAATTGTTACCACTAAAACGAGTAACAACCACATGCCTATAGTAAAATCCAGAAAGGCGATTCTGTGCTCAGAGAAGTTAGAGAAATATATAACATTTTCAATGATTACTTCTCCTCTGTTAGCACTAATCTATTAAAATCCATTCCAACTAGTGCTAATTCTCTCGGCTTGGAATATCTAGACTCAAGACAAGTCTCTAGTTTATCAGTATTTAGCTCCGATAACCCAAAAAGAAATCGAGCAAGAAATAGATAAATTCGATGATTTAAAATCGTCGGGTCCTTTCGGTATACCCACTAATCAAAACTTCTAAAACTGCTAAACTGTAGTCTGTCCAAACCATTAGAATTGATTTATAATACTTGTTTTGATACTGTGCTAGTGCCTAGCAGTCCAAAGATCGCAAAAGTAATCCCCTTATTTAACAAAAAGGCAGTCATGATCAATTAGATCCTAGTAATTACAGACCTATTTTTCTTTTGTCAGCATTTAATAAATCCTACTGAGAAAAATTAATGGATAAACGTATGATTAACTTTCTGCAAAAGAAAAATATTATTCATAGTAACCAACTTGGCTTTCGCTCAAACCATTCTACAAGTCATGCGGTAACTCTTATACTTGGCAAAATAGTTAAATCCATAGATGAAGGATTTTTTCATGTGGTCTTTTTCTTGACTTAAGTTAAGCCTTCATTTAAGTAGATCACAAAATACTGTTATCAAAACTTGAACACTATGGCATACGAGGTATTGTTTCTGAATGGTTTCGCTCTTATCTATGTGAGAGAAAGCAGTTCGTTTCAATCAATATTATTGACTCAGACTATTGCAGTATTAGTTGTGGGGTTCCTCAAGGATCGGTTGGTGGGCCCTTTTGTAATTGTTGTATATTAGAGTGCCTTTAGTAAAAGCGTGAAATATTAGTAATACTATTTTGTACTATTTTATGCTAATTCTATTGTTTTCTATTGTTCAGCTAGGACTATTTTGTACAATTTAGTAATTAGTGTTTCATGCATTTACTAAAAGCACTCTAATGACTTCAGCTACTGTACTGTATTTTACTTTTCAAATTTTATTATTCATTAATATTTCCATTCTTGACATATGGGCTGATAATTTGGGAAATACATACCCTACTTCTATTCCACTTGAATGAATAAAGATTGCTACTATAATTTGTTAACGTGTTCCTTGCCATCTCACTACTAGAAAGCATAATAATCCGCTAAAATAACATCTGTACATATATTGTGTATTGTATTTGTAAATGTAAGATGTGAAAAATGACACAATCTTGAATGTTGAAATCTTAGCCACTGTTGTTTGCAGTAGCCGAGCATTGACAGCAGAGCTGATTGACGAAAGAAAGAACAACAACAACAACAACAACAACAACGAAAAACCCTCTTGACTACTAGTTTTCCTGTCAACATGAGATGATATTTTGATCCAAAACAGCCTACACAGTGTATACATAGAAGAACTAGCATTTTCATTATCGAAGTTGAATTGGATTTTATGTCTTGAAAACGTCCAGTTTGGTTCAATTTCAAATTACTCATGTCTTGAGTGGCAAATCTTCTGACCGGTAATTGATTTTCCTTTAACTTTCAAATTTATTTCTTGTAGACATGCAAATCTCTACAAAGTTTCAATGAACTTTCTCTGTTGTACAACGAGTCCTTCAACCGAATGTAAAACGTTTTCACGTGATCGCTGGCTGAACGCGCGCATGTTTCATTTCAAAAATGCTTTGCGTCCATAAAAACAAAAGTTGTTTATATTTCATATCCAGTGGATGTGGAGATCTCAAATAAAATATTATTTCACTAAATCTCGTCAAACATGGCTAATGCTTGTAATATAGCCAACTGGTTTGCCTCCTTGCCAGTTGGGATTCTTAATCCATTTATGTTTGATTTATACGATTTAGTTAGGATTGGTAAATTGAGCTGAAAAGCCCTGTTGAGGGAGTCTCAATCATGTATGTTTTTTTTTAATAGCAGACTCGTTGTTTGGCGCCTCGTTGGCTAGGAGCTCATGTACGACTCGATTTCATAGAATAATTGTGAAATATTGCAGGGCAAAGAGAAACAATAGCATTCAAAGATACGAGTGATTTAGACAGATTTTCTCGATCGATATTATTTGGATAATGCCTCTTAATTTATTCTACTGTAGATTCACGACTTTGTACTTGAATCTGATTTCCTATATGCTCTGCTGTGCTTTCGTCAGTGTTTACATTTTGCTTCATTAGCATAGGAATTTCATTTTTAGCCCGAATAATATCAAATCAGCACTGAATATTGAAAGAACATAGTTGAATAAGGCCCTCGTGAAAGTGTGACGTTGGCACATGAAGTAGTTTCTGCTTGATGAGATATATTTTGAAAAAAACCTTTTTTACAGAGAATGTATAAGCTCATTAGTGCTTTTGCCACCCAGACATATAGAAGCCAGAAGTCCCAACCTAGCTGAGCTATCTGCAAATCGGTACTGAATTTTGAAAGAGCAAACATAGAAAAGGTAGATTATCCAGATAATGTTCAGAAAGACACGTAAAATAGTTTTGTGCGTGATGAGGTTTTAAAAACTCTAAATTTTACAGAGGATGTATAGGCTCATTAGCACTTTCGCCACCCAGAACTTTCAAAGCTAATATCTCACAAACTATTACACCAAAAACGCTAGTATTTTCGTACAAAGCTTATAACTATCAACTCCTTTAGGTTTTGGACTCAGTTTTCAATATTTTCAAGTTTTAACCATATGCTAATGAGCAAAATATTGTAAACAAAGATCCGCCTATATTATGCTCTGCTCTGCTCTGCTCTG
Source organism: Telmatactis stephensoni (assembly GCA_029948255.1). Classification (NCBI taxonomy): domain Eukaryota; kingdom Metazoa; phylum Cnidaria; class Anthozoa; order Actiniaria; family Isophelliidae; genus Telmatactis; species Telmatactis stephensoni. Next base: position 371,061 of record JALIZF010001679.1, on the reverse strand, counting down.
CTCTGCTCTGCTCTGCTCTGCTCTGCTCTGCTCTGCTCTCCTCTGCTCTGCTCTGCTCTCCTCTGCTCTGCTCTGCTCTCCTCTGCTTTGGTCGTTTGTTTTGTTTACTCTCTGTACTTTGAAAAAAGAAAATTCAATATTGGATTCAATATTATTCCACACTGTGTTCTGTACACGTCTATAAAAATATACATTGTTTTCGTCTTTAAAATTAATGTGTTAAATGTCAAGTTTTCAATATAATCTCGAAGTCACTGATATTTTGTCGTCATAAGCGCAGTGGTAGTCAATCATTTCACATTTTTGGTATCTTAACATGTCTATATGCTCGTTCTACTTTGTTCACTGGTTTATCGTAGTGTATTGTAGTTTCAAATTCATTTTGAAATTTGTTATCGTTTGCAAACTTCCTGCATGACAACGCCCATGAAAACTGTTTGTTGACTTTGACTGAAACGTCTTTCGAGGTGGGGGAATTAAGTGTATGCTACAATTTCTGCTCACAAAACCGAATAGACGACCTTGTTAAGGCCTTATTTGGGGGGGGGGGGATTTTTTCACCGTTTATTCGGTCCCGTGACTTGAATTTATTTTGTTTCTAACGTATAGTTTTGTAGCTTACATTTCACTCGTAATTAAAGCTATATAAATAACCATGTGGTTCGAAAGGCTTGAGCTATTGTTTTCTGTTGTCGACTAGTTTTGAATAGAAAACCAATTCCATACTTTGAAGGCTTTTTTAATGTTTATTTGTCTTCAGGTTTTACAGAGCAACTTGACTGATTGCTAATTAATTTATAATATACTTAATTATATGAATTATCATGTATAATTCATTTAGGTATTTAGTTATTTTATTTTAACTGCTCTCCTGATTGATTTAGATCTTTCATTCAGATTCATGATCAGCCGCTTTACGTTCGTTTAACGAAGCGTTTGTTTGGAACCTCTGAAAAAAATACAACAAAAAATGTCAAAAAAGGTAAAGGTAAAGCACTAGATTTAACCTCGGAAGTTCCTTTAGCTAGAAGCAGAGCAAGAAGCTGGTCTCCCAGGGAACCGATGGTGCGCTCATTATTACCCCCGAACCTTTAGCTAGAAGCAGAGCAAGAAGCTGGTCTCCCAGGGAACCGATGGTGCGCTCATTATTACCCCCCAGTCTTTCCATCTGTGCTCCGTTTTACGGGAATTTAAAGCTACTTCAAGCTACACAGAAAGGAAAGAAGTCGAAACAAAGATTGTGAGGTCACTGAGGATCAAACTCGGGACCTCTCGCACCGAAAGCCGCGCACTAGCCTACTGTGCCATCCTTTCTGATAGAGATCTGTAACGATCACTAAAATGGAATTGATACGGACTGGATCATTTATGGAATTGAGAATTCATGACCACTGACCCTGGTAATCAGTATGTGTTCGTGAACTGGAGAGGTTCTCGTATGTAGCGTTTAGGCTACGGATCAAAACTCGATCACCTTTTAGAATTGCATTCACAAAAATTTCAGAGATTAACAACTATTGAGAAATATAACCAGCTTGCCTTTCTCTAAGCAAAGTATTGATTTTTGTCCAGTTTGTTTTTTGTTATATATTTAAAACATTCTAGATTCAGTATACCTTCATTAAATCCTCTGTTGACTTGGGATCACGAAGAAGCTTCTTGGTCAGATTAAGCCAACACTTAGCGTCCTTATGGGCACTGGCATGCTGGCAAATCAACACACAGAGGAGAAGAACCGCCAATACCTTCATGTTCTCTGGTAGACCTACATCAATAGACAGTCTTAAGGTAGTATAACAATGTAAGCTCTACTAAAGATACACTTGACTGCAATATAGGTACTTTCATCGAAGTTCCCGTTCTCGCTACAATGTCAGTTTGGGCTTTAGCTTGTTCACTGGCTTTTCAAAAAGAAACTCGAAAACATCGTCCGTCAGCGTTGCTTATTTAAGGACCCAATAACCCTTTTGGGAGTTGGAAAAGAGGACTCTTAACTGGTTTTCCCATGCAATTTAAGGTATAGGTTTAGATTTTTAAGCTAGCACTAATCCATAAAAGTATTGGTGTAATATACTTATTCAGTAAACGTTACCTTTGATTGGAGTTTGGTTTGACGACAAGGGCACGATGTAATAACTGAAGGTAAGGTTTGGCACACTCTTATTAAAGCATTTTAAAAAATGGAACAAGGAATGACGTCACTAATCCTTTACTTACAGCCAATCGGAATTTAACTAGTATAGACTGTACTTTGAACTGATTTTCTATGCTCTGCATGTTCTGCTCTGTTTTGCATGGCCTACAACTAGTTTTCAGTCACGTGATCGCTGGCTGTACGCGCGCATATTTGTTTTATTTCCATTTCAAGATTTCGAAACGGAAGGAATGTTTTGCATCCATTAAAACGAAAATCGTTTATATTTCCTATCCATTTCATACGATTTCATATCATGGAACGCGAGACGATGATTTGCAATGATGATTTTTCGCGCACATTACGTCTTCAACTTGAGTTAAATTCGTTAATTTGTGTTGCAAGTAGTTATTTTGACTTCAAATCTGTGTTGTCAGTCAACTGACATCTGATTTTCTTAATATTATGAATTGATTCCCACTTTTCTACTCCTCATATCCCGCAGCCTGCAAGAATTACAGATCATTCTGCTACTTTCATTGATAACATATTTTTCAATTCTTTAGAACCTGCTGTAATGCAATATATTGAGTGATCTTACAGACCACTTACCGAATTTTTTTATCATTAACAAAATCTCTGCTCTTCCATCGAACTTTAAGGTGTATAAGAGAGACTATTCTGAACTAGTTGAAAGTGCACTGATAGAGGAAGTAAGCTCGATTCAATGGCTTCAGATCTTGTCTTTTGGGCTTCTGCCAATAATGTGTTAATAACACCAATTATTGATAACATGCTCCCATCAAGAACCTTTCCAAGCAGAAGATTAAAAACTCTTTCTACTCAAATTATGGATCACTAAAGCAATAAAAAGGATTATCAAAAATTCAAAAAGTCAAAAATTCTCTTTTTGAAAAATATTTTAAAACTAAGAGTGCCTTTCACAATGCTAACTACAAAATTTGCCGCAACACAATAACCTCTCTCATTAAATCAAAGAATTATTCTAAGTAATAATGACTACTTTACTAACAATTGCAACAACTTAAAAAATATTTGGAGAGGTATCATATCAGACAAATTGTTACCACTAAAACGAGTAACAACCACATGCCTATAGTAAAATCCAGAAAGGCGATTCTGTGCCCAGAGAAGTTAGAGAAATATATAACATTTTCAATGATTACTTCTCCTCTGTTAGCACTAATCTATTAAAATCCATTCCAACTAGTGCTAATTCTCTCGGCTTGGAATATCTAGTCTCAAGACAAGTCTCTAGTTTATCAGTATTTAGCTCCGATAACCCAAAAAGAAATCGAGCAAGAAATAGATAAATTCGATGATTTAAAATCGTCGGGTCCTTTCGGTATACCCACTAATCAAAACTTCTAAAACTGCTAAACTGTAGTCTGTCCAAACCATTAGAATTGATTTATAATACTTGTTTTGATACTGTGCTAGTGTCTAGCAGTCCAAAGATCGCAAAAGTAATCTCCTTATTTAACAAAAAGGCAGTCATGATCAATTAGATCCTAGTAATTACAGACCTATTTTTCTTTTGTCAGCATTTAATAAATCCTACTCAGAAAAATTAATGGATAAACGTATGATTAACTTTCTGCAAAAAGAAAAATATTCTTCATAGTTATAACCAACTTGGCTTTCGTTCAAACCATTCTACAAGTCATGCGGTAACTCTTATACTTGGCAAAATAGTTAAATCCATATAGATGAAGGATCTTTTCATGTGGTCTTTTTCTTGACTTAAGTAAAGCCTTCATTTAAGTAGATCACAAAATACTGTTGTCAAAACTTGAACGCCATGGCATACGAGGTATTGTTTCTGAATGGTTTCGCTCTTATCTATGTGAGAGAAAGCAGTTCGTTTCAATCAATATTATTGACTCAGACTATTGCAGTATTAGTTGTGGGGTTCCTCAAGGATCGGTTGGTGGACGGGTTTTGTAATTGTTGTATATTAATAACATCTGTACATGTATTGTGTATTGTATTTGTAAATGTAAGATGTGAAAAATGAAACAATCTTGAATGTTGAAATCTTAGCCACTGTTGTTTGCAGTAGCCGAGCATTGACAGCAGAGCTGATTGACGAAAGAAAGAACAACAACAACAACAACAACAACAACAGGACAACGAAAAACCCTCTTGACTACTAGTTTTCCTGTCAACATGAGATGATATTTTGATCCAAAACAGCCTACACAGTGTATACATAGAATAACTAGCATTTTCATTATCGAAGTTGAATTGGATTTTATGTCTTGAAAACGTCCAGTTTGGTTCAATTTCAAATTACTCATGTCTTGAGTGGCAAATCTTCTGACCGGTAATTGATTTTCCTTTAACTTTCAAATTTATTTCTTGTAGACATGCAAATCTCTACAAAGTTTCAATGAACTTTCTCTGTTGTACAACGAGTCCTTCAACCGAATGTAAAACGTTTTCACGTGATCGCTGGCTGAACGCGCACATGTTTCATTTCAAAAATGCTTTGCGTCCATAAAAACAAAAATTGTTTATATTTCATATCCAGTGGATGTGGAGATAATAAAACCTTATTTCACTAAATCTCGTCAAACATGGCTAAGGCTTGTAATATAGCCAACTGGTTTGCCTCCTTGCCAGTTGGGATTCTTAATCCATTTATGTTTGATTTATACGATTTAGTTAGGATTGGTAAATTGAGCTGAAAAGCCCTGTTGAGGGAGTCTCAATCATGTATGTATTTTTTTTAATAGCAGACTCGTTGTTTGGCGCCTCGTTAACTAGGAGCTCATGTACGACTCGATTTCGTAGAATAATTGTGAAATATTGCAGGGCAAAGAGAAACAATAGCATTCAAATATACGAGTGATTTAGACAGATTTTCTCGCTATTATTTGGATAATGCCTCTTAATTTATTCTACTGTAGATTCACGACTTTGTACTTGAATCTGATTTCCTATATGCTCTGCTGTGCTTTCGTCAGTGTTTACATTTTGCTTCATTAGCATAGGCATTTCTTTTTTAGCTCAAATAATATCAAATCAGCACTGAATATTGAAATAACATAGTTGCATAAGGCCCTCGTGAAAGTGTGACGTTGGCACATGAAGTAGTTTCTGCTTGATGAGATATATTTTGAAAAAAACCTTTTTTACAGAGAATGTATAAGCTCATTAGTGCTTTTGCCACCCAGACATATAGAAGCCAGAAGTCCCAACCTAGCTGAGCTATCTGCAAATCGGTACTGAATTTTGAAAGAGCAAACATAGAAAAGGTAGATTATCCAGATAATGTTCAGAAAGACACGTAAAATAGTTTTGTGCGTGATGAGGTTTTAAAAACTCTAAATTTTACAGAGGATGTATAGGCTCATTAGCACTTTCGCCACCCAGAACTTTCAAAGCTAATATCTCACAAACTATTACACCAAAAACGCTAGTATTTTCGTACAAAGCTTATAACTATCAACTCCTTTAGGTTTTGGACTCAGTTTTCAATATTTTCAAGTTTTAACCATATGCTAAAGAGCAAAATATTGTAAACAAAGATCCGCCTATATTATGCTCTGCTCTGCTCTGCTCTGCTCTCCTCTGCTCTGCTCTGCTCTGCTCTGCTCTGCTCTGCTCTGCTCTGCTCTGCTCTGCTCTGCTCTGCTCTGCTCTCCTCTGCTCTGCTCTCCTCTGTTTGTTTTGTTTACTCTCTGTACTTTCAAAAAAGAAAATTCAATATTGGATTCAATATTATTCCTCACTGTGTTCTGTACACGTCTATAAAAATATACATTGTTTTCGTCTTTAAAATTAATGTGTTAAATGTCAAGTTTTCAATATAATCTCGAAGTCACTGATATTTTGTAGTCATAAGCGCAGTGGTAGTCAATCATTTCACATTTTTGGTATCTTAACATGTCTATATGCTCGTTCAATTTTGTTCACTGGTTTATCGTAGTGTATTGTAGTTTCAAATTCATTTTGAAATTTGTTATCGTTTGCAAACTTCCTGCATGACAACGCCCATGAAAACGTAACTGTTTGTTGACTTTGACTGAAACGTCTTTCGAGGTGGGGGAAGTGTATGCTACATTTCTGCTCACAAAACCGAATAGACGACCTTGTTAAGGCCTTTTTTTTTGGGGGGGGGGGGGGATTTTTTCACCGTTTATTCGGTCCGGTGACTTGAATTTATTTTGTTTCTAACGTATAGTTTTGTAACTTACATTTCACTCGTAATTAAAGCTATGTAAATAACCATGTGGTTCGAAAGGCTTGAGCTATTGTTTTGTGTTGTCGATTAGTTTTGAATAGAAAACCAATTCCACATTTTGAAGGCTTTTTTAATGTTTATTTGTCTTCAGGTTTTACAGAGCAACTTGACTGATTGCTAATTAATTTATAATATACTTAACTTAATTATATGAATTATCATTTATAATTCATGTAGGTATCTAGTTATTTCATTTTAACTGCTCTCGTGATTGATTTAGATCTTTAATTCAGATTCATGATCAGCCGCTTTACGTTCGTTTAACGAAGCGTACTCAAGTATGTTAAGGCAAGGAATTTTGCTTCAACAGAAAAATTAACTTAAATAGTTTCAATAATGAGCAAGCATGATCATATTTTGCCTTATGAGATATTTCATTGAACTTAACATTTTAAGGTGTTTTTTTGTGACCATCGACGTGTCACGTGACATATGACGTCATAAATTACATTTTTTAAAATGGGCCAATGGGGAAAAAAGGAGGCGAAAATTTTTTTTCTGTTTTAGTATCCTACTAATGAGCTCTTTACAAAACTGTCTTCATCGCTGGTCCACCTCTCTTGTATGAAGAGATAATATGGAAAACAGGTCACGTGACCTCATACTTTAGCTTATATCCAATAAAACAAGAGAGATGGACCAGCGATGAAGACAGTTTTGTAGAGAACACATTAATAGCATACTAAAACAGCAAAAAGTATTTCGCTTCCTCTTTTCCCCATTGGCCCATTTTGAAAAAGGTAATTTGTGACGTCATAGGTCACGTGACACCTCGATAATCATAAAACATACCCTAAAATGTTAAGTTCAATGAAATATCCCATAATGCAAATTATGATCATGCTTGGTCATCAATAAAGCTAGTTAAGGCAAAAAATATATTTTTATCGTTTGTATCAAAAGTCCTTGCCTTAACATACTTGAGTAGCCCGGCCGGCCCCCATTTCCTTGAAACCTCTGAAAAAAAATGTCAAAAAAGGTAAAGGTAAAGCACTAAATTGAAAGTCGGAAGTTCCTTTAGCTAGAAGCAAAGCTAGAAGCTGGCCTCCCAGGAAACTGATGGTGCGCTCATTATTACCCCCAGTCTTTCCATCTGTGCTCCGCTTTACAGGTATTTAAAGCTACTTCAAGCTACACAAAAAGGAAAGAAGTCGAAACAAAGATTGTGAAGTCACTGAGGATCAAACTCGGGACCTCTCGCACCGAAAGCCGCGCACTAATCAACTGTGCCGTCCTTGCTTCGAGTGATCTGTAACGATCACTAAAATGGAATTGATACGGACTGGATCATTTATGGATTGGGAATTCATGACCACTGACTCCGGTAATTATGTGTTCGTGAACAGGAGAGGTTCTCGTATGTATCGTTTAGGCTACGCATCAAAACTCGATCACCTTTTAGAATTGCATTCACAAAAATGTCAGAGATGAACAACTATTGAGAAATATAACCACTTCGCCTTTCTCTCTTTAAGCAAAGTATTGATTTTTTGTCCAGGGTTTTTATATATATATATAAATATACTTTAAGATATTTTATCAACACGTAACGCAATCACAATCTGTAAATTTCAAATGCCAGAATTTTAACGGTCATTCATTGTAACTTGCCTGAAGAGTGTGGTCAATACGAAACAGCCTGTAGCAATAAAACAATGAATCATTCTTAAAGTCTTCAACAATTAATACATAGTATATATATATATATATATATATTTAAAACCCCGGGGGGGGGGGACTCCGTTCGTAAATGGACAGGGATGCTCGTCGTACCTTTTAGGGGTCAAAATCTGCAATCTGGTACCTTTTAGGGTTTCTCAGACTTAGGTGGACTACCAGAGACATAGCTGGTACCTTTTAGGGATTGTTTTGGGGTAAATAAACTACCTAAAATAGGCATGAAAGGAACGATTTCGATTATCTGAACTGAATCTTCAAAGCACATCGATAACAAATGTTTCATTACTTTAATTCTTTATTATTGTTTTTGAATTGGTACCTTTTAGGGGTAGAAATGAATTGTTGCCACTGCCACTCAGGTACCTTTTAGGGGTCCTTTTCAAAATTTCCGACGAGCATCCCCGTCCTTTTATATATAGGAGTCCCCCCCCCCGGGTTTAAAGCATTCTAGATTCAGTATACCTTCAATAAATCCTCTGTTGACTTGGGATCACGAAGAAGCGTCTTGGTCTGATTCTTACACTTACCGTCGAGATGGGCACTGGCATGGTGGCAAATCAACACACAGAGGAGAAGAACCGCCAATACCTTCATGTTCTCTGGTAGACCTACATCAATAGACAATCTTAAGGTAGTATAACAGTGTAAGCTCTACTAAGGATACACTTGACGCAATATAGGTACTTTCATGGAGGTTCCCGTTCTCGCTACAATGTCAGTTTGGGCTTAAGCTTGTTCACTGGCTTTTCAAAAGAAACTCGAAGACATCGTCCGTCAGCGTTGCTTATTTAAGGACCCAATAACCCTTTTGGGAGTTGGAAAAGAGGACTCTTAACTGGTTTTCCCATGCAAATTAAGGTATAGGTTTAGATTTTTAAGCTAGCACTAATCCATAAAAGTATTGGTGTAATATACTTATTCAGTAAACGTTACCTTTGATTGGAGTTTTGTTTGACGACAAGGGCACGATGTAATAACTGAAGGTAAGGTTTGGCACACTCTTATTAAAGCATTATAAAAAATAGAATAAGGATTGACGTCACTAATCCTTTACTTACAGCCAATCGGAATTTAACTAGTATAGACTGTACTTTAATTGAACTGATTTTCTATGCTCTGCATGTTCTGCTCTGTTTTGCATGGCCTACAACTAGTTTTCAGGCACGTGATCGCTGGCTGTACGCGCGCATATATGTTTTATTCCCATTTGATTTCGAAACAGAAAGAACGTTTTGCATCCATTAAAACGAAAATCGTTTATATTTCCTATCCATTTCATACGATTTCATATCATGGAACGCGAGACGATGATTTGCAACGATGATTTTTCGCGCACATTACGTCTTCAACTTGAGTTAAATTCGTTAATTTGTGTTGCAAGTATTATTTTCACTTCAAATCTTTGTTGTTAGTCACCTGACATCTGATTTTCTTAATATTATGAATTCCCACTTTTCTATCCTGCAGCCTGCAAGAATTACAGATCATGCTGTTATACTTTGATTGATAACATATTTTTCAATTCTTTTGAGCCTGCTGTACTAATTAGTGCAATATATTGAGTGATCTCACAGACCACTTGCCGAATTTTCTTATCAATAACAAAATCTCTGCTCTTCCATCGAACTTTAAGGTGTATAAGAGAGACTATTCTGAACTAGTTGAAAGTGCACTGATAGAGGAAGTAAGCTCGATTCAATGGCATCAGATCTTGTCTTCTGCCAATAATGTAAACACATTATTTGTTATGTTTTTTAACACAATAACACCAATTATTGATAAACATGCTCCCATCAAAAACCTTTCCAAGCAGAAAATTAAAAATCTTTCTACTCAAACTATGGATCATTAAAGGAATAAAAAGGTCTAGCTATCAAAATCAAAAATTCTCTATTAGAAAAATCTTATAACTAAGAATGCCTATCACCATGCTAAATACAAAATTTGCCGCAACAAAATAACCTCTCTCATTAAATCAAAGAATTATATATTCTAAGTAATAATGACTACTTTACTAACAATTGCAACAACTTAAAAAATATTTGGAGAGGTATCAGACAAATTGTTATCACTAAAACTAGTAACAACCACATGCCTAGTAAAATCCAGAGATTCTGTGCTCAGAGAAGTAAGAATCCCAACTGGCAAGGAGGCAAACCAGTTGGCTATATTACAAGCATTAGCCATGTTTGACGAGATTTAGTGAAATAATGTTTTATTATCTCCACATCCACTGGATATGAAATATAAACAATTTTTGTTTTTGTGGACGCAAAGCATTTTTGAAATGAAACATGCGCGCGTTCAGCCAGCGATCACGTGAAAACGTTTTACATTCGGTTGAAGAACTCGTTGTACAACAGAGAAAGTTCATCGAAAGTTTGTAGAAATTTGTCTACAAGAAATAAATTTGAAAGTTAAAGGAAAATCAATTACCGGTCAGAAGATTTGCCACTCAAGACATGAGTAATTTGAAATTGAACCAAACTGGACGTTTTCAAGACATAAAATCCAATTCAACTTCGATAATGAAAATGCTAGTTCTTCTATGTATACACTGTGTAGGCTGTTTTGGATCAAAATATCATCTCATGTTGACAGGAAAACTAGTAGTCAAAAGGGTTTTTCGTTGTTGTTGTTGTTGTTCTTTCTTTCGTCAATCAGCTCTGCTGTCAATGCTCGGCTACTGCAAACAACAGTGGCTAAGATTTCAACATTCAAGATTGTGTCATTTTTCAGCTTTTTTCACATCTTACATTTACAAATACAATACACAATACATGTACAGATGTTATTTTACCGGATTATTATGCTTTCTAGTAGTGAGATGGCAAGGAACACGTTAACAAATTATAGTAGCAATCTTTATTCATTCAAGTGGAATAGAAGTAGGGTATGTATTTCCTAAATTATCAGCCCATATGTCAAGAATGGAAATATTAATGAATAATAAAATTTGAAAAGTAAAGTACAGTACAGTAGCTGAAGTCATTAATATACAACAATTACAAAAGCGGCCCACCAACCGATCCTTGAGGAACCCCACAACTAATACTGCAATAGTCTGAGTCAATAATATTGATTGAAACGAACTCTTTCTCTCACATAGATAAGAGCGAAACCATTCAGAAACAATACCTCGTATGCCATGGCGTTCAAGTTTTGATAACAGTATTTTGTGATCTACTGAATTAAAGGCTTTACTTAAGTCAAGAAAAAGACCACATGAAAAGATCCTTCATCTATATGGATTTAACTATTTTGCCAAGTATAAGAGTTACCGCATGACTTGTAGAATGGTTTGAGCGAAAGCCAAGTTGGTTACTATGAAGAATATTTTTCTTTTTGCAGAAAGTTAATCATACGTTTATCCATTAATTTTTCTGAGTAGGATTTATTAAATGCTGACAAAAGAAAAATAGGTCTGTAATTACTAGGATCTAATTGATCATGACTGCCTTTTTGTTAAATAAGGGGATTACTTTTGCGATCTTTGGACTGCTAGACACTAGCACAGTATCAAAACAAGTATTATAAACAGACTACAGTTTAGCAGTTTTAGAAGTTTTGATTAGTGGGTATACCGAATTTATCTATTTCTTGCTCGATTTCTTTTTGGGTTATCGGAGCTAAATACTGATAAACTAGAGACTTGGCTTGAGACTAGATATTCCAAGCCGAGAGAATTAGCACTAGTTGGAATGGATTTTAATAGATTAGTGCTAACAGAGGAGAAGTAATCATTGAAAATGTTATATATTTAGCTATATTTCTCTATGTTTGATTTATACGATTTAGTTAGGATTTGTAAATAGACCTTTTCAGCTTGGTTGTTTGTTTTCCCATTTCAGACCATGTGATGTTACTCTTGGGAGTGAGTCTTTGTAAGTTAATATTTTACAGTTCATCATAATAGAACAATTCTCAAGGGAATGTCACGTGGTCTGAAATGGGCAATTTGCATACGAAGCTGATCATGAAAAGGTCTATTCAGCTGAAAAGCCCTGTTGAAGGAGTCTCAATCATGTATGTATTTTTTTGTTAATAGCAGACTCGTTGTTTGGCGCCTCGTTGGCTAGGAGCTCATGTACGACTCGATTTCGTAGAATAATTGTGAAATATTGCAGGGCAAGGAGAAACAATAGCATTCAAATATACGAGTGATTTAGACAGATTTCCTCCCTATTATTTGTATAATGCCTCTTAATTTATTCTACTTTAGATTCACGACTTTGTACTTGAATCTGATTTCCTATATGCTCTGCTGTGCTTTCGTCAGTGTTTACATTTTGCTTCATTAGCATAGGAATTTCATTTTTAGCCCGAATAATATCAAATCAGCATGCACTGAATATTGAAAGAACATAGTTGAATAAGGCCCTCGTGAAAGTGCGAGCTTGGCACATGAAGTAGTTTCTACTTGATGAGATTTCGAAAAAAACCTTTTTTACAGAGACTATATGAGCTCATTAGTGCTTTCGCCACCCAGACATATGGAAGCCAGAAGTCCCAACCTAGCTGAGCTATCTGCAAATCGGTACTGAATTTTGAAATAACATAGAAAAGGTAGATTATCCAGATAATGTTCAAAAAGACACATAAAATAGTTTTGTGCGTGATGAGGTTTTAAAAACTCTAAATTTTACAGAGGATGTATAGGCTCATTAGCACTTTCGCCACCCAGAACTTTGAAAACCTAATATCTCACAAACTATTACACCAAAAACGCTAGTATTTTCGTACAAAGCTTATAACAATAAACTCTTTTAGGTTTTGCACTCAGTTTTCAATATTTTCAAGTTTTAACCATATGCTAATGAGCAAAATATTGTAAACAAAGATCCGCCTATATTATGCTCTGCTCTGCTCTGCTCTGCTCTCCTCTGCTCTGCTCTGCTCTGCTCTGCTCTGCTCTGCTCTGCTCTGCTCTGCTCTGCTCTGCTCTGCTCTGCTCTGCTCTGCTCTGCTCTGCTCTGCTCTGCTCTCCTCTGCTCTGCTCTCCTCTGCTTTGGTCGTTTGTTTTGTTTACTCTCTGTACTTTCAAAAAAGAAAATTCAATATTGGATTCAATATTATTCCACACTGTGTTCTGTACACGTCTATAAAAATATACATTGTTTTCGTCTTTAAAATTAATGTGTTAAATGTCAAGTTTTCAATATAATCTCGAAGTCACTGATATTTTGTCGTCATAAGCGCAGTGGTAGTCAATCATTTCACATTTTTGGTATCTTAACATGTCTATATGCTCGTTCAATTTTGTTCACTGGTTTATCGTAGTGTATTGTAGTTTCAAATTCATTTTGAAATTTGTTATCGTTTGCAAACTTCCTGCATGACAACGCCCATGAAAACTGTTTGTTGACTTTGACTGAAACGTCTTTCGAGGTGGGGGAATTAAGTGTATGCTACAATTTCTGCTCACAAAACCGAATAGACGACCTTGTTAAGGCCTTATTTGGGGGGGGGGGGGGGGGATTTTTTCACCGTTTATTCGGTCCCGTGACTTGAATTTATTTTGTTTCTAACGTATAGTTTTGTAACTTACATTTCACTCGTAATTAAAGCTATATAAATAACCATGTGGTTCCAAAGGCTTGAGCTATTGTTTTGTGTTGTCGACTAGTTTTGAATAGAAAACCAATTCCACATTTTAAAGGCTTTTTTAATGTTTAGTTGTCTTCAGGTTTTACAGAGCAACTTGACTGATTGCTAATTAATTTATAATATACTTAATTATATGAATTATCATTTATAATTCATTTAGGTATTTAGTTATTTTATTTTAACTGCTCTCCTGATTGATTTAGATCTTTCATTCAGATTCATGATCAGCCGCTTTACGTTCGTTTAACGAAGCGCCTACTTGGAACCTCTGAAAAAAAAAACATGTCAAAAAAGGTAAAGGTAAAGCACTAGATTTAACGTCGGAAGTTCCTTTAGCTAGAAGCAGAGCTAGAAGCTGGTCTCCCAGGGAACTGATGGTGCGCTCATTATTACCCCCAGTCTTTCCATCTGTGCTCCGTTTTACGGGTATTTAAAGCTACTTCAAGCTACACAGAAAGGAAAGAAGTCGAAACAAAGATTGTGAGGTCACTGAGGATCAAACTCGGGACCTCTCGCACCGAAAGCCGCGCACTAACCAACTGTGCCATCCTTGCTGATAGAGATCTGTAACGATCACTAAAATGGAATTGATACGGACTGGATCATTTATGGAATTGAGAATTCATGACCACTGACTCCGGTAATTATGTGTTCGTGAACTGGAGAGGTTTTCGTATGTATCGTTTAGGCTACGCATCAAACTCGATCACCTTTTATCAGAATTGCATTCACAAAAATTTCAGAGATTAACAACTATTGAGAAATATAACCACTTCGCCTTTCTCTAAGCAAAGTATTGATTTTTGTCCAGTTTGTTTTTTGTTATATATTTAAAACATTCTAGATTCAGTATACCTTCATTAAATCCTCTGTTGACTTGGGATCACGAAGAAGCTTCTTGGTCAGATTAAGCCAACACTTAGCGTCGAGATGGGCACTGGCATGGTGGCAAATCAACACAAAAAGGAGAAGAACCGCCAATACCTTCATGTTCTCTGGTAAACCTACATCAATAGACAGTCTTAAGGTAGTATAACAGTGTAGGCTCTACTAAGGATACACAAGAAATATAGGTACTTTCATCGAAGTTCCCGTTCTCGCTACAATGTCAGTTTGGGCTTAAGCTTGTTCACTGGCTTTTCAAAAAGAAACTCGAAAACATCGTCCGTCAGCGTTGCTTATTTAAGGACCCAATAACCCTTTTGGGAGTTGGAAAAGAGGACTCTTAACTGGTTTTCCCATGCAATTTAAGGTAGGGGTTTAGATTTTTAAGCTAGCACTAATCCATAAAAGTATTGGTATAATATACTTATTCAGTAAACGTTACCTTTGATTGGAGTTTTGTTTGACGACAAGGGCACGATGTAATAACTGAAGGTAAGGTTTGGCACACTCTTACTAAAGCATTTTAAAAAATGGAATAAGGAATGACGTCACTAATCCTTTACTTACAACCAATCGGAATTTAACTAGTATAGACTGTACTTTGAACTGATTTTCTATGCTCTGCATGTTCTGCTCTGTTTTGCATGGCCTACAACTAGTTTTCAGTCACGTGATCGCTGGCTGTACGCGCGCATATTTGTTTTATTTCCATTTCAAGATTTCGAAACGGAAGGAATGTTTTGCATCCATAAAAACGAAAATCGTTTATATTTCCTATCCATTTCATACGATTTCATATCATGGAACGCGAGACGATGGTTTGCAATGATGATTTTTCGCGCACATTACGTCTTCAACTTGAGTTAAATTCGTTAATTTGTGTTGCAAGTAGTTATTTTGACTTCAAATCTGTGTTGTCAGTCAACTGACATCTGATTTTCTTAATATTATGAATTGATTCCCACTTTTCTACTCCTCATATCCCGCAGCCTGCACGAATTACAGATCATTCTGCTACTTTGATTGATAACATATTTTTCAATTCTTTAGAACCTGCTGTAATTAGTGCAATATATTGAGTGATCTTACAGACCACTTACCGAATTTTTTTATCATTAACAAAATCTCTGCTCTTCCATCGAACTTTAAGGTGTATAAGAGAGACTATTCTGAACTGGTTGAAAGTGCACTGATAGAGGAAGTTAGCTCGATTCAATGGCTTCAGATCTTGTCTTTTGGGCTTCTGCCAATAATGTGTTAATAACACCAATTATTGATAACATGCTCCCATCAAGAACCTTTCCAAGCAAAAGATTAAAAACTCTTTCTACTCAAATTATGGATCACTAAAGCAATAAAAAGGATTATCAAAGTCAAAAATTCTCTTTTTGAAAAATATTTTAAAACTAAGAGTGCCTTTCACCATGCTAACTACAAAATTTGCCGCAACACAATAACCTCTCTCATTAAATCAAAGACTTATTCTAAGTAATAATGACTACTTTACTAACAATTGCAACAACTTAAAAAATATTTGGAGAGGTATCAGACAAATTGTTACCACTAAAACGAGTAACAACCACATGCCTAGTAAAATCCAGAAAGGCGATTCTGTGCTCAGAGAAGTTAGAGAAATATATAACATTTTCAATGATTACTTCTCCTCTGTTAGCACTAATCTATTAAAATCCATTCCAACTAGTGCTAATTCTCTCGCCTTGGAATATCTAGACTCAAGACAAGTCTCTAGTTTATCAGTATTTAGCTCCGATAACCCAAAAAGAAATCGAGCAAGAAATAGATAAATTCGGTATACCCACTAATCAAAACTTCTAAAACTGCTAAACTGTAGTCTGTCCAAACCATTAGAATTGATTTATAATACTTGTTTTGATACTGTGCTAGTGTCTAGCAGTCCAAAGATCGCAAAAGTAATCTCCTTATTTAACAAAAAGGCAGTCATGATCAATTAGATCCTAGTAATTACAGACCTAGTTTTCTTTTGTCAGCATTTAATAAATCCTACTCAGAAAAATTAATGGATAAACGTATGATTAACTTTCTGCAAAAAGAAAAATATTCTTCATAGTTATAACCAACTTGGCTTTCGTTCAAACCATTCTACAAGTCATGCGGTAACTCTTATACTTGGCAAAATAGTTAAATCCATATAGATGAAGGATCTTTTCATGGGGTCTTTTACTTGACTTAAGTAAAGCCTTCATTTAAGTAGATCACAAAATACTGTTGTCAAAACTTGAACGCCATGGCATACGAGGTATTGTTTCTGAATGGTTTCGCTCTTATCTATGTGAGAGAAAGCAGTTCGTTTCAATCAATATTATTAACTCAGACTATTGCAGTATTAGTTGTGGGGTTCCTCAAGAATCGGTTGTTGAACCGCTTTTGTAATTGTTGTATATTAATGACTTCAGCTACTGTACTGTACTTTACTTTTCAAATTTTATTATCCATTAATATTTCTATTCTTGACATGTGGGCTGATAATTTGGGAAATACATACCCTACTTCTATTCCACTTGAATGAATAAAGATTGCTACTATAATTTGTTAACGTGTTCCTTGCCATCTCACTACTAGAAAGAATAATAATCCGGTAAAATAACATCTGTACATGTATTGTGTATTGTATTTGTAAATGTAAGATGTGAAAAAAGCTGAAAAATGAAACAATCTTGAATGTTGAAATCTTAGCCACTGTTGTTTGCAGTAGCCGAGCATTGACAGCAGAGCTGATTGACGAAAGAAAGAACAACAACAACAACAAAAAACCCTCTTGACTACTAGTTTTCCTGTCAACATGAGATGGTATTTTGATCCAAAACAGCCTACACAGTGTATACATAGAAGAACTAGCATTTTCATTATCGAAGTTGAATTGGATTTTATGTCTTGAAAACGTCCAGTTTGGTTCAATTTCAAATTACTCATGTCTTGAGTGGCAAATCTTCTGACCGGTAATTGATTTTCCTTTAACTTTCAAATTTATTTCTTGTAGACATGCAAATCTCTACAAACTTTCGATGAATTTTCTCTGTTGTACAACGAGTCCTTCAACCGAATGTAAAACGTTTTCACGTGCTCGCTGGCTGAACGCGCGCATGTTTCATTTCAAAAATGCTTTGCGTCCATAAAAACAAAAATTGTTTATATTTCATATCCAGTGGATGTGGAGATAATAAAACCTTATTTCACTAAATCTCGTCAAACATGGCTAAGGCTTGTAATATAGCCAACTGGTTTGCCTCCTTGCCAGTTGGGATTCTTAATCCATTTATGTTTGATTTATACGATTTAGTTAGGATTGGTAAATTGAGCTGAAAAGCCCTGTTGAGGGAGTCTCAATCATGTATGTATTTTTTTTTTAATAGCAGACTCGTTGTTTGGCGCCTCGTTGGCTAGGAGCTCATGTACAACTCGATTTCATAGAATAATTGTGAAATATTGCAGGGCAAAGAGAAACAATAGCATTCAAATATACGAGTGATTTAGACAGATTTTCTCGATATTATTTGGATAATGCCTCTTAATTTATTCTACTGTAGATTCACGACTTTGTACTTGAATCTGATTTCCTATATGCTCTGCTGTGCTTTCGTCAGTGTTTACATTTTGCTTCATTAGCATAGGCATTTCTTTTTTAGCCCGAATAATATCAAATCAGCACTGAATATTGAAAGAACATAGTTGAATAAGGCCCTCGTGAAAGTGTGAGCTGGCACATGAAATAGTTTCTGCTTCATGAGATTTCGAAAAAAAACTATTTTACAGAGAATGCATGAGCTCATTAGTGTTTTGCCACCCAGACATATGGAAGCCAGAAGTCCCAACCTAGCTGAGCTATCTACAAATCGGTACTGAACATTGAAATAACATGGAAAAGGTACATTATCTAGATAATGATAATGTTCAGAAAGACACGTAAAAAAGGTTCTGCGTGGTCATGATCAGGTTTTAAATACTCTAAATTTTACAGAGGATGTATGGGCTCATTAGCACTTTTGCCACCCAGAACTTTCAAAGCTAATATCTCACAAACTATTACACGAAAAACACTAGTATTTTCGTACAAAGCTAATATCAATAAACTCTTTTAGGTTTTCGACTCAGTTTTCAATGTCAAGTTTTCAAGTTTTAACCGTAACGGCTTAGGAAGTAAACTTTGAATCGATTTTTCAGATTTTTTATGATATGCGCATGATTTTTGTGAAATTTCATGTCCTTTAGAAGTTTATAAGACATTATCAAGCTATATATGTTCAAGCCATTTCAATGTTTATTGGACGTCTCTTGAGCCATTAATGCATGCTTTCATTTACTATATTTTGCGCTCTGAAGAACATTTTCAACTACGTAGTATACAATTCTTGACATGTGCAAAATTTCTGGTCCTAATTTCCATGAAGAGCCAACGTGTACTTGTCTTTTTCTGACATTTTTATCTTGTCGTGTGAGTTTTCAATTTTGCTTAGCGACCCCGATTCATGCCGGGCATGAAATCGCAAACATGCGCTCTGGGCATGACGCCATGCCCTGCGGCCCTGATTTTATGTCTCGCGAGCTCGCTAAGCATCCTGGTAAATAACCAAATATTGACTGACATGAAATTTCAGCGACCTGGGCACGACGCTCAAGTTGTCATGCCTTTATAGTCTTTTAGGGTAGTGTTGCATTTCTTTAAGATTACCTCATGTTTAGGGAGCGCAAAAAATGAATTTCACAGGCAAGCACCCTGACTAACAGGTTTTACTACGAATACAACATGTTGAGGGAAAAATCATGTCAGTGGGGCCTTGTAAGCCTTTCTTCATAACAAAGTTTACTTCCTAAGCCGTTCCGTATGCTAATGAGCAAAATCTTGTAAACAAAGATCCGCCTATATTATGCTCTGCTCTGCTCTGCTAGGCTATGCTCTGCTCTGCTCTCCTCTGCTTTGGTCGTTTGTTTTGTTTACTCTCTGTACTTTGAAAAAAGAAAATTCAATATTGGATTCAATATTATTCCACACTGTGTTCTGTACACGTCTATAAAAATATACATTATTTTAGTCTTTAAAATTAATGTGTTAAATGTCAAGTTTTCAATATAATCTCGAAGTCACTGATATTTTGTAGTCATAAGCGCAGTGGTAGTCAATCATTTAACATTTTTGGTATTTTAATATGTCTATATGCTCGTTCAACTTTGTTCACTGGTTTATCGTAGTGTATTGTAGTTTCAAATTCATTTTGAAATTTGTTATCGTTTGCAAACGTTCTGCATGACAACGCCCATGAAAACTGTTTGTTGACTTTGACTGAAACGTCTTTCGAGGTGGGGGAAGTGTATGCTACATTTCTGCTCACAAAACCGAATAGACGACCTTGTTAAGGCCTTATTTGGGGGGGGGGGGATTTTTTCACCGTTTATTCGGTCCCGTGACTTGAATTTATTTTGTTTCTAACGTATAGTTTTGTAACTTACATTTCACTCGTAATTAAAGCTATATAAATAACCATGTGGTTCGAAAGGCTTGAGCTATTGTTTTCTGTTGTCGACTATTTTTGAATAGAAAACCAATTCCACATTTTGAAGGCTTTTTTAATGTTTATTTGTCTTCATGTTTTACAGAGCAACTTGACTGATTGCTAATTAATTTATAATATACTTAATTATATGAATTATCATTTATAATTCATTTAGGTATTTAGTTATTTTATTTTAACTGCTCTCCTGATTGATTTAGATCTTTCATTCAGATTCATGATCAGCCGCTTTACGTTCGTTTAACGAAGCGCCTACTTGGAACCTCTGAAAAAAACATGTCAAAAAAGGTAAAGGTAAAGCACTAGATTTAACGTCGGAAGTTCCTTTAGCTAGAAGCAGAGCTAGAAGCTGGTCTCCCAGGGAACCGATGGTGCGCTCATTATTACCCCCAGTCTTTCCATCTGTGCTCCGTTTTACGGGAATTTAAAGCTACTTCAAGCTACACAGAAAGGAAAGAAGTCGAAACAAGGATGTGAAGTCACTGAGGATCGAACTCGGGACCTCTCGCACCGAAACGGCAGCGCACTAACCAACTGTGCCATCCTTGCTGATAGAGATCTGTAACGATCACTAAAATTGAACTGATACGGACTGGATCATTTATGGAATTGGGAATTCATGGCCACTGACTTCGGTAATTACGTGTTCGTGAACTGGAAAGGTTCTCGAAAGTATCGTTTAGGCTACGCATCAAAACTCGATCACCTTTTAGAATTGCATTCACAAAAATTTCAGAGATTAACAACTATTGAGAAATATAACCACTTTGCCTTTTTCTAAGCAAAGTATTGATTTTTGTCCAGTTTGTTTTTTGTTATATATTTAAAACATTCTAGATTCAGTATACCTTCATTAAATCCTCTGTTGACTTGGGATCACGAAGAAGCTTCTTGGTCAGATTAAGCCAACACTTAGCGTCGAGATGGGCACTGGCATGGTGGCAAATCAACACACAGAGGAGAAGAACCGCCAATACTTTCATGTTCTCTGGTAGACCTACATCAATAGACAGTCTTAAGGTAGTATAACAGTGTAGGCTCTACTAAGGATACACAAGAAATATAGGTACTTTCATCGAAGTTCCCGTTCTCGCTACAATGTCAGTTTGGGCTTAAGCTTGTTCGCTGGCTTTTCAAAAAGAAACTCGAAAACATCGTCCGTCAGCGTTGCTTATTTAAGGACCCAATAACCCTTTTGGGAGTTGGAAAAGAGGACTCTTAACTGGTTTTCCCATGCAATTTAAGGTATAGGTTTAGATTTTTAAGCTAGCACTAATCCATAAAAGTATTGGTGTAATATACTTATTCAGTAAACGTTACCTTTGGTTGGAGTTTTCTTTGACGACAAGGGCACGATGTAATAACTGAAGGTAAGGTTTGGCACACTCTTATTAAAGCATTTTAAAAAATGGAATAAGGAATGACGTCACTCATCCTTTACTTACAGCCAATCGGAATTTAACTAGTATAGACTGTACTTTGAACTGATTTTCTATGCTCTGCATGTTCTGCTCTGTTTTGTATGGCCTACAACTAGTTTTCAGTCACGTGATCGCTGGCTGTACGCGCGCATATTTGTTTTATTTCCATTTCAAGATTTCGAAACGGAAGGAATGTTTTGCATCCATAAAAACGAAAATCGTTTATATTTCCTATCCATTTCATACGATTTCATATCATGGAACGCGAGACGATGATTTGCAATGATGATTTTTCGCGCACATTACGTCTTCAACTTGAGTTAAATTCGTTAATTTGTGTTGCAAGTAGTTATTTTGACTTCAAATCTGTGTTGTCAGTCAACTGACATCTGATTTTCTTAATATTATGAATTGATTCCCACTTTTCTACTCCTCATATCCCGCAGCCTGCAAGAATTACAGATCATTCTGCTACTTTGATTGATAACATATTTTTCAATTCTTTAGAACCTGCTGTAATGCAATATATTGAGTGATCTTACAGACCACTAACCGAATTTTTTTATCATTAACAAAATCTCTGCTCTTCCATCAAACTTTAAGGTGTATAAGAGAGACTATTCTGAACTGGTTGAAAGTGCACTGATAGAGGAAGTTAGCTCGATTCAATGGCCGCTTCAGATCTTGTCTTTTGGGCTTCTGCCAATAATGTGTTAATAACACCAATTATTGATAACATGCTCCCATCAAGAACCTTTCCGAGCAGAAGATTAAAAACTCTTTCTACTCAAATTATGGATCACTAAAGCAATAAAAAGGATTATCAAAGTCAAAAATTCTCTTTTTGAAAAATATTTTAAAACTAAGAGTGCCTTTCACCATGCTAACTACAAAATTTGCCGCAACACAATAACCTCTCTCATTAAATCAAAGAATTATTCTAAGTAATAATGACTACTTTACTAACAATTGCAACAACTTAAAAAATATTTGGAGAGGTATCAGACAAATTGTTACCACTAAAACGAGTAACAACCACATGCCTAGTAAAATCCAGAAAGGCGATTCTGTGCTCAGAGAAGTTAGAGAAATATATAACATTTTCAATGATTACTTCTCCTCTGTTAGCACTAATCTATTAAAATCCATTCCAACTAGTGCTAATTCTCTCGCCTTGGAATATCTAGACTCAAGACAAGTCTCTAGTTTATCAGTATTTAGCTCCGATAACCCAAAAAGAAATCGAGCAAGAAATAGATAAATTCGATGATTTAAAATCGTCGGGTCCTTTCGGTATACCCACTAATCAAAACTTCTAAAACTGCTAAACTGTAGTCTGTCCAAACCATTAGAATTGATTTATAATACTTGTTTTGATACTGTGCTAGTGTCTAGCAGTCCAAAGATCGCAAAAGTAATCCCCTTATTTAACAAAAAGGCAGTCATGATCAATTAGATCCTAGTAATTACAGACCTAGTTTTCTTTTGTCAGCATTTAATAAATCCTACTCAGAAAAATTAATGGATAAACGTATGATTAACTTTCTGCAAAAAGAAAAATATTCTTCATAGTTATAACCAACTTGGCTTTCGTTCAAACCATTCTACAAGTCATGCGGTAACTCTTATACTTGGCAAAATAGTTAAATCCATATAGATGAAGGATCTTTTCATGTGGTCTTTTTCTTGACTTAAGTAAAGCCTTCATTTAAGTAGATCACAAAATACTGTTGTCAAAACTTGAACGCCATGGCATACGAGGTATTGTTTCTGAATGGTTTCGCTCTTATCTATGTGAGAGAAAGCAGTTCGTTTCAATCAATATTATTGACTCAGACTATTGCAGTATTAGTTGTGGGGTTCCTCAAGGATCGGTTGGTGGACGGATTTTGTAATTGTTGTATATTAATGACTTCAGCTACTGTACTATACTTTACTTTTCAAATTTTATTATTCATTAATATTTCCATTCTTGACATATGGGCTGATAATTTGGGGAAATACATACCCTACTCCTATTCCCCTTGAATGAATAAAGATTGCTACTATAATTTGTTAACGTGTTCCTTGCCATCTCACTACTAGAAAGCATAATAATCCGGTAAAATAACATCTGTACATGTATTGTGTATTGTATTTGTAAATGTAAGATGTGAAAAATGAAACAATCTTGAATGTTGAAATCTTAGCCACTGTTGTTTGCAGTAGCCGAGCATTGACAGCAGAGCTGATTGACGAAAGAAAGAACAACAACAACAACAACAACAACAGGACAACGAAAAACCCTCTTGACTACTAGTTTTCCTGTCAACATGAGATGATATTTTGATCCAAAACAGCCTACACAGTGTATACATAGAAGAACTAGCATTTTCATTATCGAAGTTGAATTGGATTTTATGTCTTGAAAACGTCCAGTTTGGTTCAATTTCAAATTACTCATGTCTTGAGTGGCAAATCTTCTGACCGGTAATTGATTTTCCTTTAACTTTCAAATTTATTTCTTGTAGACATGCAAATCTCTACAAAGTTTCAATGAACTTTCTCTGTTGTACAACGAGTCCTTCAACCGAATGTAAAACGTTTTCACGTGATCGCTGGCTGAACGCGCGCATGTTTCATTTCAAAAATGCTTTGCGTCCATAAAAACAAAAATGGTTTATATTTCATATCCAGTGGATGTGGAGATAATAAAACCTTATTTCACTAAATCTCGTCAAACATGGCTAAGGCTTGTAATATAGCCAACTGGTTTGCCTCCTTGCCAGTTGGGATTCTTAATCCATTTATGTTTGATTTATACGATTTAGTTAGGATTGGTAAATTGAGCTGAAAAGCCCTGTTGAGGGAGTCTCAATCATGTATGTATTTTTTTTAATAGCAGACTCGTTGTTTGGCGCCTCGTTAACTAGGAGCTCATGTACGACTCGATTTCGTAGAATAATTGTGAAATATTGCAGGGCAAAGAGAAACAATAGCATTCAAATATACGAGTGGTTTAGACAGATTTTCTCGCTATTATTTGGATAATGCCTCTTAATTTATTCTACTGTAGATTCACGACTTTGTACTTGAATCTGATTTCCTATATGCTCTGCTGTGCTTTCGTCAGTGTTTACATTTTGCTTCATTAGCATAGGCATTTCTTTTTTAGCTCAAATAATATCAAATCAGCACTGAATATTGAAATAACATAGTTGCATAAGGCCCTCGTGAAAGTGTGACGTTGGCACATGAAGTAGTTTCTGCTTGATGAGATATATTTTGAAAAAAAACCTTTTTTACAGAGAATGTATAAGCTCATTAGTGCTTTTGCCACCCAGACATATAGAAGCCAGAAGTCCCAACCTAGCTGAGCTATCTGCAAATCGGTACTGAATTTTGAAAGAGCAAACATAGAAAAGGTAGATTATCCAGATAATGTTCAGAAAGACACGTAAAATAGTTTTGTGCGTGATGAGGTTTTAAAAACTCTAAATTTTACAGAGGATGTATAGGCTCATTAGCACTTTCGCCACCCAGAACTTTCAAAGCTAATATCTCACAAACTATTACACCAAAAACGCTAGTATTTTCGTACAAAGCTTATAACTATCAACTCCTTTAGGTTTTGGACTCAGTTTTCAATATTTTCAAGTTTTAACCATATGCTAATGAGCAAAATATTGTAAACAAAGATCCGCCTATATTATGCTCTGCTCTGCTCTGCTCTGCTCTGCTCTGCTCTGCTCTGCTCTGCTCTCCTCTGCTCTCCTCTGCTCTGCTCTCCTCTGTTTGTTTTGTTTACTCTCTGTACTTTCAAAAAAGAAAATTCAATATTGGATTCAATATTATTCCTCACTGTGTTCTGTACACGTCTATAAAAATATACATTGTTTTCGTCTTTAAAATTAATGTGTTAAATGTCAAGTTTTCAATATAATCTCGAAGTCACTGATATTTTGTAGTCATAAGCGCAGTGGTAGTCAATCATTTCACATTTTTGGTATCTTAACATGTCTATATGCTCGTTCAATTTTGTTCACTGGTTTATCGTAGTGTATTGTAGTTTCAAATTCATTTTGAAATTTGTTATCGTTTGCAAACTTCCTGCATGACAACGCCCATGAAAACGTAACTGTTTGTTGACTTTGACTGAAACGTCTTTCGAGGTGGGGGAAGTGTATGCTACATTTCTGCTCACAAAACCGAATAGACGACCTTGTTAAGGCCTTTTTTTTGGGGGGGGGGGGGGATTTTTTCACCGTTTATTCGGTCCGGTGACTTGAATTTATTTTGTTTCTAACGTATAGTTTTGTAACTTACATTTCACTCGTAATTAAAGCTATGTAAATAACCATGTGGTTCGAAAGGTTTGAGCTATTGTTTTGTGTTGTCGATTAGTTTTGAATAGAAAACCAATTCCACATTTTGAAGGCTTTTTTAATGTTTATTTGTCTTCAGGTTTTACAGAGCAACTTCACTGATTGCTAATTAATTTATAATATACTTAGCTTAATTATATGAATTATCATTTATAATTCATGTAGGTATCTAGTTATTTCATTTTAACTGCTCTCGTGATTGATTTAGATCTTTAATTCAGATTCATGATCAGCCGCTTTACGTTCGTCAAGTATGTTAAGGCAAGGAATTTTGCTTCAACAGAAAAATTAACTTAAATAGTTTCAATAATGAGCAAGCATGATCATATTTTGCCTTATGAGATATTTCATTGAACTTAACATTTTAAGGTGTTTTTTTGTGACCATCGACGTGTCACGTGACATATGACGTCATAAATTACATTTTTTAAAATGGGCCAATGGGGAAAAAAGGAGGCGAAAATTTTTTTTCTGTTTTAGTATCCTACTAATGAGCTCTTTACAAAACTGTCTTCATCGCTGGTCCACCTCTCTTGTATGAAGAGATAATATGGAAAACAGGTCACGTGACCTCATACTTTAGCTTATATCCAATAAAACAAGAGCGATGGACCAGCGATGAAGACAGTTTTGTAGAGAACACATTAATAGCATACTAAAACAGCAAAAAGTATTTCGCTTCCTCTTTTCCCCATTGGCCCATTTTGAAAAAGGTAATTTGTGACGTCATAGGTCACGTGACACCTCGATAATCATAAAACATACCCTAAAATGTTAAGTTCAATGAAATATCCCATAATGCAAATTATGATCATGCTTGGTCATCAATAAAGCTAGTTAAGGCAAAAAATATTTTTTTATCGTTTGTATCAAAAGTCCTTGCCTTAACATACTTGAGTAGCCCGGCCGGCCCCCATTTCCTTGAAACCTCTGAAAAAAAATGTCAAAAAAGGTAAAGGTAAAGCACTAAATTTAACGTCGGAAGTTCCTTTAGCTAGAAGCAAAGCTAGAAGCTGGCCTCCCAGGAAACTGATGGTGCGCTCATTATTACCCCCAGTCTTTCCATCTGTGCTCCGTTTTACGGGAATTTAAAGCTACTTCAAGCTACACAGAAAGGAAAGAAGTCGAAACAAAGATTGTGAGGTCACTGAGGATCAAACTCGGGACCTCTCGCACCGAAAGCCGCGCACTAATCAACTGTGCCGTCCTTGCTTCGAGTGATCTGTAACGATCACTAAAATGGAATTGATACGGACTGGATCATTTATGGATTGGGAATTCATGACCACTGACTCCGGTAATTATGTGTTCGTGAACAGGAGAGGTTCTCGTATGTATCGTTTAGGCTACGCATCAAAACTCGATCACCTTTTAGAATTGCATTCACAAAAATGTCAGAGATGAACAACTATTGAGAAATATAACCACTTCGCCTTTCTCTCTTTAAGCAAAGTATTGATTTTTGTCCAGGGTTTTTTTTATATATATATATATATATATATTTAAAACCCCGGGGGGGGGGACTCCGTTCGTAAATGGACAGGGATGCTCGTCGTACCTTTTAGGGGTCAAAATCTGCAATCTGGTACCTTTTAGGGTTTCTCAGACTTAGGTGGACTACCAGAGACATAGCTGGTACCTTTTAGGGATTGTTTTGGGGTAAATAAACTACCTAAAATAGGCATGAAAGGAACGATTTCGATTATCTGAACTGAATCTTCAAAGCACATCGATAACAAATGTTTCATTACTTTAATTCTTTATTATTGTTTTTGAATTGGTACCTTTTAGGGGTAGAAATGAATTGTTGCCACTGCCACTCAGGTACCCGCTTTTAGGGGTCCTTTTCAAAATTTCCGACGAGCATCCCCGTCCTTTTATATATAGGAGTCCCCCCCCCCCCCCCCCCCCGGGTTTAAAGCATTCTAGATTCAGTATACCTTCAATAAATCCTCTGTTGACTTGGGATCACGAAGAAGCGTCTTGGTCTGATTCTTACACTTACCGTCGAGATGGGCACTGGCATGGTGGCAAATCAACACACAGAGGAGAAGAACCGCCAATACCTTCATGTTCTCTGGTAGACCTACATCAATAGACAGTCTTAAGGTAGTATAACAGTGTAAGCTCTACTAAGGATACACTTGACGCAATATAGGTACTTTCATGGAGGTTCCCGTTCTCGCTACAATGTCAGTTTGGGCTTAAGCTTGTTCACTGGCTTTTCAAAAAGAAACTCGAAGACATCGTCCGTCAGCGTTGCTTATTTAAGGACCCAATAACCCTTTTGGGAGTTGGAAAAGAGGACTCTTAACTGGTTTTCCCATGCAAATTAAGGTATAGGTTTAGATTTTTAAGCTAGCACTAATCCATAAAAGTATTGGTGTAATATACTTATTCAGTAAACGTTACCTTTGATTGGAGTTTTGTTTGACGACAAGGGCACGATGTAATAACTGAAGGTAAGGTTTGGTACACTCTTATTAAAGCATTATAAAAAATAGAATAAGGATTGACGTCACTAATCCTTTACTTACAGCCAATCGGAATTTAACTAGTATAGACTGTACTTTAATTGAACTGATTTTCTATGCTCTGCATGTTCTGCTCTGTTTTGCATGGCCTACAACTAGTTTTCAGGCACGTGATCGCTGGCTGTACGCGCGCATATTTGTTTTATTCCCATTTCAAGATTTCGAAACGGAAGGAATGTTTTGCATCCATAAAAACGAAAATCGTTTATATTTCCTATCCATTTCATACGATTTTATATCATGGAACGCGAGACGATGATTTGCAACGATGATTTTTCGCGCACATTACGTCTTCAACTTGAGTTAAATTCGTTAATTTGTCAGGTTGCAAGTATTATTTTGACTTCAAATCTTTGTTGTCAGTCAACTGACATCTAATTTTCTTAATATTATGAATTCCCACTTTTCTACTCCTCATATCCTGCAGCCTGAAAGAATCATAGATCATTCTGCTGCTTTGATTGATAACATATTTTTCAATTCTTTTGAACCTGCTGTACTAATTAGTGGCAATATATTGAGTGATCTCACAGACCACTTGCCGCACAAGGCGAAATTGTGGATTTTAGGACATTTAAGGAAAATCTGAAATGAACCTTAAATTTACTAGTATATTTAGGTTACCTTTACTGACTGTCCTTAAAGTTACTAGTGAATTTATGTACTTTTCGTTGTTTTCTTAAAGTGTCTTAAATTTATTATTAACTTTAAGAACATATACTGAACTCCTTAAAACCAGTAATACCTTTAACGACCTTTACGATAGAAGCTTAAATTAATTTAAAGTTGCCCAACAACTTTAAGAAGATATAAGGCAGTCTTAAATTTACAGAATTTGGAAAAGTAAAGTGTGTTGATTCGGTCAATTGCCACACAGTGGGATGGGAAAATTTAGTCAATGTTCCACAATGAAAAAGACAACAAAAAACATCATTATAAAATCACAAATTTCGAGGCAACTATTCTGATCGAACCTAGAATCGTTTTAAATTAATGGCAAATTAAGAAGTTAAGTTCATTTATTTGTCTAGTTAACAATAAAGTTATACACTCAATTAACTGTAATTTTGTACAAGAAAGTCTTTCTTAATCAAGCAATCTATCAAGTTTATTTAATTTCATCAAATATTACAGATAATAATTGTTAATATTTACATAATATTAATTTCGTTGATAGTTTCCCCCATCACTTTCTATTTACAATATATTCAAGTTAAACATAGATTTTATAAGGTATGGGACTTACAACAAGGCTATCAATACCAGCTACCTTATATGATGCAGCAGCAAATGTGCTTACAATTCTTTGTACCGGAAGAAAAGTGGAAGGTCCCCCCTGTTCAAAATCTCTTTCTTTCCAAACTTCAATTGGATTACCGAAGTATCCCTTCTGTGGATGGTTTTGGTACCAATCAACAATTGCAAATATGTTCTTTCGATGTACCACCAACCCTAAACTCATGTCTAATATAGTGCTTTACATATCCAGGTCTCACATTTAAAGATAGGCTATTGATTGTCCCATCATCACCACACCAAGATGCTCTGATACGTGCTGACCGTAAGCTACGGCATGCCATCCTTGAACCATAAGTTGTCATACCAATTTCAACTGTTTTAAACTTCTTAATAACTTGTGAAAAGGTACAGGTAGCCAAATCAAGGCCAGGGTAAAGTGCTGCGTAAACACACTTTAAGGCTTCCATGTCATCACCATCCACAACTCCTCTGACGAAACGATTAGGTAAAGCTATCATGCTTATGTCTCCCCAGTCAAACTCGTGGATTCTGCAGGTTCCACTAAACATGATTTGCCGGGTACTTTTTGCATCGACGGTTTGAAATACTCGATTTTCGACCACCACTGACCTTAACTCACTAGAAAACTCTTGAGGAAGACATAAATCATCGGAAAAAGACGTTATGTTGAATTTTCGCATTATCTGTATTTCTGGGTTATTGTTGTTAGTTTTAAAGCTTCCAAGAAGCCCATTGTATCGTTCGAATGAAAAACACCAAAATCCATACAATGAACCAAAATCATGAATGCATTCTTTTAAATGTCCGTGAAGATGCATATTTGGTGTTATTGTAAGTTTACCATACAAACGTTCGACATTATTGCAAAATTTAACAAGCAGGAAATCACCTTTAGTTATGTCATCTTTTGTTAAAAATGGCTTGCATAGGGATCTACATGCCAATACAAATGACTGCCAGCATTGAAGGTCAGCATCTGGTAAGAGGCCTTTAAGACAAAACATAGAAAATACCATTGTCCAATTTTTCCATTCTTCGGCTGTAAATGAGCCATAATTTGAACGGATGTTTGATGGAAGCCTCCCAGCATCACTTTGGACATTCATACTTGCAATTCGTGAGCTCACCTCTTCGATATTATCACTTGTCAAGAGTCCTTTTTCGAGCCACAGTTTAAACATATGTTTAGCAGTACCAAGAAAAAGGTTGTGCATTGGGTCTATAACGCAGAACCTGACAGAGTCATAATAAGGAAGGTCAAGCAGAGTCGTATACCTTACGCCATGTTTTTTCTCCAACCTTTTTCTTTCTGCATTACTTTTTGCACGCTGCACTCTAGCTACTCTTCTCCTTTGCTTTTCGTCTGTCCTTGTCTCCCATGTGTCTCTTTCAAATCCAGAGTAGTTCTTTTTCTCTCCAAAACCACCAGGAAATTTCTTAAAGCAACGTGAGCACCCAAGCTCAGCTGAATGACTAAGAAAGCCACACAATTTCCTTGAGGCGGGAATATCAGATGAAGCACATAGCAGTGCAGCTCGAAATGTAAGTGGGAACAAAGAAGATTCACTTGTGAGCAATCGAATTCCCCTCCATAATGCATTCAACTCGTTGACGATAGGTACCAGGAAGTTATTTAATGACTGTGGTTCTTTTTTTAAATTTGGAATGATTCCAACAAGAAAAATGTTCTCACGTTTGAATCGCTCTTGTCTCGGTAAATTCATTAACACCAGATAGATCACTCCGACAGAAAAATCGTGACGTCGTTTGAAAGGTTGGAACCAATCGCAGTTCATCATAAATCCGTAGTTCCTTTCTTTACTCAAAAACGGTTGTCCCTTATATTCCATAAAGTCTTTCCAGACCTGCCCATCATAAACATCTCCATATTCATTTTCTTGAGTTTCTCTGCTTCTCCACAATTCGCATTTCTCCGTGAAGCCTTGGCGTTTGACAAACTTTTCTAGAGTGTCAATTATGCTATTAAAACAAAAGACCTTTAAGGGGTAAAACAGTCTTTTGTCAGTAGTAGTGATCACTTCCTTGACTAACTGATGACCGCATTCACGTTTTCTTCTTCTGTAACGCACCATATTAGAGCAACGCTTAGCAACTTGTCTTCCATTAACAACCATTGTACATTCATTGGGATTGTACAGTTTGGTACATTTAGGGCAAACAACGTATCTCTGGAATGCATCTCGGTCCATACCAAGAAAATTCCGCATTAGGTATAGTGTTCCTGGAAAAACAGCAGCAATTCCAGCAACATAATTGCACTGCAGTCCAATAACATGGAAAAACTTTGACATGAACTGTAACAACCACTCCAATCCATTGTCGCTTACGTGACAAGCTGATTGCCAAACAAGCAAGAAATATACAATCCAAGTTACGAACACAAGTTGTTGGCTTCTCGGTGTATTGGACTGTTTTGCCTCAATTGGAGTGTTCAATCCCATCTCCATTTCTTCCAACAGATCACTCGGCGAAACGCCATTCCATTCTTCTGTTTCCTCATCATCTGATGAATCATCCTCAGAAGAGTCCTATTGACAGATTGAAAATATCATATAAATAAACAGGAATCAACCACTTGAAAAATGAACTCCAGTAATTGTCTAAAAAACATTGATAAAATGAAAACAGAAAACAGAAATAGTTAACATCAAATTGCTTGCTGTATAGTAACTTGCCTTTTCTGTTGCTACTTCAGACTCATAATCATTATTTTCATTGGAATCGGTAGCCTCCTGTGACCTTTCTTCTGCAGTAGAAACGTTTGCCTGCTCAGATATAACATCGGCTACAGCGTCTAAAATAAATAAATTGATAATTATATTACTGATGAATTATAAAATAACGCATTTGTTATTTAATTGATAAATAAAGCTTTAAAAATACATTTCAGCTTTCTATAATTGTC
Organism: Telmatactis stephensoni; assembly: GCA_029948255.1. Classification (NCBI taxonomy): domain Eukaryota; kingdom Metazoa; phylum Cnidaria; class Anthozoa; order Actiniaria; family Isophelliidae; genus Telmatactis; species Telmatactis stephensoni. Next base: position 338,434 of record JALIZF010001679.1, on the reverse strand, counting down.
ATGATGCAGACTATAGAAATCCTATATATCAACTGATAATAAATCTCAAAGAAAGAACGACACTTTTTACGTTTTTTTACTGATAATCGTTTTATGGTTTATATGAGAGATGGAAAAGCTTTTGGTGATATTTTGGTTGCCTTAATGGCATTTTCTGTTGTCTGTTCTCTCAGAATTTTAGTTGTTATAGCTGTTTTGTAACTACGCCCGTTGATCCCACGAAGAGTTTGTGGGATCAGAGGGCAAACAGGCTTTATTGAACTGAAAAGTCATTGATCATGAACTGAAAAGGCATCAGATCATTACTGTGGTTTAGATGTGGCACAGAAAAAAGCTATTTTGATATACTCTAAAAGGTTTATATATTTTGTGACTCATTAATTGACCATTGGTTCAGTATGCCCTCTGATCCCACACTTCAACCTACTAAGATTAAAAGCCATTGATTCTTATAAAGATAAGGGGAAATAACTTAAATGATGTTTCACAATTTAGAATGAGATTAATACAAATACGTTATTAAATCTTTGAATTATCTCGAATGTACAGTCAACTCTCGCCTTGCGGACATCCCGATATTACGCATTAACATGCATTGCAAGAAAATACACTCTGTCAAATATTTCTTTTACATAACGAAACATTTTGCTCTCGTTCATTACACGTGTAATATATCTAGCATTTTTATGATTTCAAATTGAGATGTGTTTTTTGAATATGGTGTTCTATTAACTTGAAGAATGAACGAAATAGCCATGCCGGCACATCCAAGTTTATAAGTTACAAAAAGCCGCGTTTAGCTTTTGTTTCCTTTTGGCGTCTTAACCGCGCGAGTTCATTTTCAAGTTTCTGAATTAAGGACGTGCTCTTGGTTGACAAATTCACTTTGCTTGTTGACAATGACACATCGTAGCGGCCATTGCAAAATATCGGGATGTACTCAACAAGGACTACTATTCAAACGGTTAGATCAACATCTACGTCGAGTTCATCCTGGCGTCACACGAGAAGATAACGAAAAACTACCGATGCCAAATCAGAATGAGAGACGATACGAAACAGCTTGTAAACCTTCCAAAAATGATCGACATGCCTCTGAAGCATGCAGGATACCCTCTTGTAGGTATTATTGCGTACTTCTGCGTCGTTTATCCAGGCACGTGGAGAGGACTCACAAAATGACTTTTCGTAACTACAGAATGATATTTTGTGCCCTGGACAAAATACCGAAGAATGCGACCGACAAGGAGCGAAAAAAGGTGCTAGCAAGGCGTTCAAAATGTATTGAAGCAGAGGAGGTTCGCCTATTGGGTGCCGGAGTTCAGCCAGATGCAGTAAAAGCTTTATTCTCTACAGTTTGTTTCAAATGAAGCAAAGACAACAAAAATGGCTTTTTAAAAGCCACCAAATTCTTTGAAAGCAATGACAGAGATGCATACTGCTTAGACTCATTGATAAAAATTTTCATTGGAACACAGTTAGAATAGCATATTCATTAAATTTGTTAACTTATACTACACATCATTTATTGTCTAAATAACTAATAACTTGATCGTGAGAGTGAAACAAAATGCAAATTAATTTAATTACACTGTTAATTAAGTAGCGGCATCCTTTTTTCTGCTTTACAAAGCTATGCGCTTGCAAGCATGCAAACAGTGAGAACAAAACACTTCCAGAAAGCCGCATCTACGGCATTTCTAAGGTACAATGAAAAGTTAAAAATTTAGATACTTTTCAACATATTAAAAAAGTGTTCTGAGTCCACTAAGTTAATTTTTTTACCTGAGCAGAAATATTAAAGCATAAAAAATTGCTGTTGATAGGTGATTCAATTTCTTGTGATATTTTGAATACTTTTTAGTGATCTCCTCCAGTAGAAACTTCAATAAAAACAAAAATCACGCATTTGCAGATCCGCAGCAATTCTTAATTCTCTCTTTTACATTTCCGCTAAACCCGTCAAGTATGCCCATGTAACTAAAACTAGTTTAATACTCACCGTTAAAAGAAGTCGCTGTTTCCATGTTTTCATCTGAATCAGAGTTATAACAGTCATACTGATATTGGCGCGGATATATCGAGTTATCATCAGCTGCTGTAATAGATCGTCTCTGTCTTCCTGGCTTAATACAAGTCTTGAATCTAGCGTGATTATACCGTGCTTTACGCGAGAGCTTTTCTCCACAAAGGTTGCATGGTCTTCTTTGATCTTTGGATTTTTTCTTGGAAAATGGAAGACTCATAGCTATATTTTGAATTTAAAACGCAAGTTTTCGTCTGCTCAGTACTGTCGAAATAAAAGTCTACAAAATCATCTTTTGAAGTTTCCGATCAGTTACATCAAAGCAAACTGGCGGTCTCTATTAATGTGTGATGTTTTACCGAAATCAGCCGACAAAAAGACAGTGGTGACAATTGCGTCACTGAGTTAAGAATAGAGTCATGTGTTCTTACGGCGGTATCAAATCTAACGATTGCTGCTTTATTCGCAATTTCTTATTGCTGAACCTGAACCCATTCGTTTGTGAAGACTGCAACATACTCATACTCAGCTGATCATGTCCAATCCTTTGGAAAACAGTGCTTCTGAAAACATTGCGATTATCTTACAACAACTAGTAAAGGAAACAAGAGAGTTGAAGGAAGACAACAAACGATTGCATGAGCAAATTCAGAAGCAGCAAGAAGAGAGACAGAAAACGGAAGACGCAGTGGAAACCAGTACAACGAGGCATCGCCGGCGTCGACGAACCGCTCCTAAAGATTGTCAGGTAACGAAAAATCTGATTAAAGTTTGTTTTACGTTCATTTGCTGTGGTCTCCTAATATTAATTCATACTTGTACTCTCTTAAGCTATGGTAAGCGCTTCCCAGACTGCTCTTCTGAGTTAGTGGTCTTGAAATGAAACTGGCCTTGAATCAATCATACACAATTCCTGAATAAATCGTAGTAGGAACATTTTCAAAGTCTTCAGCGATTTAATGATCAACTTTTTCATAAAATATATGTCGAAGTTAATTATATTATTTTGTTTTCGTTTATAGGCTGCAGTAAGATCTGTATACAAAACCTTGCTGGAGCTATGCCGCGAAGAAGATGAGACGCTTCGTTTTAATGGGTTTGCCGTCGAAGAAAGGTGAGCACTAAACTAATCATTGAAACCACTGATCTTTGTGAAGACCACTATTTGAAATTTTAATCATTTTAATTTGAAATTTCCTTGTCTTCAATTTCTAGGTTTGATTCCCCAGCCAACAGAGCAGTAACACAGCGGCTTGTGAGAGAAACAATGCGAGATAATGGGGGAGAAAATTGTGAATTCTCTGTTGCTACAATAAAGCGTAAGTAAAACTAATCGAAACACACATGATTTTGCATTTAAGTAATTTTATAAGTAAACTCGGTTTGTCGCGCGGTGAAAAATTTGTAAAACATTACCAAATATTTTTCAATCAGTGTTTGATAAGTAGTTAATAAAGATAGGTGTGTTGTATAAAGGCTCATAAGGGTTCTTTATTTAGTTGCAGTGAAACGATACTTTTGGAGTAAAAAGGAAGACGGCAAAAGGCAGTCACTTGGCCAGTTCGAAGAGCACAGATCAACGTGTCGTAAGCATCAGCGGCAAAGCACGGTAGGTTTGGTTTTCTTGTTAAAATTTTATCCCCATGCCTGGAGGTTACATGTAGTCTTGAATTGAATTAAAAAGGCTAAATTATTTCTAGAATGACAGCTTATGAATTAGATAATAACTATTGCTTTTATTTTACTCAATTGTAGAAACAAGCAAATAGAACAAGTGCCATCGAGGACATGGACTGGCCAGAAGAAACAAAAGAAAAATGGAGGCAATTACTAAGCAACAATGACTACATTTCTTCCGAAGAAAGTGCGGAAGAGGAAGATGATCGCGGACAGAAAAGGGTCATGTTTTTTGTAAAGCCTCTAGCTTGGGAGAGAAGGGAATTAAGGGAAGGGAAAAGAGCACTGGATAATCAATACCTGTCTAAACTATCTAGACGTGCTCGCATGAAAAGAATTCCACGAGTACGCAGTAGCCAACAGTCTACCAGGTCTAAACCTGAGCGGTCCTTTAGATGGGCTGTGCGAAAAAATATTCCAGACTGTGATAGTTCAATAGGAGCACCTTCTCTGTCCTCAACTCTAAATTGAGTATTTCAAGTTCATTTCACATCCGGCAGTCATCAGTTTTCAATTTTGTGATTGTTTCAGTTAGCAAAACTTTATGATTGTAATTTTTCCTAATAACCATGTCTCGTTTCAGAGGACATTATTAATTATTGATATTTACTTGCCATGATGTATGATGTATATGTACACCAAAGCTTAATAAAGTGATTTTTAAGTATCCTATATCTCTGTTTAGTGGTTACCTAAAAATTAAACTAGAAATAAAATGGAGTAAGGGTAAAAATGGGTAGCAATGATTTCAGTTTCGGGAAGCTAAAAATGAAATCATCAAAAAAGGTATATATTGCAAATTATTTGTTTGAGAAAATAAAAATAAAAGTCCTTTTTGGGCAACAAAAATATATATACTAACTGTTTTTTACTGGTGATTATAATATGCTCTTAAATAGGTTTAAAGCTGAAATTTAATGACATATTCATACTAAGTAAAGATACTTAAATGTTGAATTTAGATATATCATTACCTTTCCAAGATTCATTAAAGTCTTTGAAATTTGCTATATAAGGGCATTTAAATGTTTTCTTAAAGTGTATTAAATGGGTATTTTGTAACCTTTAAGAACTCTTGTATAGTCAACGAAAGTCAAAATATAAGGATCCTTAAAGTCGTTAATAAAGGCTCTGAAATTTAAACTTTTGTGATCTTTCAGGTTGATTTAGGACTAACTTAAATCCATTATTTCACCTTGTGCCGAATTTTCTTATCATTTACAAAATCTCTGCTCTTCCATCGAACTTTAAGGTGTATAAGAGAGACTATTCTGAACTGGTTGAAAGTGCATTGATAGAGGAAGTAAGCTCGATTCAATGGCTTCAGATCTTGTCTTCTGCCCTTTTAACACAATAACACCAATTATTGATAGCATGCTCCCATCAAGAACCTTTCCAAGCAGAAGATTAAAACTCTTTCTACTCAAATTATGGATCGCTAAAGCAATAAATAGAGAATACTTCATGGAAAGTGCGCGCGTACGGTTTTTATTCACGAGTTGTGAAGTATCGTAAAACGAACGAGCGAGGAACGAGGGAGTGAGTTTTATGATACAAACAACGAGTGAATAAAAACTGTACAAAGCACTTTCCATGGTGTTTTCTGTTTATTTTATACATACCGAGATTTTTATAAATTTTAGTCATTTTGCTGTGAAAATGGTTTGCTTTTCCATGGTCAAGATTTTGATTTCAAAAAACACAAAAACCCTACAAAACAAAATTTAAATTACAAACAGACGTCAAAACAAAACAAAAATAATATTTATTTGTATCTAAAGTGAATTACAGTGCAAAATTATGATTCTTTTCTGTGTAACTTGGACTTTTTTTCTCGTTGACAGACGTTTGTTTACAAAACGAGCAAAGACAATGCGAAGAATTTGAGTTCATTCAAAGTATTCAAAGACAAACTTACGGTCAAATTCACGCTCGTTAAACATGCTTGGCGTTTCAAATGTCCTTCAAAACTTTACCTTGAACTTGATTTATCAGTGTTTTTCTCCGAGCTTTTCTATAAAAGGGCTCAGTTCGACTAAATTTTCATTCAGTGACTCCGAATCTGCCGGCCGTGAATATACAATCCTCCTTCGCTTTTTGCAGCACAGCGTGGTTTTGAAAATCTTTTTCCCATAGAGCTCTTCTTCTGCATGACATCGATTACTTTTGTGGTAAATAAGATAATCTACTTGAATTTTTACTGAATAAAGATTGAAAATTGAACTGCCGAGACTGAAAATCCTTCGATAAAAAGTGCTGAGAGAAGCCAGTTTGCTGAAAAATTTTCATCAGAAATGAAGTCGCTTCTGATTGGACGTATCGTTTTTCTCACACGTGAAGAAAACGATACGCGCGTTCTGATTGGCTGAGAGCAGTGAACGAACGAAAATTTACTAAATGGAATTTTAGTGAGTATATCTCGATATGTATATATCAAAGTCAAAAATTCTCTTTTTGAAAAATATTTTAAAACTAAGAGTGCCTTTCACCATGCTAAATACAAAATTTACCGCAACACAATAACCTCTCTCATTAAATCAAAGAATTATTATAAGTTATAATGACTACTTTACTAACAATTGCAAAAGCTTAAAAAATATTTGGCGGGAGAGGTATCAGAAAAAAAAATTACCACTAAAACGAGTACGCGTTGCAGAGCAAAGAGAAACAATAGAATTCAAATATAGATAGATTTTCTCGATATTATTTGGATAATGCCCCTTAATATATTCTACTGTAGATTCACTACTTAATACTTGAATCTGATTTCCTATATGCTCTGCGCTGTGCTTTGGTCTATATTATGCTCTGCTCTGCTCTGCTCTGGTCGTTTGTTTTGCAGTCTACTCTCTGTGCTCTGAAGAAAGAAATATTGGATTCAATCTTATTCCACACTGTTTTAATTGATGTTTTAAATGTCAAGTTTTCAATATATGATCGGCTCAAAGTCACTGATATTTTGTCGTCATAAGTGCAGTGGTGCTCAAACATTTAGACATTTGTGGTATTTTAACATATCTATATGCTCGTTCAACTTTGTTCACTGGTTTATTGTAGTGTATTGTAGTTTCAAATTCATTTTCTGCATGCAAACTTCCTGCATGGCAACGCCGATGGCAGATTGTTGACTTTGATGGAAACGTCTTTCGAGGAGGGGGAAGTGTATGCTACATTTCTGCTCACAAAACAGAGTTGACGACCTTGTTATTAAGGCCTAATTTTAGGGGGGTGGGTATTTTTCACCGTTTATTCGGTCCAGTGTAGTAACAAATCCATATTCTAACTGCAGTTGGCTACACTTAAAGTAGAGCCTAGGTCTGCCGTGTGTATTAGACATGTTCCTGAATAACTTGAATTTATTTTGTTCCTTACGTACAGTTTTGTAACTTACATTTCAATCCCAATTAAAGCTATATAAATAACCATGTGATTCGAAGGGCTTGAGCTATTGTTTTGTGTTGTCGACTAGTTTTGAATAGAAAAACAGTTTCACATTTTAAAGGCTTTTTTAATGCTTATTTGTCTTCATGTTTTACAGAGCAACTTGACTGATTGCTAATTAATTTATAATATGCTTAATTATATGAATGATGATTTATAATTCATTTAGGCTTTTAGTTGTTTTATTTTAGATGCTCTCTCAATAAAGATTTGAAGTCCAAATAATACTTGCAACACAAATTAACGAATTTAACTCAAATTGTACGAGTATTGCGCGAAAAGTCGTCGTTGCAAATCGTCTCGCAATACATGATATGAAATCGTATAAAATCGATAGGAAATATAAACGATTTTCGTTTTTATGAATGTAAAACATTCCTTCCGTTTCGAAATAAAATGGAAATAAAACATATATGCGTGCGTACAGTAAGCGATCACGTGAAAACTAGTTGTAGGGCATCAAAGTAGCAGAATGGTCTATGATTCTTCCAGGCTGCAGGATATGAGGAGTAGAAAGTGGGAATTCATAATATTAACAAAATCAGATGTCAGTTGACTGACAACAAAGATTTGAAGTCAAAATAATACTTGCAACACAAATTAACGAATTTAACTCAAGTTGTAATGTGCGCGAAAAATCATCGTTGCAAATCATCGTCTCGCGTTCCATGATATAAAATCGTATGAAATGGATAGGAAATATAAACGATTTTCGTTTTAATGGATGCAAAACGTTCCTTTTGTTTTGAAATAAAATGGGAAGAAAACATATATGCGTGCGGACAGCCAGCGGTCACGTGAAACCTAGTTGTAGGCCATGCAAAACAGAACAAAACAGAGCATAGAAAATGGTCTGTGATATCACTATATTGCCACTAATTACAGCATGTTTTAAAGAATTAACAAATATGTTATCAATCAAAGTAGCAGAATGATCTGTAATTCTTGCGGGCTGCAGGATATGAGGAGCACAAATGTGGGAATTAATCCATAATATTAAGAAAATAAGATGTCAGTCCTTGACTGACAGCAAAGATTTGAAGTCAAAATAATACTTGCAACACAAATTATCGAATTTGACTCAAGTTATACGGGTGTTGCGCGAAAACTCGTCTTTGCGAATCGTCTCGCGTTCCATGCTATGAAATCATATATGAAATGGATATGAAATATAAACGATTTTCGTTTTTATGAATTGAAAGCATTCCTTACGTTTCGAAATAGAATGGAATAATATGCGGCGTGCGGACAGCCAGCGATCACGTGAAAACTAGGCCATGCGAAACAGAGCAGAACATGCAGAGCATAGAAAATCAGTTCAAAGTACAGCCTAAACTAGTTAAATTCCCATTGGCTGTAAGTAAAGGATTAGTGACGTCATTCCTTATTCCATTTTTTTTAATGTTTGAATAAGAGTGTGCAAAACCTTAACTTATTATTACATCGTGCCCTTGTCGTCAAACAAAACCCATTCAAAGGTAACGTTTAATAAGTATAAGTTATATCAATACTTTTATGGATTAGTGCTAGCTTAAATTAAACCTATACCTTAATTTACTTGGAAATCCAGATAAGAGTCCTCTTTTCCAACACCCAAAAGGGTTATTGGGTCCTTAAATAAGCAACGCTGACGAACGACGTCTTCGAGGTTCTTTTTGAAAAGCCGGTCAGCAAGCCCCAACTGACATTGTAGCGAGAACGGGAACCTCCATGAAAGTACCAATATTGCGTCAAGTGTATCCTTAGTAGAGCTTACACTGTTATACTACCTTAAGACTGTCTATTGATGTAGGTCTACCAGAGAACATGAAGGTATTGGCGGTTCTTCTCCTCTGTGTGTTGATTTCCTACCATGCCAGTACAAGCAGTGCGCTGACTGACACCAATAAGCTTGATCGTGATCCCGAGTCCACAGACGATTTATTGAAGGTATACTGAATTTAGAACGTTTTACATATATATATATATATAAAACACACACAAACTGAACAAAAACGATTTTATGCTTAAAGAGAAAAAGGCAAGAGCTTTTAGTTGGTTATATTTCTCAATAGTTGTTCATCTCTGAAATGTTTGTTAATGCAATTCTAAAAGGTGATCGAGTTTTGATGCGTAGCCTAAACGATACATACGAGAACCTCTCCAGTTCACAAACACGTAATTACCGGAGTCAGTGGTCATGAATTCCCAATTCCATAAATGATCCAGTCCGTATCAATTTCATTTTAGTGATCGTTACAGATCACTCGAAGCAAGGACGGCACAGTTGGTTAGTGCGCGGCTTTCGGTGCGAGAGGACCCGAATTCGATCCTCAGTGACTTCACATCCGTGTGTCCGACTTCTTTCCTTTTTTGTGTAGCTTGAAGTAGCTTTACTGAAACATCCGTAAAACGGAGACTGAACTGATGGAGAGAGGAGGTAGAATGAGCGCACCGTCGGCTTCCTGGGAGACCAGCTTCTAGCTCTGCTTCTAGCTGAAGGAACTTCCGACGTTAAATCTAGTGCTTTACCTTTAACTTTTTTGACTTTTTTTCAGAGGTTCCAAAAAAACGCTTCGTTAAATGAACGTAAGGCGCCTGAATCTGAGTTAAAGATCTAACTAAATCAAGAGAACATTTAAAATAAAATAACTCAAAGCTGTTGTAATTCAGAATGTAAAGGAAACAGAATAAACAAGGCTCTTGAACTCGGTCCTCTTCTTTTTTACTTTGTACTTTCGTGTCAACAAGATATCAAGAGCACATGGTGATGTGCGGGGGGTCCTTACAAAACAGGGGTCCCCAGGGGGTATAGGTAAAACACAAAAACGATATATTACAACAAAAGCCTAAATAAATTATAAATGATAACTCATATAATTAAGTATATTATAAATTAATTAGCAACCAGTCAAGTTGCTGTGTAAATCCTGAAGACAAATAAACATTAAAAAGCCTTCAAATGTGGAATTGTTTTTGTATTCAAAACTAGTCGACAACAGAAAACAATACCTGAGGCCTTTCGAACCACATGGTTATTTACTTAACACTTATTGACTGGGACCGAGGGAAACAGTATGTTTTGTGGTCCCGAGACCGCCAATGTTTCCCGAGGCGGAGCCGACGCTGCATGCAGTAGCAAAAAAAGAGCACAAATATGCGAAAAGATAACGCAAGTTGAATTTAACGGCGATCAGAAAAAAGGATAGAGGATCTCTTGAAAAAGTTGAAAGAGCAACAAGGCTCCTTGACAAAGATTAAAAAAGAAGAGGAAAAACTCCTTCAAAAAGTACGTCTCGATGAAGATTTAGTTGAAGTCGCTAAAGCCCGGCTAGCAGCCATCAAAGAAGAACCTTTTATGAAGAAGAAAACGACAGCTTTAAGCCCTTTTAGCTACCTAAACTAGATTCTAAACAAAAAGTTTTAAATTTTCTGAATGCCTAGCAAGGTCAAGATGACAACGAGGAAACCCTTCTCTAAGCCATGTAGCTGAGTTTGTACAAGAAATTGAGAGAGAGGAATGACCCATACCTAATGCTAGAAAAACCTGAAAGAGCGAAACCAGCAATCAAACCAATCAACAGCTATTCACTACTGCAAGACAAGGCTTCGCCTCCATGATGACCAGTCTATCCAGGGACTCACCTGAGGAGCCCAAGAAATGGTGTTTCCTGCACAAGAAACCACACCCATTAACAAAATGTCGCTCGAATTCATTAGAAGAACGGAAAAATCTCTTGAAGCAAGAAAAAGTGTTTACGATGTGCATTCACACGTAGCCACATAGCAAAGGACTGCAGTGAAACTATTTACTGTGATGAATGCCAAAATGATGCGCACATTACAGCCTTACACCCCCAGTCAACTGAGACCCAGTCAAACACACAGAGTCTAAAACTGAAGACAGAAGACAAGAGTCTAGAACCAAACATCATCAAATTAAATCTACCTGTACCGAAGTCTGCGTAAAAATCAAAAGAACACGATCTTGTTGCAAATTATGCCCAGCTTATGTGAACAATTCAAGTAATCCAGAAAAGAAGACGAAAGTGTATGCATGTGCTGATAGACGATCAGAGCAACCACTCGTTGGCTAAAGCAAAGCTCTTTGATGAACTGGGAGAGAATGGAGAAGCTACTTCTTACACATTAACGACATGCACAGGAGTAAGTCAAAAGAAAGGGAGACGGGCTAGAAGACTTATCCTTGAGTCTTTAGACGGCAGCATAAAACACAATCTTCCAACGTTAACAGAATGTGATGCAATACCTGACAGCAAAGATGAAATACCTATACCTGAAGTAGCGTTAGCTTATTCTCACCTCCATGAAATTGCACACAAGATTCCAGCATTGAAGTCCCCATGCTTATCGGAAGATGTACCTCCCCTCCACAAGGTACACGAGTCAAGAAATGGCCCAGGAAACGCGCCATGGGCCCAGCAACCCGACCTGGGTTGGGTCGTTATTGGAAACACGTCCTTGGATGGCGCTCACTGAGCCGGGTGATATCTCTTCATGCGCAACGAACGTGTTGTACAATGGACGTCCATCATATTTGCAGCCTTGTACGAATTGACTCTATGTCAAGCTCAACTTGACTTCTCATTCAGTTGTAGCGATGGATGGTGTTCAAGAGAAAGGAGTCTTCATCAATGGAAACTTTGTAGATGGATTCGGATCAAAAGTGTTCACGACTGCCAAAGATGATAACAAGGTTGGATTGTCTGTTGAAGATAGAAGATTCATCGACATCATGGCCGAACAAGGCATGGTGAAATGTCAATCAGGCAACTGGGTTGCATCTTTACCTTTCCGTACCACTAGTAGTGAACTTCCAAACAATCGAGAGCTTGCTATGAAGAGACTCAAATCCACACATAGCCTGCGTTGCTGGCGGTCTGCGGTTTTACGCAGGCTAATCCACACACTGAAGAATCTCGACAGAAAGCCGCAAATGAAACAACACTATTTTACCTTCATGCAGACTCTTGTTGATCATGGCAATGTCTGCATTACTGTCGACAGTTTTCCATAAAGAATAATCGTGCACAGCGGTATTAAACTTTTTGCACACAAGTGCAATGACTTGCATTCTTTCTTTCATTGGATCCATAAAATCATCACAAGGACATCATGTGGTAAAGACATATCATATTAAAATCTAAAAGTTCAAAAAACATCTCAACGAGAAATGTTTACATCTCCTTAAGTCTTTATTAACTGAAATAAGAAGATAGAAAAACTGTCTGACAAGAATATACCAATTTTCTCATTAACTCTCGCCGGTTTGCAGCATACTATATGGATCAAACCAGAATGCTGGTATGTCCATGTGCACTAGTTGTACAAATCATCAATTTTTTTGTTCGCCTAGGTAATATATAAAACCAGAGCGGTACACCAAAATGAAGTGAGTCAAAATGAGGTATGAAAGTGAATGCAAATTGTACTTTAATAGATTTTCAGTTTCATTTGGAAATTAAAATTACAGACTGACCTGCTTGTGATAGCTGGCTTTTAGAGCTTGCAGCATCTATTCTTTGATTCCGGCGTCGGCTACGTTCAGTGATTATTAACAAAAATATATCTTAGTGGAGCTGTTGTTTTTCGTTTATGAACTTTTAAATATCTACTACGTATACCTACCACTAGCATTTGTTATTTCTTGGCAGAATCTTTTTTCCGGAGGAACTAGTAAGTCAGCAATAGCATATGATCTACAATTGAAGTCGAACAGAGACATTATTTTGACTATTTTGATATTACCAAGTTTTGCATTACATTCATTTTTGATGCCGTCGTTTAGAACAATGCCAGTGAAAATATGCCCAATAAAATTATTATAATAGGCCTATTCGTTTAGGTTATCTGTCAGTAAATTGATCTATCAAACAACACAAAGGAAGCCACATTTTTTCAGTAATCTGAAAGAAAATTTGAAGTTGAAAGAAAGTCTCTGCTGGTCACACGAAAATGCCTCTTTTTGCCGCACTGTCATCGGAATGAAACAATCAGCTGTAAAAACACATTTTAAGAAAAGATGCATTTAAATTGTACTTACTCGGTTGTCGACCAACAAGGAAACAAGGAGCTGAGAAATAACTCAATATTTCAGTTACGTTGTTGAGACATCTTCTCCCACAAAACACAAAATCTTGACTGAAGCCGTAGAACTTTTGGCGCCAAAATAACCACACGCGTCATGACCACAGGAATCCCAATAAAACAATAGGCCGTGTTTTCGGAAATATGCAGAAACTTATGATAATTTCCAGAAACAAGGGAGTCGCCATTCTACAATTGGTCTACTTTCCGAAGGAGATGCTTTTTAGCAACGATAAATTAAACTAGACGCACACGTGCGTTCACTCGTGCCTATGCCTGGAGCCCTTTTTAAGAGAGGCTCCAATGACCGGCTCCGTTCGTACTCTTCCCCTAGCCGTTTCACGCATTCTTCACCATTCCGGGAAATAGCTAACCGTAACAAATGACCTTTTTTGAATCGGCTAACTTAAACTAAAAAATATCTTGATTAGTTAGTTTGTCTGTCAACAGCTATTAGTGCCTTTGTCTTTCTATTATCATGCATAGGTATTAGATATCTCCAACATGCAAAAATATACCAGTTTTATATTCAACTTCTTATTTCACTATATATCTCAATTGTTTGCTGTAAAGACTTCTACAACGGCATATTTGACACAATAACAAATCGTGTATTTTTTCGTTCATGTTTCGGATGTTATATATATGAATAAAAGACGTTACGTGACCAAACGCGAAATACAAGGTCAATGGAATCTAGTTTCATGCCATTCCGATATTAAATTAAAATTCACTACAAAAACCTCTCAAGATCTCTTGAATGCTTGAATGAGGAATATAATTGACTTGCTTCTATGTATGTTCGTTTAGCAACATGTAGGATGAGAAATTCGTAGTTTTCCAGCTCATAGGAAATAGTCGTTATCGCGAGGGCCTCGGCTTTCAAGTACTCCATTTAGAGTTCGATATTTGGTCAAAGTATTGGAGATGAAGCTCAAAATAACAGCCCATCCTGAAGCTCTTATAAGTATATAGGTATTTCTCGAGTTAAAAGCTCCAATTACATTGTTCTACTGCAGGAAAAGCCCGTCTCTGAAAGCTATTTTCTTTGTAGTCGGCCATCTTGCATTCCTAAAGTTCCTGGCTTGCGTTCGCTGTCGCTCAAAGGTGATGAATGAAGGGCATTGTTTTTACGTTCTTAACCAATCAGAAGTCCCTCAGGACGAACAGAGGAAAAAAAAAAAAAAAAAAAAAAAAAAAAACATTTGCAGTTTATAACTCGTTCCCGGCCTAAAGGCCTGGGCACGAGTAATTAAAAAAATAAGAAGTAGCTCATCACTCTTCCTTGCATGCAGCTCCAGGTGCTAAATTCGAAGGTTTACAAGGGCGCTTTCATTACGAAACATTGAACAATCACACATTTACATACAAATTTACATACATGCACATGCACGTAGCAGCCACCATACGACCCATGTCTGATCACGGAGCACAGCTTAGATCGAAACTTGTTCGTTTTTACTGAGGGAGGAAAAACCAGAGAACCGGCCGGATCGAGAAAAAACCCTCGAAACAAGGGAGAGAACGAACAAGAAACTCAAGCCACATGTGATCCCCCGTCCGGGGATTGAACGAGGGACCACAGCGGTGACAGACCGGCGCTCTCACCCCTCGGTCACCCTTACTTCCAGATCCCCCCAATATTTATTTCAATAAATATTGAAATGTTTGTTGTGTACCCCATTTCTAATTGAAATTTTTCAGTGAAAAACATGGTCCAGCAAGTCACGTGACACTCCAACAAAAGTCAACACTCATGAAAAAAATTTCAGTCGAAGGATACTAAATGAAAATTACCAAAATATGGAGATTTCCACATTGGATAAGTCGTGAGATTCATAAAACCTAAAATTCAAACACATCGATCAAAACCCAAGCCTTAATATACTTGAGCAAAAAAAAAGGTATACACAACGGGAACTTCGATGAAAGTACCAATATTGCGTCAAGTGTATCCTTAGTAAAGTTTACACTGTTATACTACCTTAAGACTGTCTATTGATGTAGGTCTACCAGAGAACATGAAGGTATTGTTGGTTCTTCTTCTCTGTGTGTTGATTTCCTACCATGCCAGTGGCCATATCGGCCCCAATTGTAAAACACTAATGGGCTTAGTCTGACTGGCTCCAAGAAGCTTCATCGTGATCCCAAGTCAAAAGAAGATTTATTGAAGGTACAATGAATCTAGAATGTTCTAAATATATAACAAACAAAAAACAAACAAACAAACAAACTGAACAAAAACGAATACTTTGCTTGAAAAGAAAATGGGAAGAGCTTTTAGTTGTTAATCTCTGAAATTTTTGTGAATGCAATTCTAAAAGGTAATCGAGTTTTGATCTGTAGCCTAAACGATACATACGAGAACCTCTCCAGTTCACGAACACGTAATTACTGGAGTCAGTGGTCATGAATTCCATTTCCATAAATGATCCAGTCCGTATCAATTCCAGCTGTTTAGTGATCGTTACAGATCACTAGAAGCAAGGATGGCACAGTTGGTTATACCTTTTTGCCATTTTTTGTTTCTTTCAGAGGTTCTAATAGCAAACCGCTTCGTTTCGATGACGTAGCGCGCCGGACTCAGTTTGAGGTCTAACTAAATCAGGTGAGCATTTAGAATAAAATAACTAAAAGCCTAAATGAATTATAAATGATAATTAATATAATTAAGTATATTATAAATTAATTAAGCAACCAGTCAAGTTGCTGTGTAAAACCTGAAGACAAATGAACATTAAAAAAGCCTTTAAAATATGAAATTGTTTTCTATTCAAAACTAGTCGACAACACAAAACAATAGCTCAAGTCCTTCGAATCACATGGTTATTTATATAGCTTTAATTACGAGTGCAATGTAAGTTACAAAACTGTACGTAAGGAACAAAATAAATTCAAGTTATTCAGGAACATGTCTAATACACACGGCAGACCTAGGCTCTACTTTAAGTATAGCCAACTGCAGTTAGAATAAGGATTAGTTACTGACGTTACTACACTGGACCGAATAAACGGTGAAAAATACCCACCCCCCAAAATAAGGCCTTAAGAAGGTCGTCTACTCGGTTGTGTGAGCAGAAATGTAGCATACACTTCCCCCACCTCGAAAGACGTTTCAGTCAAAGTCAACAATCTGTCATCGGCGTTGCCATGTAGGTAGTCTCTTAGTCTCGTCACGCCACGCGAATCCTGCGAGACCCGCGAGACTAAAAACGGCTGCGAAGGAGACTACCATGCACGACGTTTGCAAACGTACTACAACAAATTTCAAAATGAATTTGAAACTACAATACACTACGAACAAAGTTGAATGAGCATATATATAGGCATGTGAAAATACCAAAATTGTCTAAATGATTGATTACCACTGCGCTTATGACGACAAAATAACAGTGACTTTGAGATTATATTGAAAACTTGACGTTTAACACATTAATTTCAAAAACGAAACAATGAATTATTAAACAACGCAATGTGGAATAATATTAAATCCGAATCTTGAAAGTACAGAGAGTAGAGAAAACGGACGACCAAAGCAGAGCAGAGCAGAGCATAGTATAGACCAAAACAGAGCAGAGCAGAGCATAGTATAGACCAAAGCAGAGCAGAGCAGAGCATAGTATAGACCAAAGCAGAGCAGAGCAGAGCAAAGCATGGTATATAGACCAAAGCAGAGCAGAGCGTATAGGAAATCAGAATAAAGCATATAATATCTTGAATCCAGAATAAATTAAGGGACGTTATCCAAACTATTGTTTTTTTTGTTTGTTTGTTTGTTTGTTTTTTGTTGTTGTTGTTGTTGTTGTTGTTGTTGTTTTTTTTTTGTTTTGTTTTTTTTTTTAACAAAGCTTTGGTCAGCGGTCTGCAGCTCTAGGATTTCTAAAACCCAACGATCTTCTTTCGCGCGGTGCTCTTAGAACGGTAAACGCATTTTCCTTACCCATTTAAACGAAAGTCTGAGATAAATCAACGAGAATACCTTGTACAAAGTGTTTTCTATGGAGATAAAAGGCTAGGTTTGTGAAGGTGGCATGAGTAATCTTGGAGGTTTGACCTTTTTAGCAGTACTTCGACTGCAAGGTCAGTTGCATGCAAGGTCTTCATGGCGATGAAGACAAAGAACTCAAGTTTTTCTTGAGTGTCAGATAAATCTCACTTCTCTGCTTTCGATTATTAGACTTACTTTTTGATCCCCAAAATTAAAGAATCAGTCCCACAAATAGCTTTTAGCAGTTTTAGCTTGTATTTTTGGCCAAAGATTATGAACTTTACAAAAGCAAATTCGGCACTGTTGGGCCTGTTCTATTTCGGCAACTTGCGCTACCGGGACTACGCCACGAAAAAAACTCCTATAATATATATTTCTAAAATAATTCACGCTAGTTTGAGTTAGGTGTTGAATAGTATTTTCAATCTCATCGGAACCGGCATTTGAACTCATGAAAGCCCCCCATCTGATTGAATTTCAAACGAAGAGGCTTAGATTTTACCTTGATTGAACCTTATATCCTTCTTTACTGGAACCTCTATCACATTACTTTACAGTGTAGGTCATTGCTGTTATTATTCAGCGTTCCAAAGAGAAAATCGAACAGAATAAACCTGAACATTTTAGCAGTTGTTTTTCAAGATCGAGAATCTTGGAATGTTTTGACCTTCGCGCGTAGCCTCGTTTTCATGACAGTAGTCCTTAAAGGCTTCTGGGTATTTTACCGATTTGCGACGTATTCTCTACTTTCACATTCCCCATAATGCCTCTGTTTTTTGGGGGGTAGTTATTGTAATGCTAATCAAATCAGTTGTTATTAAAATCAAATACATTTGAATTACAATAACTACCCCCCAAAAACAGAGGGCATTATGGGGAATGTGAAAGTAGAGAATAGATATATTGACGAAAAGGGAAGCCGGCCTAAAGGCCTGGGCACAAGTAATAATCAGACTACACCTTACGTCCCCCCCTCCTCTCCCCCCGCAAAAAAATGTCAGAACTGTTTCAAAGGTGCGGTTTATTGAGCTAAAACAGAGTAACTCGTCTAAGTGTTTAGGACCACTGTTAAAGGTTTCAATTGTTGTTAGTTATTCACTACTGTGGGTCCTGACACACACACAAAATTGACAAGATCTTTGCGCTATTAAACCTGAGCAAAATCTAAACTCCACCATCAATCTGAAATAAACTTCTAAGTCTACCTGCTTTATAGATGAAGTGACCTCACCAACAAAAGCAAAGATGGAAATTCTACACTTAACATCTCAGAAGAAATTCTGCTGGTGTGACCATAATAGATTTTGCTCAGCCTGTGTTCCCCGATTCCCCCTCCCTATAGTGAGGGTTTCTGCTATAGTTGTAATGGCACAAGTTTTAAGGAAATTAAAATCCATGGTTAACCTTGGTCTTGAATGGTTTCCTGCCCTATGATCACCAACTAGGCTACACCATGTATTTTTATAAGAGTACCACTTTGATCAAAGTACCTTTTCTATACAGCTATTGAGCTGTAACTATGCAGCACATTAGAACTTGGGAACCCTGTGTCAGCTAATACAAGAAAAGACAACGTACACACACATCCATTGCCAAGTGAGAACAGATAGCACTGCTCAGAGATTACTAACTTTTACTAGTTATCACTTAGCAGAACTGCAACTTGATCTCTTTCAAGTCTTCTTTGCATTCCTATTAACGACATGACATCCTCGAGTCTGCACGTTGCTTTTACTTGTACGGATATTGTAAGCGTGAACCATTGCCGGACTTCAAGCCGTTAGGGACTGGAACGAGTCTCTTAAGATTTTGATAATCAATACAAGACCCACAGTCAGAAAAATCACATCTTAGCTATACAAAATTCCACAATTGGTGTTAATCGGATCAATATTGAACGAGATACAGCCATTCAAAAACTCCAAATATTACTAAGAGATTTACAAAGAAATGATTGTATGAACAACCGGACAAGTTGTCCGGCAATCCATACATTTCTTAGTAAATTTGGGGAGTTTTCAATGGCTGTACCTCGTTCAATATTGATCCGATTAACACCAAACTTCGGAATTTTTTATAGCTCGATGTGTTTCTCTGACTATGTGGGTCTTGTATTGATTCATCGCAATATCAAGGGACTTGTCCCTAGTTCCTAACGGCTTGAAATCCGGTAATACCAATACACTGGAAATCAGTGCCACTTTAACAGTGAATTAATGTTAGATCACTATATCTGTGTTACAACTACATTTTAGTCATGATTTAAGTTTTACATCTATTCACATGTTTCTAATACTATACACAATAATTGTACCCGTTAGCTTTCCTGATATGATAGACTTCTTTGTAAGTCAGTGGTTTTACTTGAGTAACATAAGCACAAGTACACACACGATGTACTTAGTGTTTCATTGATCTCACATGTTTGCTTAAATACAAGCACTCTTAGAGCATTTTATGAGTGGGAAACTTATCGCACCATACCGTGACCCTATCAGTGCTGTAATGTTTATAATATTTAAAAAATTTGTTGTAACCATACCGTGGCGTTTTCTGTTTTAACAATTATTCACTGCATCAGACAAGTCTTGAGTGAGTATTGCTGGGGTGCATCCATACTTTTGGGAATCCAAAGACAATGAAGCGGTAGCCATGTTGGATGACCAAACAATAAACGCTAATAAGAAATCTTTTGTTGGAGGTCAACCAAGATGGCTGCCGTGACGTCACATGCACCCCAGCAATAGGTCAAGAGACTACCATGAACCCAACACAGTGTGCAGTCATACAAACATTAAGCATCAATGGTGTTCCTTTGACTATCCGTGTGAATGTCTGTACATAATGTTGGAATCATGGAAGCCTATTCACTTTTCCAGTCAAGACTTGTCTCTAACAAAGCAGATAATTATTCGAATAATGGTGAGGGTGCTTTGTGCAATCGAGGCAAGTGCGACAATGCATCTTTTAAGCAGTATGTCCACCCCCAGCAACATACTACAATGACAACTGCAGATGAAACAACTGCATAGGAGTTGCAATATTACTGGAAGCATGTCAATACCTATATAGCACAAGTCGCACACCAAGGAAAAGAAATGATTTGCTTGCAAATTCTCACTGAAGTCTAAAGATAGTCTATCATTCAAGATAGCTAAACATCTAAAACTATAGTTTAATTTATGCTAACATCTTAGATTTGGTTTTAAGGACAGAATTATACAGTTCCACATGTAAACTCATGTGTCAAGTGTGACAGGGATATCTGAATGAACAACACTGCTTAGATCTCAAGAATCCAGCATCAACAAGACACCTTGCTGAGCACCTCACAAAGACCTTACAGCATTAAATGTCTTGAAGATTTGGACTCCAAAATGCTCACATACCAAAAAACTCAGTGACTGTTCTTATAAGAAACGTTTTAGGGATCTTCACACAAGCAAAATCCCAGGTCATTCAGATCAACCCTAAAATCTATACTTTGAGAAGTTCTGTGATAAAATAA
The DNA here is from genome assembly GCA_029948255.1 of Telmatactis stephensoni. Taxonomy (NCBI): domain Eukaryota; kingdom Metazoa; phylum Cnidaria; class Anthozoa; order Actiniaria; family Isophelliidae; genus Telmatactis; species Telmatactis stephensoni. Next base: position 317,707 of record JALIZF010001679.1, on the reverse strand, counting down.
TTTAGATCATGTTAGGTTACTACTAGCCTCCTCCGCATGCATCACTGTTCTTGGGTTTCCTGTGTAAAAGAGTGGCGATAGGGGAGAATGGGGAGAGAAGGGGAGAGAGCAGTATTCTCGTGCTCAGTCTCCGCTCGGTCAAATAACCGTTACAAAGGAAGCCCAAGGAGGAAAATAAGGAGTTGCCTGCGGAGGAGGCTAGATTCCTTCTAAATTCTTAGGAATACATCCCACCCACTGACTGTATAAAATAGAAGCAATACTAGACTCCTTGCCCCACTCTCAGTTCAACATAGAACTATATGGGATGCCCCAAGTCCTTGCAATTGAGACGAACCAACAAGAGGCCTTACCCACCCATCCTTAGTAAACCAATCTTGATTTAGCTAGCAAAACTAACATTATTATTCTATAGTAGTTACTCTTCTTTATAACAAAAATAAACCAACCATTCTGTTCAACGATTCGTTCTTATAAAATTAAATTCTTTTTTCTTCGCTGAATATTGTCAACAAACAGTCGGCTTCCGTTTTCGTCGACAATTTTTTTCCCCTCTCTTCTCTCTTCTCTCTTTTCTCTCTCTCTCTCTAGTACTATGAAGGAAAGCATTATAATAATAAATTGAAATGTATAAATTCCAACTCTAATGCTATAGAGAAGATAATGAAATAGTATGACGTCCACGAGACAGTGGAAAAGGAGGATATACTCATAATAATTGACTTAGTCACTATGGAATATAAGAGGAATTAGTATTTCTGACTTCAAATGGGAGAATTAGTGGTTATTGAATGAAATTGAGGTCAGTTATACAAATGGTATTCCACATTTCTGGTGATCTTCAGCAGTTTATCTCAAGTAACTATGGAAATTAGAATGAGTACAAAAACAAAGCACTCAAGACACTATTTTTTCTAGAACTTGTGAAAAAAAAAATTCTTTCCTGAACAAAATATTTAAATCTGAGAGGATTCTGGTATCCTTGAGAACCCAACGGTATTATCCCATCCCTCCTTTCTCGTTTCCAGAAAAATTAATACCCTTGAGAACATTGTCCATCTTGTTCCAGAAGTAAAGTTTCTGATTGGTTGACCTGATCAGGTTGACCAATCAGCATCCAGTGTATACAGACAATTACCTTGACAATACACCAATTTCCATACATCGGTTCAATGATCACACACAAAGCATCCAAGCGAGGCTTCAGGGCACAAATTGGAATAATCCTTTGTGTGTACCCTGGAGCCTCGCTTCAATGCTTTGTGTGTGTGACCACTGAACTAATGTATGGAAATGATGAATGCCGCCATAATAAATCTTGACTTCCAGAACAAGTTTTAAAAGACAATTCCAGGGGTAGTGTTTCTGGAAGCGAAAAACGAACAACAGAACACCTCTGGGTCCCTGAGGATGGGATTTGTGGAGACACTGACATAAAATTTCATAAACTCTGTGTACAGTGAAACCTTCCATAAGCAAATCACCCAAAATGAGAAGTCTAGATGTTCACTTACTGGAGCCGGGTTTTCACCTGTAAGAGGTATCAACTACAGTAAGAGGCATGATGCGTAATCAAGGTAAGGCTACAAAGAAGCAAATTGGCAAAAGTTCGACTTTATATTTTCACTCAATTTTGGAGACCAAATATATTTTTGTAGATGGAGAAAGCTCTTTTCTAAGTTTACTGGCGTTTTTGAGCTGATCGAGAGATTTTTGTGGGCGTGGAATTTTTTTCTGTTTAAAATTGAATAATTTGATAGAGTCTTAGCCGTTCAAGCACAAAAATAACAATTTTAGCTCATCTGATTGTCAGGCTAATGTATGGCTCAGTAGGATCAAAAGCACCAGTAAACTTAGAAAAGAGGTTTCTCCATCTACAGAAAATATTTGGTCTCAAAGTGGAAATATATAGTCAAACTTATCTTTTGCAACTTTGCTTCTTTGCAATCTTGCCCTGACGACCGACCACCATGCGTCTTGCGTCATGAAGTGGTCTATTGCACGTTCAGACTTCCAAAATCTGCATCGAGAAGCCTTATACAATGTCAACACGCATCCAGACAAATTTGAAAATGCAACTCTTTTAGCTAAGGTTAGGATTCTTGTTCGAACTAAAATGGTTTCTTTTGTCCCAGAAGACACCATTTCTGGGTAGATAGAGGGGGAAAAGATATATTTTCAAATTGACCTGGATTACATGTAGTATGGTCTACCCTTTGTCTGTTAGCAATACACAATGTCACTGAAAAATGGCCCAAGGCATGTCATGTCTCGTCATGTCATTGAATTAATGGCTATCTGAGTAGCCCAAAAATTCACATACACCAATTCACACTACCTTTGACGTCATACCATGAACAAGTGTAACTAATTGTTACAATTATGTCAAGAAATACGAAACAACAATCAATTATTCTACAACCATACAAGACTACCTATGTGGTGCTTGGTGGTTTGGAAATGGTTGATTGCTCAATGTTGCCACAGGAACAAAACCTTGGCTTGTACAAATGGGCACAAATTGTCCTCCTTGGGCAACAGCAGGTGTTGATGGAACCCCAGCAGCCCAGTTTTTATCCATAGTGACTTGCCACTGCATAACATCTTGGGTAGATCCACCCCATGCTGGAACCACATAGTTTGTAACATTATTGGTACTTTGAGACTGTCCTTGGATTGCAGTTTGAATATTTGGAAAGCTTGGATTCCTACTAGCAGTAAAACTACTGGTCGTAGTTAGCTGTGCTTGTGTTTGTGGTGGTGGAGTTGGCCCTTTCTTCATAGAACTAATGTAATTCTGTTGTTGACTTACTTTAATTTGATTGAGGCTCATTTTTTCAGCTCCACCAACAACTACTTTTTTCTCACTTCTCAATTCCGTTTTCATTTTGGCTTTGCTTTCAAACTGAACCAATTGTTCAATTTCCTTATCTGTATTAACAAATGTCTTTTTGGGTTGTGGCTGATCCATTGGATGTCCATTTGATTTTGAAGAATCAAGAATTTCTTCATTACTTTTCTGTCTGGGTAGTTGCCTGGATGCTTGCTCTTGGAATTGAGCTAATACTCTGGGTTTTGCATTTCTGGATTCTATTTTCTTTCTTAAATTTTTTAAATCATTTTCTTGTCTTCTGTCCATTTCTTCTCTTTCCCGTCGATGTCTAAGGACAAAAAAATAGAAAATGTGAGCCACCATAAATAGATAATCAATGGGGTAAAGAAAAAAAGGATTGATAAGAAGTATAGAAACAGGTGAATACTGAATACTGAACCCTACTACATAGGGGCACCCTCTCTCATGTAAACGGGCCCTTATATATAGCCCACATATACAATACAAAATAACAAAACAGGGAGCCCAAAACTACAAACACCCAAAGCACAAAGGACTAAATAATAATTACTTTAAACGAAGTTTCTTAAATTCATCCTCTTCTTCAGCTGTCAGTTCCAAAGCAGCAATAGCTGCTGCTTCAATTGATATTTGTGATGGAAGAGAGCGATTTCTTGACTTCCTCTGTGAGAAAGGAATAGTAACAGTATTAGTAGGTTGCAAGAAAACACTACATCAACTGGAAAACAAACTCTGGAAATTTGACCAAAATTCTGTAAAGCAAAACTTTTTTTAAAGAGGTTTTTGCAAAATTCCAAAAGTTCAGCTTTTCATTCCCCCTCCCCCCCCCCCCCAATCAAGTAGGGAGCCCAAAAAAATGTTAACAAAAAAATGTTCACCAAAGATTTCTCGACTTATGATTTTTTTAAATGAGAATTTTAGGTCCATTTGCTGAAGTTCTATTGTTGTCATGACAATATCAAAAGTCATGATCACATATTTTTGAATCTACATTTACCAAACTCGCTATATCAATTCAATAGTTTCTATTCCCATTTATGAGATATTTTCAATTAACATGTACATGTAGGTCCTAATTGGTCCTAAACTCTTTCAGCCTCCTTAAGTTCAAGACTTTTCTATGATAAAGCTACAGCTCGTCCCAAGGTTGTCTGACTATAAACATAAGTGAAGAGATTCCTTCAAAAATAGCATATGTGATGATCTCTGATCAAACACTATTCTTCTTTGAAAATCAAAGATTATCGGGATAATGTATACTTAGAATAGAGAGCACTTATGTTGTTTTTTGCACTGATGTTTTCAAATATTTCTGACCAGAGTTCACCTACCGGTTCTACTTGACTTTTACCACTTTGACTTGACCCCCCTTCACTGTCAGAATGAACAACTGCCTGTTTAGTAGGATGACCACTTACTTTTGAAGAACCCATTTCTGTAGACGAATCACTTTGCCAGCTTTGCTTTCTAGAGTCTTTATTACTGGCCAAATATAAGTGAGCTACATTGGGCACTACATCACCCATAGACGTCTGTGACGAAAGAGGGCTTTGATGGTCTTTATTGCCCATATTTTGGGATGGTAAAGAAGTCAAGCTTTCCATTGAAGAACTAGGGGTGAGTGAGGGAGTTGACATGAATCTGAAAGCACTGATGTCTTGAAGTGTTATGTCACTGGTTGGCATGGACTCTTGGGTAGCAGCCACAGTGGAAGAGGACAATTCAGTCTTAGTTTGGCTAACAGATTGTGTTGTTGTTTCAGATATAATTTTGGTAATACTTCCACTACTAGTGGTTATAGTCTCATTAGATAGTGATCTAGTGCGTCCATTGTCAATCGTCTTAACAACAAATCGTCCTTTCACAACTTTACTAGCTTTATCATCAACAATAAAACTCTCCAAAGTGCTACTTGGTGGTGACGGTTCTTTTTCCTTGTCAAAAGACAACCCCTCTGTCTGGGATTCAAAACTAGTCTGTGTTTGAACTGAGAACCCAGATATTCCATCAGCTAAAGATTTAACATGTTCTAAGGGGCCATTTGAAATTGCTATAGGCTTTATCTCTTCAATACTTTTTCTCTTCTCAGATTCATCCATTTTAGAATTATAAGTGGATTTTTCATTAAGTGTCTGATCACTGGCTTTCGCCTCTCCTTTGTTCATTTCTGTTAATTCTTGAGTCTTTTCACTAATACTAGTTATAGGAGGGGCTATAGCAGACTCATCAACCTTCTGGACAACAAACCTATTGATAACCTCAGAGGGAGATTTCTTAGTTAAAGGCTCACTAGGAGTTTCTCTTTGGGGAAGAGTCACAGGGTTCAAAACCACAGGCTTTGGGCGCTCCTTTTCATAAAGAGGAACAACATGTTGACCATCAGCAGGTTTGTGCTGGCTGTCTGCTTGTTCAGGTGACTTTTCAGTCCTTTGAGGTACAACTGCTGGGTTAAGAACCACTGGCTTTGGCTTTTCTTTAAGTACAGCTGTTGGAGAGAGATCTTTATTGATGAGAGCATCTTCTTGCTTAGGAACGGCAGACTCAGTGGCTGCTTCCTTGCTTTCAGTTTCACTTGCTGTAGGAGAAGCTGCTGGTGCCACTCGAATGGCCAACTCTAATGGTTCTGATGGGGCAGTCAAACTAGCATCTACAGGTGCAGTTTCCTGCTTTTGTTTTGGTATTTCCTGTGGTTTGAAGTCTTCTGTCTTCGAGGGTTCAAGCTTTTTGGTTTCTGTTGAAGTGACTCCTTCTGATTGAGTAGTTTTTGAGACAGATCCTAATAAACTTTCAAAATATGCACCTTCTTTGTTTTTGGGACTTCCTGCCATCTACAAGGGAAATGTCAAACATCAGTATTTTATTTGGTTACTAATAAAATACAAGAAATTCTATAGAATTCAATGATTTTTGTACAGGAAAACATCCAGGAAATTTAGAAAGAGGAGGCAGGAACAGCTGGACAATAACAAAAAAGTTAGGATTTTATTGACAAGTCAGAACTTTAATAAAAACTTCTCAAAAATAAAGGGGGGGGGGGCATGGCCCCCTCAGCCCCCAACTTAAATCCACCCCTGTTGTTATAGGCTTGTTCTATAAATTTGTTTTCAGAGGAGTTTCCATCTCACTAAGGAACAAAATGAGTCAACCAAAATCTACACTAAAAAAAACACAAGACAAGGGTGGCATGGGTGACGTAGTGGTTAAGCCACTCGCCTCTCACCGCTGTGGTCTGGGTTCGAGTACCGGCTTGGGCACTGGATCATATGATTGAGTTTGTTTGATGTGTTGTTCTCTCCCTTGCCACGAGGGTTTTTTCTCCAGTTTTTCCTCCCTCAAATAAAAATCAACATGTGAGTTGAGTGTCATGTGGTAGAATAGTTGAATGTAGTGGTAGTGTGTGTGAGAGACAGCAGGCCCACATCAGCCGAATGGCTGCCAATTAGTCAAGCCTGCTTAAACAAATAAAGCATTTTATTTTACAAGGACTGCAGTCCCTGTACAAACCTGCTGTGGTGGTTGACTCCCTCCTGTGGGAGGTTGGGTGTGAGCACCCTCTGCCAGTCGTTGGGATTCTAATGCAGCTTTGTCTATAATTATCTCTGAACCACTCTGACTGGTTGTGTGCTCTATGATTGCTTCAGCTTCTGCGATGACTCGCCTGAGGTGAGTTTCAAATAGATGTTTGTTGTGGGCTTGGAGATGTGCAGCCTCAATCTGAATAAAAAAAATACATTGGTGGGTGATGTTCAATACACAAAATCCAATAAAAATGTATTCAAATAAATAGTGTGTACACTGCAAAGCTTGCTCAGAAATTTGAGTATAGATTTTAGTCAGCATGTGTGCTTAAGAGACAATAAAATAAGACATCATGGCAAGCTACAAGCATATTCAGGTATACTGGGCTTTTTTTCTTCATGTTTTTATACTTACACCTCTAGAATCCCTCTAGTGAATTACTTTTATTATTGTCTTCGTATTCTCAAAGGAGTTTTTTTAACATTTGAACAAGAAAAGAATGCAGGTTTCTCCAGATATTTGAAAGCAGTCACTTGCCAGTTAAGTAGTAAATCAATTATTTGAAGGTCATGAGACCTCAAATATAGGTTAGCCCTGTTCCATACTCCTCCCAGGGGGACTCAAGGGCAGGGATGCTTCTCAGAAACTTAGAAAATGACCCCTAAAAGGTACCCGAGTCTTGTACAAGTGGGTGTGGCAACACATGATTTTCACCCCTAAAAGGTACCAACAACAATTGTAGCAATGAATACTGAATGAATGTGGTCATGTGATCCAATCCATATCTCCAGTATCTAATATTTGCTAAACTAGCTATTTCTAATAGAAAGTGAAGTGCTGCAAGCAGAAAGTAGCTGGTGTATCCACGTTAGCAGAACTGTTCCCCTAAAACTTACGAAAGTACACCGCTTTCTCTGATATATCAAATGTGTCTTGTCTATCTCCTGTGCGTTGTGTGACGAACACTGCTAGTTGACCTTCAATATTGAACTACAAGGAACAGTGTCGGACAATGACAGTTCAAAATATTTAGCACTTTGAGTAAAGCAATTTTTCAAACAATCTCAAACGGCTAGCGTTGGCAATGATTATAAAACTAACTGATTTTAAAAAGCTAGTTTATTTAGGAAAAGATTTGAATCACTGATCGTATGTATCGCGTGTTCGTCTAGTGACATCCTTGAATCGACTCTCGATACAGTATGGACTTGAACCGCTGATCGTATGTATCGCATGTTCGTCTAGTGACATCCACAGATTACACTGTGTTCCGAATAGGAGGCTACTCGCTTCACTTGCAGCAAAAAATCATCCTAAAAGGTCCTAGCTTACTCTCTGGTGGTTCAATAAAATTTGACAGACCCTAAAAGGTTTGACCCCTAAAAGGTACAAGAAGCATCCACACCCTCTTATATATATATACCCCCCCCCCCCCCCCCCCAGCAAAAATAGCTGGTGCTTTAGATTCCAGTAGTTAGCAAAAATGTTGGAACTTCTGGAGAGTACTGTCTGATAAAGGTTTAGAGGTAATTATTAGAGAGACAAACCATGTTATCAGCAATGTCCTCTGGGTCGTCTATCTTGACGTCAAAACGGAATGTAATCCTATTTGACTTGTAGGTATCAAACGTGCACTCTACCACAATTCCCTCAGTCTTTTTCTCTATCTTTCTAAGTTGAACTTTGGGTAAACGCTCTTTCTTGGTACCCTTGGCTGGCTTGTCTTTCTTTTCACCTCCTAGGGGTATTGACATTCCTGGTTCTGTCATTATACTAGATACTGAAGCTGTAGATGATGCTGATGCATAACCTGATGTTGCATCAGCAGAAGCAAATGATGTATCAACAGGTGTAGGTGGGGCTGAATCTGGCTCCTAGTGATTTCAAAGTAACGTTTGATGAGTCCTAGATAGAACTTAATCTAGCGAAACTAAAGAATCTTGGCTTGCTCAGAAATTTGAGTATAGATTATTGTCAACATATTTAGTTAAGAGACAAGAAATAAAACATCATTGCAAGCATTAATTATCTGAGTGTTCTCTTGTCACTGTCTTATAGAAACATTACCTTAGATGATGATATTGACGATACTGAAGTCTGAGATGTGTAATCTACCGGGGAAATCTTTTGAATTCCTTCTTCTGCTTTGGTCACTGATTTCTGATAACATCAGGAAAAGAAAGATGTCAAGTTATAACCCCATAATTAACATGCCTTGGAACACCAAGAAAGAGCCAATATACATTGTATTACATGTATCTTACAGAATGTAAAGCTTAGGCATCAAGGTAGGGCTTAAACATTGCTTTCAAAATTGTCTTTCAATTTTTGCTGGATGTTTTCTCAAGAATTTGTACCTACAATCTTGGACTTAGCTTGTGGAGACAGTACCGATTTTTGCAAAAATCATTATCTCAACTCATTGTCTCTACCAACACAGATCAAAAACATTGGCAAGCCCCCTTCTCAATGTTGTACAGAGGATTGTCCATACAGCAGGCCTGATTTTGAGTTGACAACAACATTGAGGAAAGGGGGGGGGGGGGGGGGGGGGGGTGAGAGAGTGAAAAGGATTACTTTCAAATTGAAACTCAAGTTTTAGAGCAAAATGTTGAATTGTCTCAAGGGTTTTGTCCAAGATTGTAGGCTTCCTCATCTAAAAAACATTTGACCATGGTCAAGGACCAGTGTTCAATCAGACTGGGACCTTATTAATTTATGGCAAGATACTAGCAATAATACCTTTTCAGCATCTTGCACCACTCTTTCATCTAAAGTTCCATGTGGACTGTTTCCAGTAGATGGTGTATTAGCATTGGAAACATTCTCTATTCGTTGGATTACATCAAGGTTGCATTTAGGTTCAGTGCTGTTTTGTCTTGAAATAACATTTGCCACCTCTTCATCTATTTTTTCTTTTGTTTCCCGTTCACCCATTTGTTCCTTTTCTAATACCTCCTTTTCGCCACCACCTTCCTGGGGGGTTGAGGTAGCTGGGATTTCTAGGGAGGATGGGCTTTCTTTGTCTTTTTCTCTTTTCATTTCTCGTATTTTCTTCACCAAGGCGACTCTGTCTCTGATTGATTTGGAAACTGCTTTCTGGTCTTCATCATCAATAAACCCCGTCTTTACCTGGAATAGAAGATATTCCAGTTTTACAAACATAATGGAGCAAAGCTTTGACACAAAACCAAGAATACATCAATCATATTCCTGTGCTTTTGTATTTTTTTGTTACAGAAGAGCTAATAAAATATTTAGCACAGTAATCATGCAAAGTTTTGTGTCAATAGAAGCCTTTAATGTTAATGGTGTGAATACACCAGACAATGACAGTCAGCGACAAGTTGTTGATAGTGTTAAGGAGAAATGATAAGGAGAAATGGCAAAATGTTAGGGTACACTTTTCACCAGCAAACTATTTTCTGACAATCTTTGAGGTTTATCTCTGGTAAAGGTCACACAAAGAGTAAAATTATTTCTATGCAATTCATCAAACCAGGTTGAATTTATGTCTTATTGCAGGAACAACAATACAACAACTAGCATGATTATCCTTATGCCATTTGCCACCATCATGTCTCTGCAACTCATTGTCTAGCATACCCAACCCTCAAGATATTTTGAAGTATTCTTATTTAAATTGAACTTATAACAGAACCCTCAAAACCTCACTAACATGGTCACCCTTTAATACGGGCAAGAACCAGGACCTGAGCATAACAAAAACTCCCCCCCCCCCCCCCCCCGTTATACCAAACCAAATATTAAAGTCCCTTGGCACTTTGTTATATCGAGGTTGTATTGTATTATGTCTTATTATTGCAGACACAAAAGGATGTTTACAATAAAGTGAGTTGACTTGTAACAAGGCCTCGTCTGTCCACAGTCATGGGGAGGGGGAGGGAAAGGAAAGTTTTTTAATGCAGAGGGCACATTCTCGTCATTGACATTAATGTTCTTATAGATCATGATTATTCCCGCAATATTTAGGTTATTACAGGACTTCTGTAAGTGCTTCTCAGACAATGCTCACTAATGTAAGTCAGTACAAGAAATAACATGTAAAAGACCTTTGATATTTAAACTAACTATTCAGCTCTGGCAAAATTCAATACTTTGAATGTGTGTTTGTTAAAGATAAACTAATATAATTTGAATTAAAGGTAGATTACATGGTAAAGAGAAATTAGGAAGAGAATGTGCCCTTTACATATGATGAATAGGAAACTTCACATAATGAAGCAAATGGAATATGGCAAAGGAAAACCTAAACCTTTCAAAAATAGTTTCAAACAACAAATTCTTTTTTGATTCAAAATTGAATATTAGTAAAATCGTTATATATTGTTTTCAATAATCACGAATAATAACAGGTATATTATGGCTAGGCAACTCAACTGTGTTCAATATTTTATGAGATAATTTATACAAGAGCATGTAATAGTTAAATTAAACCTGAATATTTTTGTCACTTATATTATTGGCATTAAAACAAAGGGTAAAAAAATTGAAATTCTGAACTGCCATTTGGCAATGTCTCATATATAATTCAGTATAAATGACACAAAGATGTTTTTAACAACATGTTGAAAAGGATGAATCATCAAAAGAAAATGTAATTAGATTTTTCAAGTTAAATATATTAGAAATGAATGATGTACTCTTTGCCAATTTGCATGGAAATATGTTCCTTGACAATAATACTGTATTAAAAACAGAATAAAACATCAAAACAGATGGTTATGAAAATAATGAAATACAAGAAGCAAGCTGAAAGTATAACAATAGCAAAAAAGGCAAAACAGGAACTACAATCGTTAGTGAAACAAGCATAAAATTAAAAAACCTATAAATTTATGGAAGGAAAATATAGACTTTAAATTATTATTTCTTTCTTTTTAGGGACAACTTTGCCTTAAAGCCTTGGTGAAAAAAATAAAAGATGAATAAATTTATTTAATACTTTTTCCAGTGCCACTCATGTCCTTCATAATGAAGAAAAACATTAAGGTCTACAGATAATTATAGCAGAAGTGTTTCTAATTTGGAACAATTCCAAAACTGATTATTAGTAGTAGTTGTGAAAACAGAGTGAATAGCCTGACCAAGTTGGCAACCATATTTTACAACATATTGTTTCATATTAACAACTACCACCTTTATTACCAAATGCTAATCCCAAGAGATTATGACAATTGGAAACTGGATCTTCGCTTAAAGTTTTTTCCCCAATTGAATTATAGAGATATTCATGGGTACAGATTAACAAGGTATTAAAGTAGGGGCAATAATCAAGGATATTAATAAAAGATAAAACAGAAAACATGTTAGTATTGGTATATTCACTGTTGAATGAAAAGAAAGAAAAAATGTGTGAGAAATTGTAACGACTTTCACATACTGAAATAACATTTCATTTTCATCAATATATTTCACTAAAACAACTTACGTACCTAAAGTTCTGCACACACTTTGATATTACCTCAATCCACTGCTTTGTTAAATGATTTTATAGTAGTTATAAATTCTGCCCTCGACAACAATGATCTCCTTGTTTAGTGTTTTGTCAACTTGTCAACCTCCATATACCTGTGCCCATTGTGCATCAAAACGCGATGATCAGAATTTGGTCTAGAAAACGTTGCCTTAATATCTACAGTTGTATGTTTGTATTATTTTGGAGTACCTTTGGGTGATCCAATGTTTTCATGTTTCACGATTGTTTCCTTTAATACAACTACATTCAACTACTACAGATTGTTGACTAGCTTCTAGTGAATGAATCTGGCTAAGAATTGGCATACTCAGATAAAAAGAAGAAATTAGTATGAAATATTAAGTTTAACTGTTTAACACAGGATATCCCAATAACCTTCATCTTAAAACTTCCTTATAAAAATGTCGCTTATACAAGCTTGAGTCAGCTTGCAAAGCTACACTTCATTTTTTGGTTCTTTTCCAAGCACGCTTGAATATTAAAGATCAAAGACCTACCATCAGAAAGTATCACAACTTCCTAACCAAATACATCCACTAGGAAGCTAATCATTACTGTGAAGTTAATACATCAGCCTATGTGTTGGCCACATTATTCTTCTGAGCGAATGACAATCAAGGACAAGATATTTTTGTTTGATCATGGTTTAGAGAATCAGAAGTTCTTGAGCTGGAATCATTATTGCAACTAGTATCTTCATGACCATAGTCATCATCATCATCACCATCATCATCAATACTATACATCACTCACATCTACATTATAACCACCACCATCGCTACTACCAATGTTACCATTCATTGATGCCTATCACCATCAATTTTCTCCATCCATCATCATCATCATCATCATCATCATCATCATCAATATACCAAAACCATAAAGGCCCACACAAAAGTTCCCAACAATGTTGCCCAACAACTTCCAATGTTACTAACAACCACTACAACCATTCATCAAAGTCAATACAAATTTTAAGGCTCGATTATATTTTTGTAGTACTTTATTGATTGCAATGAATCAATAAAGAATTGCAATCAATAAAGATAAAAGCCAAAGAAGCAAACCATGTCATTGTTTGTCATTCCCAAAGCCCTTTACTTACCAGAAACATAGATGTATTGTATGACAAGCACCTTTATCAACCTATATACCTAGTAACTAAGCAAGCAGTGGTTACGGGGGAGTTATATACCCAGCTTTAACACCATCTTACCATTTCTGCTGCAACTTGAATGGGTTCATCCTTTCCTAGATGAAAGTCAAACTGAATGGCTTCATTTTCTTTGTGTTTCTCTTTGCGTTTCTTTGGGTCTTGTAAGTGGAGCTGTAACTTGATTAGGTCACCTTCAATATCATCATCAGAACCTGATACTTCTACTTTAACCCCAATGTCTTCTTGAAAGAATGGGTGATTTAAAAGATCTGGAATGGTGTATCTGTGAATGTAATAATAGTTTAGTTGAGGAATACTTCAATACCTTGAGGAATCCAAATATTATTATTGAGCTTGACTACAGGCCAAGAGTGGCCTTAGTTGGTAAGTGTGCTGTCTCTTAACTAAGTTGTTTAAGCCTGGTATGCACTTTCTAGCAAAGCAAGCATAAGTGCAAACAAAGGCAGACTCAGTAATGTACTGCTCATTAGCAGTGCTTGTCTTTTCACTAGTGACATAAGCATAAGCACAAGCAACATACACAGACTCAGTAATGTACTGCTCATTAGCAGTGCTTGTCTTTTCACTAGTGACATAAGCATAAGCACAAGCAACATACATAGACTCAGTAATGTACTGCTCATTAGCAGTGCTTGTCTTTTCACCAGTGACATAATCATAAGCACAAGCAACATACACAGACTCAGTAATGTACTGCTCATTGGCAGTGCTTGTCTTTTTCGTACCTATGTGGTGAATGTAATACCGAGTCTGTGCCAATGCACTTGTGTTTATGTCACTTGAGTTGAAACCTTTGTTCGGGGTCATTTGAGAGTACAGCTGTATCAGCAATATGAGCTATTGTTGTTTTAAGCTTTTAAGGTACATAAGATTTCTGTACAGGGTCCCCTATACACCTTTCTAATAAATCCCACAATGCTTGTTTTCCGCACTTGACGTCAAATTTATTCTTTTCAATTGCATTCACATTGTACAAGTTTCAAAAGAATAAATTTGACGTCAATCGCGGAAAACAATACGTTGTGGCATTTATTAGAAGGGTGTATACCTTTTGTGTGAAACGTGAATGGCTGATTTATTTTGACGTGAAATGTGATTTAAGGTCTAAAATCTTTTTGGGTCCACATGAAAGCAACTTTTAATTTTTTTGTGAACATGAAAGAGATTTTTGAATTATCCATAACTGCATGACAAAACCAGGCAAATATTTTTGCAATATTTCATTTTTCAAAGGGGTATAGGGGATCCTGTTCTCTAGTTACTAACCTGATTTCTTTCTTAGGATGAGTGCACCCATTTATTATTTCTCTCATTTCTTTGGATGATACTTTTTCTAAACATTCAGGTTTGATACCCTGTAGAACAATACAAAGTCAAATTGGTATCAAAAGAGTTTGAAAATAATTTTTTCTTTTCTTTTTTCTTCCACCCCCCCCCCCCCCCCCCCCCCCCCCCAACACACACACACACACAGAGGGATTCAAAACCATATGGCCAAGACTAGACACTACTGTCTAAATATTGACTTTATAAAAGCTCTAAGATATACTTGTCTGGACAGACCTAGACAAAATTAGAAATTTATTGACTCAAGAAGCATCTAGTCTTTTTTTCCCATCAAGACAAAAACAACAGTGAGCCAGGCAGTCAATTATCTATTCTTCACCACCACCAGCTACTAAACTCGTTTGTATAGTCCCTATTACTTGCAAAAAATACCAGCTAGTGAAATCAACAGAATGATGAATGACCATGTGGTCAGGCAAGAGTTAGCAATCCACGTGCACCACTGTATACATGTACCAGTGACCAAATTTTTTTCTAAGTTAACTTGTTTAATTCTTGATTACATTAAAGTCCCTATGACGGATAATTTTTTATTTTCAAACTTAGTTCTTGATAGAAAGCATAGTAAAGATCTTTTTTTAATCTTGTTTTTCCTCACTCCATATTTTCTGAGATATAAAGGTTTCAAATTTCAAAATGCAAATGTGATGACGTAAGAGGAGTAATCATTTATTATACAAAAACAAGAGAATTAAAATTACTCGTATTTTTCCATTTGTAACTCATTTCCATTGGCAAAGCCTGTTGTTTATTGAAAAATCTGGCTCTCAAATTGAAGTCCTCGTTTTGTAAAACCCATGAGAAGTTTGCAGTGTTGCCTCCTCATTTAACATCATTAAATTTGCATTTTGACATTTGAAACCTTCATATCTCAGAAAATATGGGGTAAGGAAAACCAGGATAAAAAGATCTTCACTATGCTCTCTAAAAAGAACTAAATTTGAAAATAAAAAAATATGCGTCATAGGGACTTTAAAAACCTTGTGACAAAGGTTTACTTCTTCTACTTACACTAGTGACTCTACGGTAGATCTGTGCAGGATTCTGACATTCCATGTAAGGATATTCCAAGGTTATCATCTCTAGCATACACATGCCAAATGCATACACGTCTACAGACTCATCATAATGTTCTTCATACATCTCTGGAGCCATGAACTCTGGAGTACCTAAACAACAACCACCACCACCATTCATCATATTGATACATGCACATGGTATAGCTATTTTGCACAAACATTGAGTGACCCTTTCAAAATCATCCAACCTAGAAGCCAACACTGAAATGACTCCTGGGTACACTAGTAATAATATGGATATTCATGTGTTTTATCTGTGAATTCGCTACAATTAATTGTGTTGGAAATACCAAGAATTTAATCTCAGTCATTGTTTGAAACAGTCCACTGTCCACAGCGCTTCTTTAAAATCATCCTAATAAACAAATTTCCCAGTATTCCTTTCAGTCTCAGCTTCTATGCTTTGAAAGTGTCAATGTTTGTGCAATTAGCTATATATGCCATGCAAACTTTTATTGACACCTTAGAGACAAAGTGTTTCAGATTTTCAATTTCAAATGTCTGATAAAAATTTACATTTTTGGACAAAATACTAGAGCTGTCTTCGTGGGAGTGCAAACTCAACAGCACCATACCGTGACTGCGTCAGTGCCGTGATATCAATAAAACATTCAAAATTCCTGCTGTAGCCATACTTGTGCCATGTCTGCAGGTTTTGACAGTCATATGAAAACAGTTTTGATAAATTTGCTTATAGACCAATTCAATACCATATATGTAAACAAGTCCTTGTCTCGTGTTGATGTCAACAACAGGTGCAGAAGAACTATTTTTCTATTTCCAACAAAGATGGCATTGCCGTGGACTGCATTCTGCATTCATCATTTTCAAAAGCTGATTGTAAAACTGGAAAGGCGGTATTTTCCTGATTCAGGATTCAAATAATCAGCAAGTCAGAGATTTTCCTTTCAATGTTGTGAAGACGACTAAAAAGATCTCAAGAGATCCTAGCTAGGTTTTTGACAGACACTCGTAAAGTCAAAATTTTGTTATGAATCTAAGCATGCAGGACAAGATTCAGTATGACTTATAAATTGTCTGAGTTCCTTTACTACATATACGTGTAAAGCTTAAAAGTTCTAATTTTTTCACAGAGAATTGCAAATGAAAAAGAAATCTCTATTGTTTCTATGTGAAAACAAGAACAAGATTATAATGCCAATAAACTTCTACCTGTCATTGACATTACCTACTGAGTCTATTTACATATTTCAAACAGGGCTTTTTGAGTTGATCTAGATAGTAGAGATACCATCATAATGGATTTGGAGATAGGTAACCATATAATTGATTTTACTGTATAGAACATATTTTGTATGAGTGTGAAATGGACTGCGCTGCGCCGTGGCCATGTCAGTGCCGTAATGTCTATAAAAAGATTTGAAATTCCTGTCGTAACTGTGCCATGACCATTTGGTGACATTTTCACAGTCATACGAAATCTACTCTATTCTTATAATAATAATATAATATAATGCATTTATATTGCGCCTATACAAATATGCTCTAGGCGCATGGGAAAGAGGGGAAAAAAAAAAAAAGTCATTTCAAATTATAAGCTAACTTGAAAATATAGTGATGAAAATATAGTGATGAAAATATAGTGATGAAAATATAGTGATGAAAATATAGTGATGCCACTGCATGCTTTTGCTGTTAAAAAGTTCTTGCAGTATTGAAACCTTTAGTATTTAGATTTCTAGTAAAATCTGATATTGTAAACATGCCTTGATAGTTTGGTTTCAAATAAAAAGCCAAATATTTACCACATTTTATCAGCTAAGTATCAGGTTTTGAATATTAACAGTTCTTAAAATTTGTAAATTGAATGTCAACATGATAGTAAACTACAAAATACATAATTCTAAAAGCACTTAATAATCTATTAACTTTCTTTATTATAGAGTAAAACAATGAGGGATAGCATTTTACTTTAAAGTGTTATGAATAATTAATGAGATTTGTTTTTGTTCAAAAATGAAAGAGCTACCTCACAGAAACTTACACCAGAATGCACATGTATCACTTTGCAAACACAAGAAACAAATTTAAATAGGAGTAGCCAACAAGTTAAGTTACCGAGAAGAATTCTGCTTCTGGCTTAATAAAAACTACCATATGATAACAGTAATGTAGTTCAGAACAAAGTAGAAACTCTAATTTGAATACAGAGCAAAACAAGGATTACAAATTTATGCAAATTTACAAAGAAATTAACACCTACATTGTTTAGGTGCAAGCCACTTAATGTAATTTCTCTGGATTCCAATATAGACTCCATTGTAGTTTCAGAGAAAGTACAAACTCATAAACAAAACAGTAATACCACAAGGATTAATCTCTTTCACAAAGTGCACTTTCAAAATTTATAATTAAAATTGTAAAGAATACTGAAGAAATTGTACATGTATGTACTATTGTGTACAAAATGGCCAGACTTAAATCTTTCAACACAATTTAGACAAACCAGCTGTAATTAAAAGAAAGTTAATTAAAACTGCTTTTAGGATCCAATAAATGTATCATAACAGAGACTTTCAAAACTGGGGAGTTAATAGACCTTTCCCCAAAATGGTGACCAAACATTTTTTCTAACCTAAAACATAACGATCCCTGAAATACTAAGAGTATGTTTCACTTAGTAACTGTGCAAAAAGTTATAAAGTTCCAATGAAAATCCACAGAGATATGAATTTTTTAAATTTGCTAATTTTACAGACAAATGTATGTCTAGGGGTATAGGATATACCCCAGCCATACATTTTCTGTAAATTTCACAATTTGAAAAATTCATATCTCTGTGGATTTTCATTGGAACTTTACAATTTTTTGCACAGTTACTAAGTGAAACGTGCTTTTTAGTATTTTAGGGATCACTATGTTTTAGGTTGAAAACAATTAATATGCTAATGAGCAATGGCCATTTTGGAGAAAGGTCTATTACTGAAGTACTGTTTAATATGTATTTCCTTAAGTATCAATAACGCAGTCTATGGGGAAGAAAGTGTTGACAGAAGAAGTGTTTGAACTTGTTGACATTTTGAAGACTTTGATTGCTGTCCAACATGATTTGTTTTCCAATATGGTTAATGTCCTCTAGATGCTAGTGTTTCAAAAAGTCCAAAACAATTTGCAACAGATTGAAAGTTGAAGTAGATCTGCAAGTTCTTTATGTAACATGTAATTGAATCTTTCTGGTCAATTTCAAGGAATGTCATGTAAAGAATGTCTAAAGTGTGATACTGTAACATGTTTTGAATGACAATTGAAGCACTTACATATATATTAAAATGTAGATTATGCTTCAACCTCAAAATGATTCTCTTTTGTGTTTGGTTTCTTTATTTATGCCTGAACTCAACCTTGGCAAAATCAAGCAGTTTATAACCCAAACTGTTATCACAAGATAAAAGCTAAGCAGGGAGTAAACTTCTGTTTATGGCAGAAATCAGTCAAGCAGCTCGAACATTTGTTGACTATTTTTAACCACTACAACACACTGCACATTAACTCTTGATAGGAAATCTTTGAACATAAATAAAACTATGCATTGAAGTGATTTTCATAAGCATAAAAAGGATGTTTTTGCTCATAAGTTTACTGCTTTCATAATCAATTCACACAGAATCCTTTTTAAGTGACATTTGTCAATACAACGAGAGTTGAAGCAAGATCCTTTCAAGCTAGATCTTGAACAACTTTCCAGAATAACTAGAGTGAAATGTCAAGCTACTACGAAGTATCTATTAGTCTTTCAACTGCTTGCAACTGTTTTCATATGTAAATTCAATGTTTATCAAGAGAGAGTTCTACAAGCCACAGTATAAAGCAAGAAGGAGACTACGTCAAGGGCAAATTAGTCATGTTGATGGCATGGTTCAGCTTCACTGTCCTTGCATGAAATAAAGTAGTGTTTGGAACTGATTAACCTGGCTAATATCTGATAGTCTGCTAATTAATGTTGACCTCCATGTACAATGTCATGTATCATAAACACTGCCAGAAAATTCTATTCGCAGATGATAACAGATAACATTCCAGAAAGCAAAGCTCTAAACAAAATCTGAAGTGTGAAAACTTATAATGCAAGTATCTTTTCTTCATTTGTGAAGTTAAAAGTAAACCTATATTTTTGTACACTGCATATATTAACTTATTTTGTTTACATGGTCAAATCTCTTAGTCATGCTCATGTCAAAAGGAATACATTGACTTACCTATTACACTCTTAGCGAAAGATGATTTCTTCAATGTAGCCAGTCCAAGGTCACCTAATTTGACCAATCCAGTGGTCCCATTGACAAAAATATTATCACATTTTAAGTCTCTATGTATGATTGGTGGTGTTCTTGTATGTAGAAAGTGAAGACCTTTCAAAATCTGTCGGCACCAACTTTTTAAGATCTTTTCTCTAACTCCCTTAAATCTCTTGAGATACCTAAAACAAGGATAACAAGGTTTAATAAACTTTTACAAGAGAACAGTCAATATAGTTATTAGAAAACATCTGCATAACATCATTTGTGCACAATGTTTCAATAAGTCTATCCTTAGATAAAACCTTACTTAAACTTTACTTTGTAATTGTATATTGTTATGCAGGACTCTATTTAAACTAGCTAGCCTGCTAAGTTAGATGTTCCTGTTAAAATATTGAATTAAAATAAAATAAAATAGAAAATAAATAAAACCTATGAAGATGAACAATTTAACTTTAAAAAAGCGTTCCCGGCCTACAGCCTGGGCACGAGTAAAAAGGTTAGGGACCTGCTATCCACTCTTTTTACATCTGAACAGCAATGAAAGATTTTACTTAAGACATGCTGTATAATGAGATGGATCCTTGGATATAATCTTTAGTAATGGAGTAGGCAGACTATAGCCCCAGCTACCTTCAAGTAGTCAGCAATTTTCAATTGAGAATCTACAGACCAAATTGAGTCTTCATTACAGAGCAGCACGATTTTGTTGCACAAAAGTACACAGTGCTTGAGGTCTCACAAGTGCTTTTTGAAAATGCCTTCTACTAGTGCCTTTGGACAACAATGAGAAATGATGGAAGGTTTTTTCTCTCTTTTCTTTTTGAGTGAAATTATTCTAAAGTTAGTACTATTCACTTTTTGTGAAACTAGAGCTCGAGATGACATTTTATTCAACTTTTTTTTTTTCTATAAATGCAGTGATAAAAGCATATAAATCACTTGTTTTGATTTATTTGTGTACATAGTACATACAAGCATATCACAAAAGTCCCATTTGAGGATATTGCCCATTTGCTCAGCCAATCACAATCTCACATCCACCACTGAAATCTTCTAATCTGTAATTTTCTAAAGACGATGAAAACCTAAGCTTGCCAATGTTTTAGCCATACATACAAATCCCTGACGACTAATTTGAAAGTCACATGCATATAACATGTGCACTGTTTGCATAAAATGGTTGGTTAAACAATATATTGACAATGCAGTACCCACTGTCGATTTCTGCATAATTATTTCTGGAATAATTTTACTGATGATTAAGCAGATTCCAGAAGAAGAATATCTATACTTAGCTGGTTTGGGGATTTTTGTCATATAGATCAATGTAAAAGAAAGTAGTATTGGTTGTAGATTGATGAATAGATCTCTAATTCAAGTCAGGTTTTTTTTTTTCGTTTAATCATGTGCTAACTAACAGTCTTGGCAAACAAAATATTGACATTGCAGCACACTTTTCTCTTGCCCCTTCTTGAAAATGACCTAGTCTTTGCAGGAACAATAACATTGAAAGTGAAATACTGGGAAAGGAAGATAACACATAAAAAGTATTGAAATCACTTATGTATGAGCTTATGGATATATTCAGAATGGTTAGGTATTTGCCACTTTTGAAAATAAGTCAAAACAGTCACTAAATAGCAATTTGGTGAAATTAGAGTATTGCTTCTGGCTTGTTTTAAATATGTCAGCTAATATGTCTCAACCTGGTCCAAAAGGAAACCAGATGAAAATACCTTGCCAAAAATATTTAGTCAAGGGTACCAATTGTACGCGTTGTTGGAAAGCATATTTATAAATAACTTAACCACAGCATAACTCGACTCTTTTCACTATTAAATATTGGATAACTCCATTATTTGAAATTCTTGTAAGCATAGTATAGCTCGGAATAAAACTAGTAGAAAATTTGATTCAAAACATTTTAGTCAGTTGACTGGGCGATAAGACACAAAGATTACAAGCCTGGCATTTTGTAACGATAATATTGGCTGTAATTCTAGACTATGAATAATAAAAGATGAATATTTCGTTATTTGGGTTTAAGGTGAATAAAAACTACCCTCGATTCACATTTTAAAATGGAAATAAATTGTTTAGGGAAAAATTGTTGTGCGGCAAAAACATCTTAAAAGCAAAAAAGTCACTATAGCTAAACAAAGAATCCATCTTGGGAATTCCCAGTACAAACAAAAAGTTGTGGTCAGACATTTTACTTGAGTTTTATGAAATATTTTTAGGTTTGTCAGGAAATTTCATCCCAAAACGGAAGGTGGATAGTTCACTTCCGCCGTGGGGTTTACCTCAAATTTGAAGGCCAAATCATGCAAAAACTTGGACGATCAGTTTGAGTGCTGCTGCTAGTTATCTAACAAAGTCTATAATTAAACATTTACCAACAAAAAAACATTAAAAATTCAGTCAAATATCGGCTATTACAGAGAACTAGTGAAAGATCGAAATGTGGTGAAATTTACACTCTGATCACGAAACAGCTAGGAAATTCCTTTGGGCTCTTGTTTCTTACATTGCAAAGCAATATTTTATTCCGTTAAAATCAAAGCAGTGTTTTTCGATATCCTGTATTATGAATCATTGCTCAACGACTTAACCAAAATACACTGATGAATCCAGTATTTTATTGTTCACTTTGGATTCATGGATTTTAGAATAACTAGACAATTTCGTCATATCCTTTACACCAAGAAATTGCAGCGCGTATTTACACGTATACTAAACTTACGTTTTGAGCGTTCCAGAAGTCATCAATTCCGTAATGAGAATGACTTTTTTCTTCTCTTTACTGGTTGGTCTAGTCTCCCAAAAGTCGTGGAACTTCACGATATTGGGGTTCTGAAGTTGTTTCAACATTTCTGCCTCTTCTCTGAATCTTGCTCGCTCGGACTTCGTATATTTATCCTTGAAAATAAAATCAACAGAATATTTTAAACATTAGTAGAGAGTCTGGTATATATGGGAATGAAGGATTTGAGTAAATATTTCTTTATCGACTGTGAATTAACTTGAAGTCAAATCCTAAAGAATAACAAACCTGCAACTCGCACCACGCTACAGCAACTCCAGTTTCTGTGTCCAAACCTTTGTAAACCGTCTTAAAAGATCCTCTTCCCAGTTCAATATCAAACTTAAGAAACCGTCCATCAGCACTCTGACTAACTGCTTTCTCCTCTGCCTCATCGAGTTCGTTGGTTCTCTCTCGTTCTCGACCAGTTTTGCCGGTCGCGGGTACAGAACCGTCCACTGCAGTAGATTGTACGCTGCCATTGCTCCCGTTCGTCCCCACTTCTTCTGCCGGCGTTTCGGCAAACTTAACCTGTTTTTTCTCCTGAATTTCCTTCTCTTCTTTAACCTCCTTCTCGCTTTGACTTTCCATGAGTCAATAGTTACTATTTGGTACTTTCAGTTACGTTGGCGCCATTGTAAAGAAGTGTGTACGACACAGGAAAGTGAACAATTTTCAGATTTTGTCGATTCTACATTTTCTTGAGCGCCCCAAAGACGAATCCTGTTGGGCCAAAGGTTTTTAAATGAGAGGACGAGTATTCCAAGATACTCTTGCTATGCTGCTTGGAAGATGAAGACCAAACAAGAAAAGGCCGTCCATTGCTACAAACAAATTCACGGCCAGCTAATTAGAAATTGCCATTCACGTAGGTAAGATTAAGCCTACCACACAAGATTCAACTTAGATTTTCACGTTGAAACTAAAAGCTAGGAGCCAAAGAAAAAGAGTCAGGGTAGCCTGACAGCTTCCCCTAAAAGGCAAGCCCAAGTTATTTAACGTAAAGCTCCGAGTCAGTTAAAAATGGCGGTCCAACGAAGGAGAACACAAGTAAATACAAAATGAAAACTTTGGTCCTCAAATCAACGGCCTCGCTCTATCAATGCGCATGCATGGACAATACAAACCTATCTAGGGGAGGGTACACGTCGAATTTGTCATCCAAAACTCCCAGACGAGGCTAGAAACTAAAATCGCCATAGGCTATCTGTCAAAACGTGTCAATCAATACTTCTGAGTTTGCGCAATCTTTTAAGCTGTCATCCGAAAAACAAGATTTTCAGGTTTTTACTGTATATCGTAATGTTAAAATTTGCTTTGTTTCCTTTCATGCCTCGTGACTGGTTTCGCTTGTAACATGTGTCCATATTTAACATGTGCTCCAAATACGGAGAGCTAAAAACAACTGATTATTCCAATAGACCACAATTGTGAAAAGGCCCTTGTCAGATAACGAAAGAGCTTTTACTGATACTTCCTAGTAATTTCCTATAATCGAATTATTCAAATATTTTTACTAAGTCAAAAAATTGCATGCTATTTTCATATCATTTTGTATCAAAAACAGCAATTTCACGAAGGGATTTTTGAACTTCTCTACTGACACAAGTCGCAGTAATATCTTTACTTGACACCATAACGAGGCAATTTTAGTGATTTTGTCATTTTGGGTAAATGACTTTTAACCATGTCATCGAATACAAAAGGTCGCATAGCATTTTTATAATTAGAACAGAAAAACTTTCCGTAATAGAAATGTTGTTTTCTCAGCTGAAGATAAGAAATTCAGCATTTCCTGCAGTAATTAAAAGATAAAAATAATAATTAAAAAATAAATAAGAAAATGCAAAAAGCAGAATGAGAAGGACTGACGTGAGGTAACTTTCTACTTAAGTAAATTTGCTACAAATTCCCTGAAATTCAAACTTAAATTCGAAAAAAGTAAAATAATTGAAATTGTTATTGGTTATGTATAGCAAACAGAGCATCAATAATTTGCAGTTATTTTCAGTCAAGTCTAGACCAAAAGCCTATTACTCTGCTCTAAAATATTAAGCCTTGCAGCGTTATTAACTATTTAGACAGACTACTTTTCCATTGATTAAGGACGGATACCGACAATTTTGGTGACATTTGTTGATGAGGAGGAAAAAATTATGTCTAGAGCTGGATTAGGACCTGCCAAAGTCCATGACAGTCTTGTGATGTGATCATATTATATTATAAACTTCATATTATAAATAGATTTAAAATCTTATTCCGTTCACCTAGCTTGAAGTCAAAGCTCTTTAAACTGAGTTTTTATTTCATTCCCATTTAGTTTATTCGGTTCAAATTTCTCTGGTGTACTGCTGAGATCGAATTCTTTGATCCCAAAGGGGGACAAATGGGGGAGGGGACGGTGTAAGCAACAATTAAGCCCCTCTTCTCTTTTCAAGTCGGCAAAAGCCAAAAAGGAATTTGTTTTGAATGGCTGTACACTCAAACGCCCACTCATCACATCGATACACACAAAACCAACATCTCGAATCCGATTAACAATGCACTGAACTGAATAACTTTAAACCTGTGATTGCGACTTGGGTCTCTTTTTCACCCTTACAATTCCTTTAGCTTCATCTCTCGCTTTTTTCAATGAAAATATTCTTGATGGCTGCATCGTAGATGCATCTCGTAAATGTCGTCTTTGTCTAAATTCTCATTGAAAAACAAAGGCACAAAGAAGTCAAACCGGTTTTCTTTTGCAGACTTCGGTGGCCCTGTGGATGGCCCGCTAAGATCATAACCCAGATTACCAAGCTATTTGCAGTCCTTGGGACGAAACCCCGGAAAGAAACCACAAGGCAGGCGGAGAGTTTTTCGAAGGTTTGGAGCATTTTCAGAACAGTCTGAGATTGAACACTGTTTGGTTTTCATGTATTTGACAAGGTTTGCTTTGTTCAGTGAGCTTATATCGCATGCAAGTTTCTCAGCACTCAGCAAGGAGCTGAGTCTAAAGAAAACATATATATTTGACGGACCGCTTCTGTCAACGTAAACAATGTTGAAGCTGTAGAAAGCACAACATCACGCGTGGTCAGGACCCACAAGCTCAGAATCACGCAAAAATAACTCAAGTTAGTCTATTTGCAGAATTTTCTAGTTCCTTGAGACCGCGCCATGTTTCTCGAATGCATATATATGTGCTTGAGTGAGTGAAAGTATAACAGCCTCCAAAGAAAAGATAAGCTCATAATTGAGTGCATCACTAATGTAGATTATCTTATCCAGTTGTTTTTCTCAAAAACGCAGGAAAACAGACGGGTACCCGGCAAAGACAACCGCTCGTATCAACACCTTTCACTTTTGCCGATGAATACAACTTCTTTTGAAGCTTACCACTCCGCTCCCTTTTATTTTTGCGCTATAATCTGAAAATACATAATCCTTAAGTGCTGATAACATCATCTTAACAAATTTATCCAATTAAAGCACAATTCTACTTTTAAATAGAAATGAAAAATAAATAAATGAAGAATTGAAGACGTCAGCCAATCGCATTACGTGTTCTATTATATGACATCATTGCAACTCAATCAATTATAGTGCTCGTACTATATAAATCCAGCCATTCATAACCTTCGTACTATTTCGCTTAAAAAGAGGACTTTGAAGAGGTTTTTGAGGGTACTGCGCATGCTTAGCTTTGGGACTGCTTTGCCGTCGATAAATTTGTCGATGACGAGAGCCGACACTGTCCCGTGACTATGTACTTGGACTTTAGACTCGCGACGCTAAGATAGTTACCACAGTTTCAATATTGATTGTATTTGCATCAAATTTTCTCTGCCCGATATAGCAGGTCCGTAGCCGCCGCACTGAAGAAACTTGCGAAAAATATGAAATTGCTGCTTTTTCGTCGTTAAATCCGAGTTCTGTTTCTGTTCCATCAGCGTACGTGTCCAGGAATAGGTCACACCACTTATCCTTGTCTGAGCATTTACCAAATTCTGGCGACTGATAAACGCTATTTTGCGTTTTTGCGTGTACATAGCTTGTTATTATGGCTAGATGTCCGTCACATTTGACTAAACCTCTTGTAGGGGCTGTTTACTTGATGGCAAGTTGTCCCTGGTAGTCAGGATAACTCTTTTGTTTTGTGTCCCCCAGGGAAAAGAAATTACAAAAGAGTTATCCCGCCAACAGGGACAACTCGGCTTCATATGTATATACGTACCTATTTCAATAAAAGTTGTCGTATGAGA
Source organism: Telmatactis stephensoni (assembly GCA_029948255.1). Classification (NCBI taxonomy): domain Eukaryota; kingdom Metazoa; phylum Cnidaria; class Anthozoa; order Actiniaria; family Isophelliidae; genus Telmatactis; species Telmatactis stephensoni. The sequence goes on along the minus strand of JALIZF010001679.1, from coordinate 290,922 downwards.
GGTCGCAAGCCTACGCGACTAGACCGAAAAGGAGCATGGGTAGTTGCAAAAATCCCCTCTCTTTTTCGCATTGGTCTTGATTTTAGAATCAGCAAATGAAGCTCTTTGATGTAATAGGTCATGGCAAGCTGAAGATGAATTATGCTGTGGATATTTGTGTGGTTTTATAGCTTTAGTAATGTTTACCCATGCTTCCTTTCGGGTGAGTCGCGTAGGCTTTTGCCGGTGACAGCGTTTATTGAAATAGGTGTATAATCAGCCCTTAGTTCCATGCTTTGTCGTTTCTCGAAGCCCACCGTCGACAAACAAGTCATCCATCGAAAACAAAGACTGACGCACTTTCGTGTCTTAAGCACTTGACAACATATCGTAAAAAAACTTTCACAAATTAATGCAAACTTTGAAAGTGCAACCGTTCAACCTCCTTTGGAAGAACTAATTTTTGAAAAGATACCTGTATTTCATGCGGCGCTAGCTTGACTGTTTTTCATGCGTCTTGAAAACCCTCTACAAATTGAAGTAAAAACTTTTATAAACACGTAACTTCTGAAAAGGCAATTTTTTTTGAAAACTTATTTCCTGTCTCCGTGCGTGTACGTAACAAGTAAAACACATGTAACTAAATCCATGACGCGCAAACTTGAGTAGGGTCACAGAAGTCCGAGTTTCACGCCAAGATACAGCGGATCTGTGACTACTCGGCGTTGCCCGAGATGTTGTGCCGAAAGATCACACCGTGCATCGTTGATAGATTGTCGGAGAACCAAGTCAAATGAATAAGATAACTCGATGAGATATTTAGCGGCAGTGGTAATTGATAACATGGAAAGGTTGCAGTTAGACACGCGAAGAGAATGTTCAGCCAACTTTAACTTTTTATCGTGATCTACAAGGCACGTCAGCTAGTTTTGTTGGTGAAATTTTTCGCATTCACGTCACCTCAGACTGCAAGTACTATCTATTTTTGGAGAGTTTCTTTGGCACTGTTTGGTTTTACATTAAAGACAGAAAAGACTAGCGAAATCAAAGGAGTCATTCATACGCAACATTCACGTAAACTATGCAATGACGTTCGATAGTAATTAGAATTGGTTGACTTCCTCCTCTAGCCTTCTAAGCGTCGCTTAGTCTGATTATATGTGATTTAGTATAAAAGGCTACAATATCTGACATTTTGCACAGTGATAGTCCAACCGACGTGACGACAAAAGTTCATCGCACTTGAGCTGTTGAGCCTCCTTCAGGCGGAACGTGATCATCCAAGGAGAAAAAACATGCACGATTATAGATGCACAGACATTTTCAAACTTGTGGCTTTGTATACTTTTTTTCCAGAGTTAGGGGCTGGACGTTGAATTTTTTGTTTATTTTCATTGATATTTTTCCCGTCCTAAAATGGACACGGACGCGTGCTGCGCTCGCTGATTCCTCTTGAGTTTTAAACATTTTATGACGTCAAGAGTGTGTCAATAAGAGGACATACAACTCAAAAACATCTTCAATTTGTTGAATATCAATTATGGTTTTATCTTTTTCCCAAATAATTAATTAAACTTATAAACTTTTAAACGCGTTTTATTTTCGACTAAATAAGATATTTTTATCCGATCCGTGAGAAACATCCGTGGGATTCCTTAACTCATTTATGCACATTAACTAACAAATTGATGGTACCAGACTCCCCCCTTCCCTCTCTCCAATATCCAATAAAAGAGCTAGGAATTCATCTTCCCAGAGTTCCCAGACTTCTTGACGCTTTTGCGCGCGCAAGCGACGTCAAAATATTAAGACTGATGATGATATTCATCGGAAACTCTACCATCATTTACATGCATGACTATGGGCTCTCAGAAGTAGTAGAAACTTCAGAGAATTTCCTAATAGCCATTCTTATGAATTTTTATCGGAATTTGAAGGTACGTTTGTTTGGTAAATGGTTTCAGTATATCCAAGGCTTGCTTAAACATTTTTAGCCTGCGTTGCTGGCGGTCTGCGGTTTTGGAGCAGAGGAAGAAATGAAGTACCTACCCTTCCTCCGCCCCAAAAACCGCAGACCACCAGCAACGCAGGCTAAAATATTTTCCCCCTGGCCTGACCTAGCTTGCGCGCGCTAAATCGTAATGAGTTCTGGGAAACTCCGGGAAGTGAATGGTTACTAGATATCTGTGTCGTCGCGCAGCGGGCCGAGACAAGCCTAGCTCTCGTGATATAACCCTCTGAAATCTGAATCGATTTTAAATTTTAGGGATACCAGAAGTTCATATTTGAGAAGTGAGATGACTCAACAGTATGCAATGAAGTACGATATCGCACTGGCATCTGTGCATTTCATTATCTGTCCGGGTTGCTTTCGCTGTAAGACGCATACTTGTACAATCTCTTTTTTCTATAAAATATACTGCAGAGCATCGCTATCTCGAGCCCCCAAAAGAAATCAGACATTAGATAGCGCGGTTTTCCAAGATAACATATCAACTGAGCATGAAATGATTTTATGATGGATTCGTGATCCTCGATAGTGAGATTTCACGAGATGATGAATACAAGTTAACATGATTGACTTTTCACTTTGCTACCTTGAAGATTTCTCGACTATTCAGTCAGTGGTTACTAGTATTTAAAATCGAAATAAACTCTCTGGAACTAGCCGACAGAATTCCCATAAACGAATCTCTCCTGGTTTCAGATGCTTCTTTTTTCTTCCTTCTTTTTCTTTCTTTCTTTCTTTCTTTTCTTTTTTTAATTGATACATTTCGACCTTATTTTATGTGTATATTTCAAGCTACAAAGCAGCAAGACTTTTACATATACAAGTCAAACGAGCGGTAAACGAAACGCCGCTTCGTGGCTCGATAAACAGGACCGCAACTGAAGACCGAAAAAAACAGAAAATAAAACTCTGGATGATCAGTGAGAGTAGTCTGTCGATTTTGTCTCATGCAATTATTGTGCACGCAAGCTTAATATTAACTTAATCAATCGATCATTTTCCTGAGAAAGCACACATGTACTGCTAATATTTCAACACTTTGCAAATTTACAAAGTGATTAAATAGTACTTACACACGCATAACGATAGGAGATCTTGACACATCTCTGCTGTTGAGGGTGTTTAATTTTGATCAGTAAATGAAAAAAGAGTGTCGACGGCACAGCACGTGCGAACAGAAACACAGCGACAATTGCAGTGAAATCCAATTATCCTTACCATAAGCTGCAGGCTGTCACCCAAACATTCTCTATATTGGTTAAAACGAATTGACATGCATTCTGATCAAGTATTCTTTTATTTCACTTTTTAAACTTTGAAGCCAGATCGAGAGACGAGTGAATCATAATTTCTTAGGCCTAAGTGTTTTCAGTCGCCCATCCAGCTCTTCGCTCGGCTTTTTCCATCTTGTCTCCCTCACGGTAGTTAGCAAAGCTCAACTAGAACCCTTATCTAAAAGCGACTGTGAAAGAGACTACATGTTCCTCCAGGACGAATGCCAAAAATTCTCTAAATAGCAAAATCGGCGTGGCAGGCAGTGCCGCTTGTGCGTAACTATAGATGTGTCAAATCCTGAAAAATTGCGTGCGACGTTGCAGTGGTCTGACAATAGTCTGGATAGAGTTGCAGTCACGGTGTGCAAAAATCTCATTATAAATAACAGATTGGCGCACTGAGCGACCTCAAGCTCTTACAGAGTGGACAAATAACCGGAACCACCTATGCAAAATTGACCAATCAGATTACACCAAAAAATAATCACTTTCCAACAAAAGTTGACTATCAGTCAAAATACAGCATATGTTATTTAAGTCAATAAGGTTTCCTGGGATTAATGTGATTAATCAGTTTGTTCTAGTGGTCCCGGTTACTGTTTGTGTCTGCACTTTTAATAGCTCAGTTCATCTGGGGTAAATAAGGGTACGCGAGCGGTGAGAGTGCCCATCTCCCGGGAGGAACTCCATTGTAAAAGGATCGGGTATGCTCGTCGGAAATTAAAAAAAAATACCCCTAAAAGATGCTAGAGGGCCGGGCGTGGCTGGACTACGAGTTTTAACCCCTAAGTTGAGACAAAAAAATGCATAAGCTGTTTAAACTGTTTCTATGAATATATATTATTCTGAGTATATTTTTATGAGAATAATTCATGTGCAATTATAAAATACGAAAAGCGACTGGCTCTTTTGATACCCTAAAAGATAACAGGAAATGCAAAAACTCTAAACTTTGAGCATACCCGACCCTTTTACAATGGAGTCCCCCCGGGGCCCATCTGTCACCCCTGTGCCGTCGCGAGCTCCATTTTCGTACAGGGGTACCTCATTTGACTTGAGTTTATCAGCTCTTCATTTCCTCAGTTTCGAGGAGTTTACGGTCGCTTTTCTTTTTTTTTCTTTTTTTTTTCTTTTTTTTTTTTTTTTTTTTTTTTTTTTTTCGGGTCGTACGGTTTTCCTCTCTCAGTGAAAACGAACTAGTGAGGTGAGAGTTGTGTGCATAGAATATTAGAATGTACAACGTCCACATTCAGTGCGCAAGGGCTAAAACACAACAGACACTTCAATAATCAAACAGTAATTATACGATAAGGAAGCAAGGATGGCCGAGCGGTGAAAGCGCCTCTGTGATGACAGACCGGCCGGCGCTCCCACCTGTGTGCTTACAGTGCCCATACCCCAATTAGTCCGCAAGTGCTAGAGTGACTGGGCACTTAAATAAAACAGTTAAACGCTGAGACGACACACAATGATACTCGAATTTGGTGCATCATCAATTATATCAATGGGGAGCTAAGCAACAACAAGGGCGACTGTTTTGAAAATGAGATAAAGTAATGTCCCAGAGTGGATTTCGTATGACTTTGAAAAACTACGACACGGTCACGGCACGGCACGGCCACGGTACGGAACCTCGCCTGCTGATTTCTTCACAAATTTGTAAAGAAATCAGCAGGCGAGGTTCCGTACCGTGGCCGTGCCGTGCCGTGACCGTGCCGTAGTTTTTCAAAGCCATACGAAATCCACTCTAGATTACAAATACCATAACTATCTATCTATCTACTATCCTATCTATAATAGCATGCGCGCCATTTCACCACGACCTTATACGCTTGTGACTCGACTACCCTGCATGGGCTAGGAAGAGGGAGGGGGAGGGAAGGAAATTGGGCTGGGCTAGACTTGACCGATAGCCGCTTCATGTTCTATTTAATCAGATTATTGGTTAATAGCGCAGTTTGAAGATCGATCTGGATCTGAATCATAAATGGAAACTAAAGGCAGCTAGGAACTAAAAGCATAAAATCTTAAAATTTCCCATCGTTTATCTCTCTATATCGCCACCCGTGGTCTGCTAACTCCATAATAACACGAAAGTTTATGTTAGCTAAGCTTGAAAATGAAAAGTACGTATTACCCGTACTTTCATGTTAGAGTCGTTTTCGTATGAGTGGGAACACTGTACGGTTACGATACGATACGGTTATGGCATGAATTTCGAATGTTTTTAAAGACATTACGGCACTGACACGGCCACGGTACGGCGCGGTAAGTTTCCCACTCATACGAAAACGACTCTATAAGGTTCTGTACCTTTTAATTTTCTTTTACGTATTATGAACCATATACCGATGGCAATGGAACACTATTAAGACGTTTTTGTCCCGAGCGTTTTTATATATAAGCAAGCTAACCAAGAAACTATACAAGACAGACAGACAGACAGACAGACAGACTTTTATTAGCTTTTTTTGTGCTCTTACGAGTACATCAGATGTGACTGCTAATAATAGTAAATGCTAAATTTCAAACTACCGTCCCCGATCCCCAACCATCACCCCCCCCCCTCCCCCCCCAACCACGCCTAAGAATATATATAATAATTCGATTTAACTTGAATGGCAATTTTCCAATTGAAAAACCCAAGTCATAAATTAAAAATATATTATTAAATACTATTAAATATAAAATATTGGTCAATACAGTTCCAGTTAACCCCAAGTCAGTACACTAGATACTAGATGGATAAAACTGCTACAATAACGATTAGTCCGATCGACATTTTTGAAGAGGTATTTTATGAGGATTTCTTACTGTTGTATATAGCTATTCCAATTAACGTTGTCGCTAAAAAAAGCCTAAAGGCTAAAACCTTTCAACTATCTTTTGTTTACTAACAAACTTCGCTGTAGGCTATCTGAGAAATTAAGGAATATGCATATGTCCAAGTTGTAGAATTTGCAAACATTATACAGTGAGTTTCTTATTGTAATGATGTCACGGTGATAAACATTTTTCATGATTCCGCTCTCAAAGCTTTAGGTTTTAGGCTTTTTTCAGCGACAATAGTTAATTCAATTTGCTATATACCTACTTCATAAAGGTTGTCAGAGCCAAAGGCGATAGTCTGAGTCATTCCATGACTCATAGTTAGGGTTTCCTATTTGTTTTTACCAATAAATTATAGTATCCAGTTAATCATTATATCTAAAGTTCTAGGCAAAACGATTAGAAAAAACAATTAAAGAGCTTAGCTTATTTTATTCGATCTTGGTTCTTCAGAGTAGGGACAACCTACTCATGTCCTGTCTCCGGCTATCGCCTTTGAATCTGACAACCTTTTTTGAAAGAGGTATATACCCCGCCCATATCTGTACTCCCATATATTTGACTCCCCCCCCCCCCCCCCCCCCGGTATATACCGGTTACGCTGGTTTAGACAGTAAGTTTTGTTCTGATGAAAAAAAAACTTAATTTACACAGTGATTCTCTAGCTTCTTTCAAATAGTATGTTGGTAACGACATAGAGTGAGCTATCAGTAACTACTTGATTATTCCAAAAACCATTTGGGTATAGCTGGTTGTATAACATTGCAAAGAAGATAAGACATATATGTCATTTTTCTGAAGAGACTAAATACTTGCCCAGGGATCCACCGTTTGACGAAAAATATATAATACACAGGGATCCCAGCTGCTATTAGAGTTAACCCTATCACCGATTCAATGGGATTAACAATAAATGGAGTTGCAATGAAATACAAAGAGATAGGAATCAATAGTATTGGAATGGGTAGAGGAACTTTATAGGGGCGTGGCAGGTGTGGCTTTTTCCATCGTAACAAAATAACTGCCAAGAACATGAGGCCATAGACAATCCAATCCACAAATTGCAAACAGTTAATCAAAGGCTCTATACTGGATGGGAGAAGCATTAAGAGACTGAGAACGGCACGAAGAATGATGGCTGGCATGGGCGTCTGGGTTTTCCTATGGACAAAGGAGAACATCTTTGGGAGCTGGTTTTCTCTGGAAATTGAGGCGAGAAGTCTTGAAGCACTGAATACCTGGGAGTTTATACTGCCAAAGCATGAAATAGCGACTATTAGAGGCATGATAGAACCAAACACAGGACTCAACTTGCTGGCAAATGTAAACGCCACGGCTTGAGAAGCGAGCATTTCAGATGGGCTCAAAACAGTGAGATAGGAAATGTTGAGAAAGATGTAACACAGGGTGACCAATGGGATAGAAATGTACATACATCGAGAAAAATTTTTCTCGGGATTTTTCACTTCTTCGGTGATAGAGTTCAGAGTGTTCCAGCCTCCGTACGACCACATCACTCCATATACAGCATGACCAATTCTTCCTGGATTTGTAATAGTGTTTTCAAAGATGTTATTGAAGTGTTGTGTTTGTCCTCGCACGAACTGAATAAACCCAATACACACTATTATAATTATCCCAATAAGTTTCGCACCAGTGAATACAACTTGAATTCTGGCTGACAAGGATACGCTAATACAATTCAAAACAGCAAAAAATACAATTGAAAGGACTTGCTAGAAGTTTAAGAGTAAATTCATCGTCGCAGTTCGGCTGAAAAATGGCTGAGAAATAAAGGGAAAACGTAAGGGCTAAAATTGCGAAGGATGCTGGGTCTATGAGCCATACATTTAACCAGCTGTACAGAAAGGACACCATTTTGCCGTATGATACTTTCAAATAGACGAATTCTCCGCCAGATTTTTCGATCATTGTTCCAAGCTCACAATAGCACATCGTCCCTAAGAGCGAGACAAATCCTCCTAAAGTCCATATCACTAAGCGAAAGGCCGATAGACCCACTAGTTTTTGATTACCAACGTCGGAGAAATAAAAATCCCCGAGCCGATGATATGGCCAACTACTATGGCGACGGCATGGACAAGGCCAACACGTCGACGGATAACAATTGGTTCAGTAATCGTTAATTCATCTTGATGGGTATTCAACAATCTTTCCCTGTCACTCATGCCATCTTCATCTACGTCGTCATCTTGAAGTGTAGCAATACTGACATCTTGTCGATTGTCTAGATTATCGTCGCTACGAAAAACTTCGCTTCCGTTTAAAGTTGAAAATCTTTCGTGATCGGAAGAAAGAAGAGCATTACGTTCCGCCATATTTTTTCAAGAGTGTTTCAGAAAAATGCAAATTTTATATATTGTATATGGTTACTCACAGTGTGCGGTGACGCGCACTTTATTGCGTGACGCGCGTGGATTTTTTTGCGTGACAGGTTTTTTTTTTTTTTTTTCCAAATTTGATTTTCAGTTTGAAAATTTCTTTCCAATCAAAGTTTTGCAGTATTCTGATAAAATAATGTTTCTTTCTAATTTTGCCTATTTTAGGAATCCCATTATTTCAAGCTCAAACAATTATGATATATTTACTGAATATGTAGTTCGTTTATATGTATAAATTTTCGTTCATGCAAATATTTCAAACAACACTCTAAAAATTACCGCAAAGCCTCGACCTAAAACTTTAGTTTAAAGTCATTTCAAATGATGAAAGCGTATTTATTAAAGCTTTAAAAATCAAATAAAACTAAGTAGAATAGAAAATGGAATATAAATGTTTAGTAATATCTCAAAGACAAAATTTCCCCTCCATCCTCCCCCTGGTGTTCAGTTTGTCAATGTGACGTGTCGTCGTAGTGTTCGACGTTGCTCAAGAGACCATTCATCGTGGCGAAGAAATTACAATATTTTTCCATAACAATATATAATGCATAAAAGGCACCAAAAGACAGATCAAGGTACAATAGTTATTTACATGTATCATTATGATTTAGCATGAAAGGCATGAAAGGCTGTTTTTTTACGCTTCATAGTACGTCGTTACTTAGACTGCCGACAAACTGTCGATGAGTTTCGAAGAAAGAGCGAAACAGCCTCGAAAAAAATCGTATCCAGTCGATAAATTGATGCTGTTATCGAGGAGTTTATTAACTGGAAAATAATTTATCGTGCTATCAACCCCGAATCAATTTTTTTTCTGGTACCAGATCGAGAATCACCTGAATGCATGCTGACTAACAAGTTAATTGAAAAGCTTAAGCCGACCACTAACAGACTGTCAAAAACGTATGTAATTATGAGGGATAACCATCGGTTTGTATGAAGGCCAGTTTTTCCTGGTAGCTGGGATAGCTGCCAGGAACAACTCGCCTTTAGGAACAGCTGGCGGAAAGGAAATCCCATGCCCACAATGGAAATTAACTTATAGGAGCAGTGACCTCCAGAGGAATTTTTTAATTCCTCTTGGACATAGGGTTACTTAAGGTAGTTCGGGACCCTTGCTACTGCGCATCTCCGCGCGCATTCGAGCGCGCGCACTTTTATTAAAGAACATTCGCTTGTCCGTGGGAAGTCTGGGCCCTAGTGAGTCAGCGATTGAAAACCGAAGAAATTCGTTTTTTGGTGAAGAAAAATAGTACTTTATCGACCAGATTCTGCAAACAAATTTATCAAAACATGTTGTGCACCGTGTAAAGTAGGAGAAAAAGTTCGAACTATAAAATTTAGCGAATTTTTTTGAGTCGAAAAGGAGCAGAAAACAACGCTAAAATGGCTGATTTTTTGTGTTCGTTTTCGAAGATTTTTAACCTTTGTTCTTCTCTTACTCTTTAAACAATACGGTGACCCCCTGATTTTATGAATAATTTATGCTCATAATTTTATAAACTTTTCGTAAAAAGAAAAAAAAGAATACTTCTATCGTTTCGATTTTGAGTAAATTTATCATTTTTCTGTCTGATCCTCCAAAAACGTGTATTCTGGAAGGCCATTTTTCGCATATTATTGTTGATCTTTCGCTTCTTTGCAAATTGTTCGGCAACAACTTAGTTCCAAGTGTTTTTCTGCATCCCAGGCTATCATTTTGCTTGCTTTTGAATACATTTGGTTGTTCCAAAATTCTTATAATTTGACCAGATATCGCGAGGCCATTTTTCGTAAAAAGATCACCAAACACCCCACATCTCCCCCCTCATATCTCAAGAGTGACCTCGGTGACCCCCCATTTTTATTTTACATTTTATTTCCTCCTATGCCCCTCTTTCTTTGTAGGAATTTTGAAGGCAAGTTTATCGTAAAAATTCATGAGTCCCGAACTACCTTAATGGTCTAAACATTAACAAAGCAGCAAGATATCAGTGGGATTTGAATCCATGCTAGGCTCAGATTTCAACCATCAGTGTTTTGTGTTCCCATAATACTCTACTCTCCCCCGTCATGGGGGGAGTATCACGGTGCACGAAACTATGATGGCTAATCTGAACCTAAATCCATGCCCACCCTCTTGGATTTTATTTAAATTTGTTTCTCTTCTATCTTCCCTGTTGACAGTGTCTCCTTTTCTTCCTTGTTTGAGGGTCCACAATACCTTCTTTTTTGGAGGGGAGGCTTTTTTGGGGGGGAGGGGGGGAGGGAGGAAGGGAGGGAGAGAGAGAGAGAGAGAGAGGGAGAGCTGAGAGAGAAATATTTAATGAAACACCTGATATTTGTGATAGTCTATATGTCTTTTTATGTGGAAAAAGTTAATGAGATTGGTTGTATATATAAAATATGTGAATTTGACCCCCTTTTCCTAACCTCTTCCCCACTCTCAAAAATCTTCACTCTGTCAGAATGGACAAGTTGAAACAGAATGTTCACTGACTATTTTTGACATTTTCATTTTATTATTCCAATAGCAAGAAGTGAAGAAACATCTAACTCAACAGACAAAATGTATAAGCCTTTGAATAGAAAAGGCAAACTCTCCCACAAAGAAGAGGCCAACAGTGTGACTCTCGTCCAAGGTGTGGCACTTATTATTGGAGTCATGATTGGCTCAGGAATTTTTGTATCCCCCAAGTTTGTCCTTGAGAGGTCAGGGTCAGTTGGCATGATGATAATTATTTGGATTCTCTGTGGTTTAATTGCACTACAAGGTTCTTTGTGTTATTGTGAACTTGGAACACTGATTCAGAAGTCAGGAGGGGAATACGTTTACATCAAAGAAGCCTTTGGATCATTACCAGCATTTTTATTCAGCTGGACTATCATTCTTGTTCTGAAGCCAGCTTCAATTGCAATAATATGCCTGGGGTTTGCTTCCTACTCTTGCTTGCCATTTTTGCCTGAAGGAACATCAAAAGAACCAACAGTATTGATCAAAGTCATTGCAATGCTTTGTATTATAGTCTTGACTGTTATAAACTGTATAAGCACTCGTCTTGGTGCCCAAACACAAGTAGTATTCACATCGATGAAGCTGTTAGCCATTGGTCTAGTGGTCATGATTGGGGCATATAACCTAGCTAGTGGAAAAACACAAAATTTTGAAAACATTTTCAATGGAACAAGTAACAATCCAGGTCAACTTGTACATGCCTTTTACAGTGGTCTGTGGGCTTTTGATGGATGGAATGGACTTAACTATGTCGCTGGGGAACTTCAAAATCCAACTAAGAACTTCCCAAGAGCAATGTTTATTGCCATTCCACTGGTAACCCTCTGCTATGTGTTAGTTAATGTAGCTTATCTGAGTGTTCTGACTCCAGCAGAGGTTATTTCTTCTAGTGCAGTTAGCTGTGTCCTTTGGTGAGAAGTTACATCCAATTTTCCTTGTAGTAATGCCATTGCTTGTTGCTTGCTCTTGTTTTGGAGCAGCAAATGGATCTGTGTTCACTAACAGCAGAGTTGTCTGTGCTGCTGCAAAAGAAGGCCATATGCCATCTTTCCTTGCAAACATCAACTCAAGACTCCAGATGCCTATCTATGCCACATCATTTCCATCCCTCATCGCAATCCTCCTTCTATTGCCAAGCAATCTTGAAACTCTTATTAGCTGCTTTAGTTTTGCTGCATGGATGTTTTATGGTGGTACAATAACTGCTCTTCTTGTTCTGCGCTTCAAGTTGCCCAATAAGCCAAGGCCGTACAGGGTGTGGACAATCATTCCAGTGTTAATGGTCTTAATTGCTATGTATTTAGTTATAGCACCCTTTGTCGAGAAGCCCATACCTTCTCTAGTTGCCGTAGGATATATATTCTCTGGTGTACCTTTTTATTATATGTTTGCCAGAAAGAAATAGGAGTAATATTTGACTTAATTATAAAATGATTGGTATATATATTAAATGCATGCTCTGATCATGATTGGTTGAGAACCATGTGTTATTACAGTACACTTACACACATGACATCATTGAATCTCACGTGTGCTGTGATTGGTTGAACTGTTTCAAATATGAACATTATATAAAACAAATAGATTCCATTTTTCTGTTGGTCTGTACTTTAATAGATGGACAGGAGATGTCAAAATGTGGTAAGAACAACAGTCACACCCCTGAACTTCATCTCAGGGCATACTTTTTTGTTCACATTTTGACATTATCTGTGCATCTGTTAGTCTAAGAGTACAGAGGCATGGAAAAATAAAATCATTTTGTTAAATGATAGATGCATAACAGTCTAAGCAATGGTGGTGGAAGATTAGAACTTAAAATCACCTCGATCTTACATGCCTGCATGTTTAAACAATAGTTAGTTTTATTATTACAAAATAAACTTTTAAGCTCAGAATACACAAAGGGATGGGTTGCAGGGTTACTAAGTGAGGACATGTTGCTTGCCGGGTAACTACCCTGGTAGTACATACTGCACTTTTTTGTTAAAAATTGTTACATGACAAAAATCTGTCCTTAGGACAAGTCCCATGAATTCAAGCTGGTTTGAATTAGCAGGATGTAAAGATTGTACAATTTAACAGACAATTTAACCAAAATATTAGTTATCACATCATTATTTAATTGACTACCACAGGAAGCCCAACTCAGTTGTGACCATACCTGAGATCAGTCATTGTGTGTACTGTTTATCTTGGTTTACATGAGCAATGGAGGCAGAAGCAGCATAGGCAGACCCAGTGTTACATTTTGTGAGAGAAAACAATAAACAGTGAGTCTGCTTCTGTTGCTTCCACTTCTGCTTCTGTCACTTGTGAAAAGCACGTGGAACCTGTCCACACTAAAGAAAAACCAACAAATAAAAGGTGTCATTATTCCTTGTTTGTAAGACATTTTCTCAGTAGTATACAGGGGGGGGACTTGTCCTCACTTCGTATCGACCCTGCAACTCGTCCTCTTGTGCTGAGCTTTAAACAGTGGTAGCTTCTTCTGCAAGCAACTCCATTTTAACTGCTTGGGCTTCCTTTGTAATGGTTATATTGACCATAAGTGGACTTCCTATCCTGTCCCCATTCTCCCTCCTCTCACTTCTCCTAAACAGGAAGCCCAAGAACAAAGGAACAGTGATGCTTGCAGAGGAGGCTAAAACTGTGGCTACATTTAGGTTTAATTGTTCTCACTGGGTTATGTTTTTCTAAGGGTAGTGTAAGGGCCTAGTTTAGGATTTTATGGAGGGTAAGCTATGTATTTAGATTAGTTTTAGAGGATTGCAAGGAGAACAATGCCCCAAGAAAATTTAAACCACAACTGAGGTGAATTTTGTTGCCAAAGAGAATCTGTGGATGTGGTCATTGAAAACAACTAGTGGAAATAAAATGATTGATGAATCAATAATGATTTATGTTGGTTTTAATATAAAAACATAGATTGAATGAAAGAACTCAATAATTGTATATTTTATGAAATATATTCACCCCTTCCTATGGAAGGAATTTTAAGGTTTATTTTGATTAAGGTTTATTTTTCCAAACGAACAATTAAAGAGTATGTCAACAAAATGAGCTGAAAGGAAGCTGTTTCTGAGTCCTTTAAGTAAGATTTTTGGCCAAGTGAATGCTTGGAATTATTAATTCTTTTGGTGCGCAAAAGTTCAAGCGCGTTTTATTCGAAAACGCTTCCATGGAAATCTTTTAAACATAGTACGTAACAGCGAAGAATTTGATCTGGATTCTATGAACCAATAAACGCCCTTTTGTACAAAACTTTATTTTTTCCAGAAATTTCATGTTTGGTAAAATAGCAATGCCGTCATTATAAATTATTGGTAGCTCCGATCATAATGATTTAAGCGTCAAAAGAAACTCGAAACTATCCCTAGACTTGCTATGAATTTTTTTTTTTTTTTTTTTTTTTTTTTGAAATAAGGTTTTTGGCCGCGACGCATTCCACCAAAAACATTAAATTCCAGCAGAAAGTATTCTCAGAATTTCTTTTATTCTCAATTTTATAACGATAAATACTAAATGACAAGTCAGATCTGTTTCCTTTTCGTAAAATACAGAAGCAACGGAGTATGCATCATCTATAGACCGCAATTCCCCACCATTTTTTAAATGCATTTATCATCTCTAATTAAAATACTCCCGCAATTTCGTCCACCCAATACTGCCCTAGCCACAGGCTGTTTCTATCTCGCTTCGGCCCGGTTGTTTATTTCGGATGGGAAAGCTATCAAAACTTTAAAAGTGGTGTGACCAACCTTATAAATATATATTTTCTTTTATTGGGAAAAGGCTCTACAGAGGCCATTTTATTTCTTTTGTTTGTGAAATTAAAGTTTCAATATTTGCGCACTGCTCTAATTGCTGGGAGCGAAGCGAGCAGCAATACTATTCTTGATGTGGGATTCCTGTGCGATTTATGACGTCACCTTAATATTGATCCGCGAACTCGATTTTTATGTACGGTGGTATGTTCATGGCGAGCCTTGACGTCACAGGGATAAATTGGGATTCCTGTGCGATTCCATTCGAGAGGTTTTATGTTTCTCGAAGTATAAATGAGGGTCACAAAATGCTAAATGATATTTTTTCGAGAGGGCAATGTTCTGTTACGGGTCATTTGCGTATTACTGTTCGAATCGAAGCTCGTCTACGGGCCGAATCAATTCAAAGCAAGATAATAAGTATGAAGTGAGGTCGCGCTGAGAATCTCTGCAATATATATGGTTACCCCACGAAAGAAAATTTTATACTTTGTATGTGATGGAATTGTATTTATCATTCGTTTGATCTAAAGCGTCAAATAGTACAGTAGACAATGCGGTATCTTTGACCGTGATGCAACGTACAACTAGCTTTTTAAAATCAGTTAGTTTTATAATCATTGCCAACGCTAGCCGTTTGTGATTGTTTGAAAAATTGCTTTTACTCAGTGCTAAATATTTTGAACTGTGTGTGTCCGACACTGATCCTGGAGAATTATGTTTTGTAGTTCACCATTGAAGGTCAACTAGCAGTGTTCGTCACACAACGCACAAGAGATAGACAAGAAACATTTCATATATCAGAGAAAGCGGTGTACTTTCGTGAGTTTTAGGGGAACAGTTCTGCTAACGTGGATACACCAGCTGTTTTCTGCTCGCAGCACTTCACTTTCTATTAGAAATGGCTAGTCTAATTAATATCAGACATTTAGAAATTCACCAGTGAGTATGAATAGCTATGAATGAAGTCTATAGTTAACTCTGAATTAGTGACAAGCCGAGGCTCAAGGCAAGGGAACTTTTTGTCTTTAGTTGCCACAGCTGTCTACCCGACTAATTCAATTCTTTTTCCAGGAGGTCTTCACCGTATCAAGTACTGTTGGCCAAACTATAAAAGAAATTTATTTCACTTTAGTTTTGAACATTTTTTGACGTCATCCATGATTAATAAGAGTACTGACAATGGAAAACTATCTTCAATTTGTTAATTCCTACTTGACAGCTATCGTAATTAAGTATTGTGTTGACAGAATCATAGAGAACTTTCATAGAAACCTCTGTATCAGGGTCCCCTATACCCCATTGCAAAATGAAATTACGCAAAAATATTTGGTCTTTTCACGCGTCACGGATAATCAAAAAATCTCTTTCACGTTCACAAAAAAAATCAAAAGTTGCTTTCACGTGGACGCAAAAAGTTTTTACACCTTAAATCACGTTTCACGTCAAAATAAATCAGCCATTCACGTTTCACGCAAAAGGTATAGGGGACCCTGCTGTGTTTGTCCACACTGCTTAATGAGCACTAGCTTTCCTTCTGTTTAGAGGTTCTCCCTGGAAACGCAGCTAGCCAGCTAGATAGCGAGGTTTTCGAGTTGAAAGGGTTCGAGTTAGCGGTGGGGTTCTAGTGTATTTGCTTCAGTTGTTCATGGACGTATAACGTAATGGCCAACGCAGTGATATATCCAATATTCAAACCTTGTGAGATTAGAACTGTTCGCTACATTCAAATAACAATACTTCACTGACATTGAAATGTAGCCCAACACTGAAAAAGTTCGAATCCAACAAGGGTTTGACTTGGGTACAACCGACTGCGTTATCCGATTACAGCCATTCCGGCACTTCCCTTGTTAATTCATTTCCTTTTAATGCGGGCTGTTACCAAAACTCCAAAGAATAGTATCTATAGCACATTCTCCACTCATCGCAGAAAACACTCGCTGCGATCATTTTTACTCGCTGCGAAATTTTGAACAATACTGGATTTTATTCCGAACGAGTACTCGCTGGCTCGCTGCAAGTAATTTCTGCGATGAGTGGAGAATGGCCTTTACGCGGGAGAGCCAAGACTGTGGTTGAGCAAGACTGTGGTATAACTGTGAAATTTAATGGTTTTTATATTGATAGTTTGCTTCTAGCTATAGATCTGGATATCCTTGATTTGATGACCTGTTAATGTGAATAGAATGGGCACAATATTAAACAAGAACTGAGGACAAAATCATGTATTAATAGTTATTAAGCTAAAATCTGTAACTGATCCGGAATTCACGAACAATCGATCCCTTTGTTAAATGATAGCTGTGAAAATTTCTGGTAGATTCCTAGCTATTCCATTTCAATTTCCATTAGCCAAGCTACTCATATTTGGTTGACATTAATTTTTCCATTTTATGTTGAGAGGAGATTTTTTTCATATTCAGGCAGCGAGCTACAACTGAAACTATTCTGTTGAAGAATAGCTGTTGTACAAAGCTGAAGTTATTTCTTTCAGAAAGTTTAACTTGTTTGTAAGTAGTTTTGTCTGATGAATTAAAGTCGAATCAAAGTGTTAATCCAAAGCGAAAATTTCAATCGAAAATGAGGTTTAGCAAGGTCCCCTATACCTTTTGCGTGAAACGTGAATGGCCTATATTTATTTTGACGTGAAACGTGATTCAAGGTCTAAAATCTTTGTTCGTCCACGTGAAAGCAACTTTTGATTTTTTTTGTGAACGTGAAAGAGGTTTTTTAATTATCCGTGACGCGTGAAAATTAAATACCAAATAATTTTACGTGATTTCATTTTGCCGCGAAGGGCTATAGGGGGTCCTGGTTTAGGCCTTCATTTGCTAATTGGCCATATAAAAGCTAAATTTTAATATTCAAATTCAAGAAACAACTATGTACAATTCTAAAGACAGTTTTAACGAGGATTTTTATCTTAGTAGATCAATTTGAGTGTTAATCCAAAGCGAAAATTTGAATTAATTAAAACTTGCACGAAGGCTAAGTTTTTGGCAGATTTGGCAATTATTACTCGGGATATTGCCCGGGGGGACTCCATTGTAAAAGGAATCGGGTATGCTTGTCGGAACCTAAAAGATACCGGTTTTAAGAAGGGCGTGGCTGGACGAGTTTTAACCCCTAAGAGATACCAGCGATAACAAGCTAATAAACATTATTATGATGAACATAAAATTGAACGGTCGACACGCTTTTGTTGGGCAAATTTCTTCCATTTGCAATTGAGAACAAGATAATAAGCGATGGGCTCTTTTGATACCCTAAGAGAGACCAGGAAATGCTTAAACTCTAAACTTCAACTTTAACACCCTAAAAGATACCAAATCGCTGATTTTTACCCCTAAGAGATACGACGAGCATACCCGATCCTTTTTACAGTGGAGTCCCCACCCG
Organism: Telmatactis stephensoni; assembly: GCA_029948255.1. NCBI lineage: Eukaryota > Metazoa > Cnidaria > Anthozoa > Actiniaria > Isophelliidae > Telmatactis > Telmatactis stephensoni. The sequence continues at coordinate 272,764 of JALIZF010001679.1, read as the reverse complement.
GGGGGATATTGCAAAAATCTTCTCTTTATTAATTTTATTTCTAATTTCCACTGATTAAGTCTATTAATAAAATAATACGATTTCTGACCATCTTTATTCCCATTTTGGGGGATATAACTTACAATTCAATTGTCCTCGTACAAATGATACTTTAATACTAGACCTTCCTTTTATCAGCTTTTTAATAAATAAACAATTTCTTTCCCATTCAATTCCCACATATCTCTCTACACAACGTCCCTTTTATTTCACTATTTATCTGATCTTTATAAATAAAGTTGTACTACCATGGTCGCCAGACAGCTTTACTTGCAGTCGTTGATGGTTGACTCACTTTACGTAAGCTCTCCGCAGGCGTACCCTGCAGCATACTGTGTTAACACGCAGGCACCCGACAGAGACACGGAAGGAGTTACCACTTCAAAACGTGCGCTACTAAAGCAAGAACAACCTGGTTTATTATCGCCACAATGAGAACTAGATTGAATGTGGCAGCTTGGAGGGTAGTTTCCGTGACGGGTTGTGCATTTTGGGAAAGAGGAATTCTTGTAAAAGATTTCTGCGCTCTGGACTTTGTTTATCGTTGATGAGGAGCCACAGCAGTTTGGATTGCAACACTGTCGCTTGATTCATGGAGAAACGTCCAGTTCTGAAGTTAAAATTGTAGTCAAATTTAGTGTTTGTAGAATAAATTTAGACATGAAAAAGACCAGTTTGAAATTAACCGTAAGAAAAAGCCCTGTGAAACTTAACTATATGAAACATTCAACACAAATTAAAAGTGCGCTCTACTGTTCTATATATAGTTTGCAACTCATTTGGTCCTGACAAACGTTTTTCAATCTTTTTTCGATTCAGTTTTTCTCTCTCTACTTCTCTCTTTCTCTTCTCTTTCTAGCCTCTCTATCCGCTCCTTATTTCCTAGATATCTGCTTTTCTCAACCCATGAGAAAAGTAAACTGGCACTAATTAAGGTCATATTTACACTAGAGCACTGACCCCATGCAGCATTGTTTTGATATTTCTGTCCAAGCTTGAACCTCCGTAAAGCTCACTAAGACCATAATTACACTCGAGTGTTGATCAAAGACCAAGGATTGTTTAATAGAATAAATAAATGTTTATTAAAGTGTCCATTCATTGTGTGCTACAACGCTGTATACAGCTCCAAACTCACCACTGTTCGCTCTTGATGGAGGGAGAAAAACCCTCGAATCAAGGAACTGAATGAACTAATAAACTCAGCCGCTCACATGAAGTGCTCCGTTAATTAAAAAGCTGTTTGTTTAGCATTGTTTTGACCACGGGCGATAGGATAATAATCATCTGAAAATTTACTTAAATAAACAGACAGTATTTATAAATTACCTTGAATTACTGTTATTTTGTCTTTTTGTATTTCTCCCAACGTTTTAGAAAGCCAAATAGTCTTTTACAAGGCCCGTAACTTCTTTAAAACTCCAACCGATGCGTTAGAAACCCGTACGGTTCAACTGTAGCCAACGATCTGTTGACGCGAACATGATATCCCCTCGCCAGTAAACGCGGTTTAATCATTGACAAAAGAACCCAGGGAAAAGAAAAGCCCAGGGTAGGCAACAAGCCCCGGTTCCATTGTTCTCTCGTCTGACGATTTTCGTAGTTCGAAAGTGACATTTGTGGGGGACAGTGATGACAGATTCTGCCCCTTATCCAAACAACCCCAGCGCTCACTGAACTTTACGTGCCTGGCCAACGTCTTGTCAGCACCACGGTTAAGCAAACACAGATTACGTTAAATGGTACAAAGCGACTGAAACTCTTCTTTAAACCGTGTTTAAACCGTTATTTTTCTTGACCGTTATTTCGCGATGATCTGAGAAACTAACTATTTGACATGAAATGAGCGTTATTTCGCGATGATCGGAGAAACTATTTGACAAGAAATGAGTCTGTGTTTGCTTAACCGTGGTGCTGACAAGACGTTGGCCAGGCACGTAAAGTTCAGTGAGCGCTGGGGTTGTTTGGATAAGGGGCAGAATCTGTAAAAGTTTTTATAACCAAAACAATTTAAATAGCAATTTTTGTCATTTACTATGAAAAAGTATGCTTTATTCTGCACTTGCAGCCCATTGATGTTTGAAAATTGGATTCAATTAAGTTTAATTCACTTCAACTGGAGCACACTCAGATGACCCCACACAATAAAGTGAGCTTTCCGACTTCCAAATCATTCCATTATCAATCTCATTTTGTTTCGACTGTTACACAGTTTCTCCCGCTAAGACCATCAACCGCCTTCATTCATGCCTCCAGCTCTTGACACGAGATCTAACTTGCCCCAAGCTGCCGCACGAGAGAAAGGATAAACAAAATAATACTCACCCAGATTGCCGCGGTTTCTTATGGCTTTGATGTAGTTTACCGTCAGTTCTAGAATTTCTGCTTTTTCCATTTTTTCGCAACCGTTTAAGTCAGCATGTGGATTCTTTAAAGAGAAAAGAAATTTTGTTATAAAAGATCAAGTAAAATATCTATCTGAAATGACATTGCAATGCAAAGCAAATTCAGTTTTATACTGCTACGAAAGCAAAGTTCTCAAGATGCAAGTGATTACTGAACGGAAGTTTTGAATCTTTGTTCGTTTTTCTGTTTGTTTGTTAAGTTTGACAGAAAACGATATTTTGTTGATATCTTTATTTACTTAACAGCAAAATAACTGAGAAAGGAGAAAGAAACAATGCAGTTTTCCTGATTTGCGAAGTTTATATTGCCAATTTTACTAACTAAGTTGCCGTTTCTAGAATTAATATTTATAAAGTCTCTAGAATACCTCGCTTTCAGATACACATTCAACATTCCAAACTATCTCTATCCCTGCTTTAAAACATGGAAAACTTTGATTTATTAATTCTAAAGGAGTGTTCTACAGTTTGAGATCGGTCCTTAATACTGAGCTCTTATTATTCGCATTCGGGAAAACATATCAACGTTTAACGTTTCCTCGCAAACTGGTCCGAGGATTTGGCTGCAACAGATTCATGTGAAATGAGTGTGTGCGTTATGATTTATACAATGTCCTAGTTTCGTTGAAGTTTCCTGCCAGACTTTTGCAAAATTAATCAATCGGCCTGGAACTGAAAAAAAAAACCCTAAACAAACAAAAAAACACTAGCAGCAACTATAAGATTCATGCAACATCAGAGTTGCGCGCGCGAGTTGAAGCGTACAAATTAAGTTTGACCTACCCCTCGATGTATTGCCGAAATAACGAGATTTTTCAGCTCACACAAGCTATTGTTGATTCTTGCACGCCGCTGCCTCTCCAATAAATGCTTCATTGACTTGTTCGACTACAATATAGAATATAAAATTTTTTTTCAAATGATTACAAAATATCATGGATTTCTTTTAGTAGAGGTTTTACCTGATATCTACGCCGCTTTGGTGTCTTCCTCTCCATGCCGGGATCTTACGAAGATGTTTTCTGCGTTATTTTTCACAAAGGTTGCAAGGAAGCTAGCAGAGTAAAGTGTGCATTTATATGGCAAAGACTTGATGCATTTATTGCGGTTTTAGGTCCCTTGTGGGCTTGCCAGGGGTGTTAGCAGCCGTGAGCCAATGAAAAACGAGCACACGGCGAAAGAGTAAACAATAGCTGCACGCGAATGAATGTGTGTTGCAAGGTGAATCGCTGGTGATTGAAGAATGGCTTTTAAAGACGGCAACAGCCCGTTGCTATTGCTTGTATGGATGAAAAAAGACACGATCAAATTGCAGGCCTGTGCCTCCTGACAGCCTGCACGTGTTGGCGATCGAAGGCATAGAGACGCTTTATTCAAAATGCAAATTCAGTCGACTTTATCATTCAGTGCCGCTCGTGTGAGAATCAGACAAGTCATTTTAGACACACATGTATGCACAACTTTGCATCAAGATGTTCAACTCAAAAAGCCCAGAGCTTCAACCCAAAAAGTTTTTTGGCGCTTTAAAAGCTGTGCCTGCTACCACTGAGAAGCTGTTTTAGAGAGCATATAATCTTTTTATTGACTGACTCACTCACAAAGAAAATCGGCATCTGTCGCGATAGTACGAAGTGAATGCTGTTTTGTGAATGCTGCTTTTAAACATGTGTTCTCTGATTAGGAAGTTGTAGTGTTTTTAGTCCACCGTCAAAGAAATACGGCTGGGGAAAATGTCCTTTTTAAGCTCATAAAAGATTTTGAGTTGAACGTCTTAAAACCCTAACTCTGTCTAGGAGATTTCTCAGCTTGACTTCAGTTCGGACAGTTCGTCTTGCATGAATTAGTGTTAGATGCTTACAACCACCCATTGTTCGTTCAAATGCACATTTGTCGGACTCGTGGTACTCGAAAAGCCACAATGAGCCCTTTGTGGAAGCTTTACGAGATCAAATCTTTCAATTGATTTTTAGGACTGAAATAAGAAAAAGCTCAGACGAAGAGGACAATCTGTCAGAAGGTTTTTGTCTAGAAAATATTGGCACATCACCATATGGAGCATATCATTAATTTTCATTAAGCAACTTTTTCCGTAGAGTTTGTTTAGTCTAGTTTTAGTTTTTCTCGGCTTAGCTTAGATACAATTTTGGAGCAGAAGTTCGCTCATATGGTGTCAATAAAATTTAGTTTTGGTCCGTGTAAAATGCACAACAAAACAACTGCATATTAGTCATGCAAACAACTGAATTTGATCGTTGACTTTTCTCTAGCTACTGGTAGTTCCATTGTTCATTTTAAATATCATTTAGTTTTTAAAGTCAGATTTAAGCTGTAAGAGAAAGTTAATATTTTCGGGTGGCGGGTATGTTGCTCGTGGTTGCACCTGCAAAATGGCAGACAATAGAGCTGCAACGAGCTGCTCGCCAGTGATGCGTTAGACGCGAGAATCCCTCGTGTACTTTTTCAAGCACCTGAAATGTATTGAACGACTAAGGAACTACGAAATCGCTAATTTTAAAACTCTCGAGGCTATATATATAATTAACTCTTGGCAATTTTTTTATTAGAGTGCCATTGTGACAAAAATTGAATGGAGGAATATAGTTTTAACTTTTCTTCAGAGTCCTATATATTGAGCCCCATAATTCTGGAGTCTTGTATGTTAGTTCTAGAAATTGGTATTATCTCAGTACTCCGTATCCCTGTAATGTTTTCTTCAAATATCGAGGTCTCTATCAGAAGTTTTTTCAATATGCTTATTTGAAATTTAACTGCAATAATAATTTATTGTTTCTGCGAAGCTTTGGGTGCTTTTCAGACAGCTTTGCGCATGAATTTCTTCACTGAATCGAATTTCACGTGAAAATTAATTTTTGAGGCATAAAAAGTATTTAAGTCTAAGAATCTATTGACACCTCTCTCTCTCACTAATTGTTCTAGAATTTTCTGTCAAGTTTTATTCCTTTTCGAACTTCCTGTCTTGCACAGTTTGTTCAAAATACATCTTTTGTCGGCGGCCAAACTGCCTTTTGACAGTCCAAAGCGATTAAAGAGCATTTTGCAATCACTAAAGGCCTATTCAATTGCTATTTCGCCACGTGCTCACACCACTTCTAACTGAGCTTTTTGTCACCCGTTACTAACTCTCTTGGGTTTCTACTACAAAACATTATCCCATAAATTTTGATAATTATATCAGTCAGCCATTAAAACGGCGCATTTTAGAGCAGAAGGCTATTTAGCGTCGAAACAAAAGTAAACTTGCTTACTTTGAAATTGATAACCTTTTGTAAGGCTTCACTTTAAAGCGAAAAAAGTTACTGCATATATTTCTTAAAAAGTCTGTTGAAAAAGCGCATTAATTGACCAAAATTCTAACTTTTCATATAATGCAAAAATAGAAAAACCTTCCCATGTTTTTGAAACCTCTCACCGAAATTTTATAAAATTCAGAAATGCCCAAGAATACTGGTATTTTAAACCTACAAAAACTAACCCAATTCATTAAAAATATAGTTCAACAGAAACAACATTTAAATTTCAAAATTATTTAATTCTAAATACCTCTCTTTGCTTCATTTACATTGAAATGTCTCAGTTAAGTTACGAGTTCAATTTCTATTTACAATTCTATTTACAAGCTATTTAGTTTACGATTCAGTAATTTCACCGAGTCTTCTAAAAGTTTGTTAAACTTTCAATAAAGTTCTAAGCGATAACTTATAGATAGAAGTCTCAAAAAAGACGTAAAAGTTTATCGATATTTCAATTTACCACGGTCTCCAAACTTGAACTTTACTTGATGGTCGTACATGAAGGAAAGGAGCAGTTGTTGTTGAAAGGTGACTGCTTTGTTGGTAACAAGACGGCATTACTTTCGAGAGAGATGAAAGGTGAGATACTGGCGATAGGGATGGAGTCATCTGGTATCCAATACAAGGCTGAGCCGGGCCACAGCACAGTGAATTATCAACTGTTGGAGTTTGTTCTGTGACAGAGCAAGGAGAAACTGCCGGCTGAACGCGTGCCATCAGGACTTGATCGGAACATCGTGGCTGATTGTTTTCACCTCGTCTGAAGCAATCACTTTGGGGAGGCGGGTTGTATCTGCCAAAATCAGCGGGTCTTAAACCTGAAAATGGACGAAAAAGCACATGAGAACTTTTGCCTTCAATTTCGCTAACTTTTTACTAATTTTTACTTAGTTTTTAAAGCGTAAACTTCATCTTTATTTACGCTTTGGTCTTCTTAATTGATCTCAAAATCCATTGAAGCGTAAAGACTAAAGTGACTCTAGCTTACCGTAATGCCTTCGGCTTTTAGCAAGTTTAAGGAAGTTAACAGTCAATTCCAATATCTCGGCTTTCTCCATCTTTTCGCCATTTTTCTCGGCTTGAGGGCACTGTTTATGAAGAAGAAACCAAGTGTTTAGATTGAAATATTGAGTTTACAAACATTTGAGAATAGTTATCAAGTTATCGCCTGTGAAAATTCAACTTACGCCTTGGTATAGAGCGGAGAGCACCAGATGTTTGAGTTCATTTAGACTGTTGTTGATTCTGGCTCGGCGTTGCCTTTCCAGAAGAGGCTTGCTAGATTTATTAGCCTGCAAACAAACGGGGGAAAATTTTAAAACTTTGCTCAAAGATTAAGCTAAATTTAAAATACTAGAACTTCTACGAAAAATAATTGATCTTGAAGTAACTCAAAATATCTTACCTGCTTAACTCGCTTGCATTTGAGAACTTTGTCAGCCATTGTGAAAATTTTGAAGTTGATGATTCTGAAGAGTTTCTCGAGAGATGTTCACTGTTGTGCTCGTTTGAAAGAAATGCAATAATGCCGTCTCTGATTGCACTCCTATTTATACGGCTTGCAATCAGCATAAATGCCATGTGCATTCAAGTACCTGTCAGCCAATGGCAATCCACTATTGTCTAATTCGCGGGCATGCAATTAGGACTACACGCGAGTGCAATCCACCGAGACAATGCAGGCATTGTTTTTATTGCAATTCTACGCCGTGTCGGGGGATTACATTGCAATGCAATGAATGCAAGTTGTTGGCGTCGCGTCGTGTTTGCTTGGCATTGCACGTGTTGCTCTCAATGATGGACGCACAAGGAAATTGATGTTTTTGTCAGAACTCTCGTGCGAACTAACATATTTGAGCAATTTTGTAAACACTTTTTTCAACCATTAAAAAGACATGTCATCTGTTGCTTTGATTCCACGTTTCTGATGCACAGGTAAAATATATGTCCAACTCGTGCAGTTTTAGACTTTTTTTCTCTCTGACCGAGAGTACATTTCACAAGATTTCAGCGAGTGCCTGAGTCGGATCATTTTCAATCTAAATAATTTGCTCTGGAAGTCAGGAAAATAGTACTGGAGGAAAACAAAATACGACTATAGAGTCTTTGACTGGAAAAATTACGAGAAGCTCATTTTTCTCGTAAACTAGGCTAACAACTTTTAATTTTACGTTTGAAGTTGTACGGGAAGTTTATTTGGTAAACTTATATGATGGAGGAACAACTAAACCGTCTTCCTTTCCGCTTGGTCAGTTTCTCAAGTGCCTGGTGCATTTTACTGCTCTCTACATTTATTCCGGTATCAAAAATGAAATAAATTATGCATCGATAAAGAAACGTGAGTCGTTCGCCTAAAACTTTGACCTATCTAATTTTCCCACGATAAGAAAGAAAGCAGCGGTTTTGTTGGCTTTGCGTTGTCAGTGTAAATACGAGTTGAATGCATCGTCTTTTGTTGCAACACACAATAGACGCCACTCGACAGCTGTAGGTCATGCATGTGGCACAATTGCCGATTGCATAGCAACAAGGCGTTGACAACGGCTATTTCCATGAAGAGCATTGTCTAAATTGCAAGTAAACAACGCTTTAAAGAGAATCTACGAGAACTAATAAATACTTAGTTGAAAATGACTAAAATGTCCGAATAAGAAATTTTATAATGAAAAGTTTTTTGATAAAAATCTTGTATAATTAGGATTATTTTTGTTGGGAATAAGAAGGATTAGTGTACAGACGATTTATGGTGTTAGTATTTGATTTTTTGAATGAACTAGAATGAATGTTTTCTTTTGCAATCAGTAAGCCAAGCCTGAAAACACGTGTCAGTGAATTTGCTTTGGATAATCAGTCCATCACACCAACTATGCACTTCCCGACAAAGACGCTTACAAATCAAATTTAAGTCCTTTTCTAAAAATGAAAAGTGTTACGGGCCAAAATAAAAATTTTCATTTTTCCTCTCCAATTTTCATATTTCGAAATTATAAACCAGTTATTCACGAACAGCGGCTTTCGCTGGTAAAATACGGTTCGAAAGCAATGCTGGGTAGTTTATGTTATTGGCAGAAAAATGGCGGCAAGAAAATTTTGGGTTCAAAATTGTCCGAAAATCACTTGAAAATACGCCACAAAAACCCACCAAGACTTGTTCTAACCCGTAAGAGGATTTAAAGGAAGTGATAATGGGTGAAAAAGCTCGTCTGGCTTCGGCTGGTGGTGAGATAAAACTATGGGAAATGCCGGGTTTGGTGATGACAAACTCGATGAGTTCTCATAATTTACCAGTTACTTCTCTCTGCTGGGGAAATAATAATATCCTTTTATCGAGTCTTTAAAGCTTAAAATATAATATTGCTGTTCTGGTAATGTAATTTACCGTCCTAATTTAATTCAATAAGGTTGTGCTGTTGTTCTAATTAAACTCTTTGAATCAGTTTGATATGTTCTCGAACCCAACCAAACTTCAAAAAATAAGCTTAAATATTCCGAAACGGGTTATAATTTGCGTTATTTGCCAATATTAATCCAAGAACCAAAGCAGTAATAATTTTTACTTTTGTCAGATTTCGATACAAATAATTTGGTAAGAACAATACTCTTCAGCTGTTGTGAGGTTAATACACTTGTTTCGCTTTTCAAAATGATCGAACTGTGCACAACACGATTTTTATTTCAAAGTTATGAAACGCTGTGAAGTTCTATTAATTCCAGTGTTTACACTTTGATGAATCAATATAATGTGTTAAACAGATGTTTTGAAAACAACGTTTGATTTGAAGGACTGCTACTTGACCATGAATTTTCTTAGAAAAAACATAAGTTTTTGGTAAGATCTTATTTCACATCAGGGCCCGGTTGTACGAAGGTTGGATAAAGTTATCCACCGGATAATTATCCACTGTATAGATTTTGTATATATTTTGTCCGCTTGATAAGGATTTATCCGCTGGATAACGCTATTCACCCTTCGTAGAACCGGCCCCAGGTTTTTATGCTCTTATCCCATTTTCGTTTTTTCACCTTTATTTCCTATTTAGGCCTATCTGCTATGCCATTCATGTAAGAATGCAGGCTAAAAGTTGACTTGCAAACAAACAATAATAATAGACTTTGTTTCAACAGGGTAGTCCATTCAGCAACTGGGCTGATACCCATAGGGGCCCTGCGGAAACTTTTTATTAATGTGAGCTATGCATCAGCCACTTACTTTGGTATAAGTTGGGCAGTAGGGATGGACAAAAGCAAAAAAAGAATTTCCAATAAAAATTTTGAAAAAAAAAATCTGCTGGGACATTTTCTTAAAAATTTTTTTTGACATATGCTGTTTGTGGTTTTGGGGATTTTGACGATTTTTGTTGCATTTTTTTTCTCAATTTTCTTTGCAGTTTCCATACCCCCCTTACAACCCCCTCTGATTAGTAAAGAAAAGAAAGAGAAAGCTCATTCCTCAAGTTCACATCTGCACTCTTTGAGTATTAATGAATAATATCATCATCATCATGATCATTCATCATCATCATCACATTTATCATTATCATTCTTACTAGTTACTTTGTGTAAAGATTCCTTAATAGTTTTCACATCAGAATCTTGTTAGTGTTGGTGGAGATAAAGTAATAGTGACCAATTTGAAAAGTGGAATAAATAATTCTACAGAACTAGCAGTTGGGGTATGTGTGTTTAATTTATACACTGAAAACATCTTTGAGTAAATGTTTCAATATAGCAGATTTCCACGTTTATGGGTGGCATGGTTGGCCGAGCGGTTAGAGTGCTGGCCTTTCACCGCTGTGGTCCGGGTTCGAGTCCCAGCTCGAGCGCCTGGATCATATGTGAATTGAGTTTGTTTGATGTGTTGTTCTCTACCATGCCACAAGGGTTTTTTCTCCGGGTTCTCCGGTTTTTCCTCCCTCAGCAAAAATCAACATATGAGTCGAGTGATTATTTGCAAAATACTTAACGTAGAGGTAGTGTGTGTGAGAGTACAGTGTCCCCCAATTAGTGCGCAAGTGCTAGAAGACTTGGACACTTAAATAAACAGTTATTTATTTATTTATTTATATATTTTTTCGTATGACTGGGAAAATGGTACAGTTACTGGACGATACAGTTTAGGCAAGAATTTTAAATGTTTTTATAGACATTACGACACTGACATGGTCAATTAGTACAGTGCAGTAAATTTCCCACTCATGCAAACTACTCTATTGATATGCAGTGACAGGGATTTGGTTAGTGTGTCAGGAATTATCATTTCTCTAAGTGTATATTAATGTCATGTTTCTAGGATGGCTACACTTGTGCGGCATTTAATTCTACATCCAGATATCTACTACTTGGTGGAAAGACAAAATCTATTAGTGTTTGGGACTGGAAATCAAAGACTGTCAAGAAGACTTATAAGGTAAAGAAAATTATCACAGATTGATCTCCTACACTGCAACATGTTTCACTGCCTTAAAAGAACCCGATAACTTTATAAGAGCAAGGATGGCACAGTTGGTTAGTGCATGGGCTTCTATACAAGAGGTCTGAGTTTGATTTGTAGTGACCTTGCATCCTTGTTTGGACAAGTTTTCTTTCCATTCTGTTAAATACCCATAATTATATTCCACTCTCCCTCTTAATGTCCATATCTTTATCTTATATTGTAGGAACACAAAGATGTAGTGTCATGTTTGACGTTCAACTGGAATGATACAAGTATTGCATCTGGTGCTCTTGATGGGAATATTTTGTTGCACAACGTAGTGACAGGCCAGGCCAGTGCTGCCCTAAAACAACCCAAAACACAGGTATCCCACCCAAAGTTGTAAAGAACTTATAGTCAACAGCAGATATCATATGGATGTGAAAAATTCTGCCATATGTTCTGTCATGCTGTTTTATCTAATCAAGACATTGACATGCAGCATGTTTTCACAGTCATACAAAATCTGCTCATAACTGCATCGTGACCAGCAAATTACAAATTTTGTTTTGATTTTGGGTTTTTCTGAGCCGTCAATCAGTTTGGGGGCGGAGCTTCTTTCAAATCAACCAATCACTGATTAGAACGAGTCCATGAAAGCTCTGCCCCCAAGAATGATGGACGGTTCAGAAAAGACCAAAATCTTACCGACATTAAAGGTCGCGATGCAACGATTTTCGCTGTAAACTTGATAATTAAAAGCACTCCTGCTCAATTATTAAACATTACATAGAGCAGATTTTGAATGAGTGTAATACGGACCGTGCTGTACTGTGACCGTGTCAGTGCCGCAATGTCTATAAAAGCATTCAAAAAATTTTCCTGCCGTAACCGTGCAGTGATCGTGCGGTGCCGTTTTCACAGTCATACGAAAAGTTGCGGAGCCAATCTCAGCAGGCTCGACCAATCAGAATGCTGAGAAAACATTCCATGGTTAAGGCACACCTACAAGTGTTGTCCTCGCGTTGCAAGTGGCACAAAGCAATGGTTACCCCTTACGTGACAGCTCGCACGTAGATAACACTTCGATTCTAATAAAAAAAAAAACATTTTGCGGCTTATATGATAAAAACTTTTTTCAGTATGAGATGCAGAATGTCATTTCTTGTCAAATAGTTAACTATAGATTCTGAAAATCTCAAAAAAATCGTACAGGCAGATTTCGAGATATTTAGAAAAAGAAGAAAGTTATAAGAGTTTCAAAATCAAATATAGTGGCAAAACCAGGTAATAATTTAAAAGTTATCTGCACCATAATAATCTAGATTAACACACGCGATCAAATTCAAAATGGCGGCCACATTTTTAAAGTTTAAAGCTTCATATCTCAAAAAGGAAGTCGGTGACCCCCATTTTTTATTTTGTTTTCTGAAACTACTATATAATATCTATCTTTACAAGAAAAATAAAAGAAATCTATCTAGAGAATCAAATCGAAATTACATATTTTGTGTCTGATTGGAATACAATTTCAGGTAATTTTTAGGCTGCAAGTGCACACTCTTAGCTCAATAATTTTTCATGTTACTAGTTTTTAATGCAAAAAACAAATGCTAAGCAATTATTGTATCCTTTGCTAGGCTTCTGCAAATTGTGGGGGTGTAGAATTTGCTTTTCATCAAAAAAAAAAGGCTTCTTCAACACATTTCCATGTTTGCGTTATTCGTGCCAAAAGGGTAAGTTTCCACACACTGTGGCGGCTAAACGAATTCGGTAGCCCCATTTTTTATTTGCTTGTTTTACTTCTTATATATTTTCCTTTCATCATACAAAATTTCAAAAAATTCTGACTGGAGGATCTTTTGCCCATGAACGTCCTTAAGATAAAAAGCGTGAAAATTAAACGTAAACTTACCTGTTCGTATCCATGATCTACCACAGGTTTCTAGACCTTTTGGCGGGATTCTCATCGGCGAGACATGTTTGTTTCTCTTGCAGAACATAACTAAACCTCATTGGTCATTTTTTCCTTAAAATTGGGTCAATTTTCACACTCAATGGGGGGGGGGGGGGAGAGGAGACTCAAAGTGGGACAAAATGTACTCGAGGCTACACTGCGCTATCTCCGAGGTTGATTTTCCTACCTCACAATATTTCAAGAAAGATAGACAATATTTCAGTTAAAATGGCTGCGATTTTAGGATTTGAGTGATTATCCGGGAGATTTAGGTCTTTATCCGGGAGACAAGGCCCAAAATCTGGAGACTCCCGGATTATCCGGGAGGGTTGGCAGCTATGCACAGGAGTCCATAATAAAAGTCCAATTTTTAATTTCAGGCAATTAGGGCACTTCAGTATTCATTTTTCAAGAAAAGTCTTCTAGGATCAGTCAGTGATGATGGAGCTCTTAACATGTGGGACACCAATGCTCGTAAACTTATTACTTCCTTTGCTAATGACCACAAAGCACCAGCAACAGGACTAAGCTTTTCTCCAGTGAATGAGATGTTACTTGTTAGTGTTGGTTTGGACAAGAAAATAGTGTTCTATGATGCACAAGGGAAAAAGTAAGAATCCATTTTACTTACAGGAAAAAATGTCAATTCCCAACTTGGGTCAAATATGGGGCTTCCCTGGGTCTAAGCTGGGAATTTGTTCTATTTTTACAAGTTTGGGTATTACAGATTTCCCAAGTAAAGTAGAAAAGATTCCCAGGTTAGACCCAGGGAAACCCCAAGTTGAGAATTGACATTTTTTCCTGCGACTGTTCTTGTACAGACTTGAACCTTAAGTGTTAAGGGAGTTTTCGTAGCCTGAGTAATGAAATGGCATATGAGCAAGAGTAGCTTGGTTCATTATGCACAGCTTTCTGATGTGAGAGGTCCCACAAGTTCAATTCCCTGTGACTAATCACACTTGTTTTAACTTCTTTCCATTCTGTGTAGCTTGGGTAGCTTTAAATACCCTTAAAAGCTTTTCCTTTTGCAATTTTGCCATGGTAACAGTAACCATGGTAACCATCCAGGGTCCTTGATTTTAATTTTGCCTAAATTACATTTAGTCACATAATTGTGAACAATTTAAGTTATTATATATTCTAATGATCTTCAGGTCAGTTAAAGTAATGAATGCTGATGCACCATTGACAGCTGTTGATTTCCTTCATGATGGCGTTACTCTTGCCATTGGTACTACAAGAGGTAATTTTACTATTAATAATAAAAGTATCCTTTTATTATTCATGAATGAAGTTTGTTGTGAACTTCCAAAGTTCAACTTAAACTTTGAACTTCCCAACAAACTTTGGACTTTCCTTATTAAAGTCATGTGAAATGCACTGTAAATCTGGTGTGGATAAGAAATTTTAATTGTATGACAGAGTGCACTAGTTAGAGTGATACTGATAATGCTGTTTGTGTCAGGCAAAATCTGTATATATGATCTACGCAGTGGTTCAACTCCTACTGCAGTACAACCAGCTCACATGTCGTCTGTTCAATGCTTGAAATTTGAACAATCACTTCAATCAGGCTCAAAGGTAATGATTCACAAGAAGACATCTTAGGGTGATTGTATATTAGAGCACTTTTTGTAGAGCATAAGTGATTGGGATTCCTGCTTATTATACTGACTGTTAGGGGGACTGGAGATACAACGTAAATGGTTGTGATTACATTCTACAGGGTTCGTGCTACTCCTTAAAATCCTTGAAAACTCATTGAATTTCATTTACGTTTTCAAGGTGCTTGAAAAGCCCTTGAATTTTAGAAACTCTGCTCAATCTCCAACTTGAAAACTCCTTGAATTTATACTTTTAACAAAAACGTAAGGACTTGAATGGGATGGGAAACATAGTAAGTCACTTTTTGAGGGAAGAGGATGTCATAGCATTTCAGTAAAACCATTAGTAAAAAATTGGTAACACTACTCTTTTTTGGGGTCCTTGAATACTCCTTGAATTCTCCCGGAATTTTAAATTCTTATCTCAGCACGAACCCTGATTCTACTCTTTACTTCTTGGAGTACAGGGATATAAGAGTGATGTATCTACATCTGTCTTTGATAGAATACAGTAACATCAATAAATAAAGTCACCAAGTCAGTGATGATGTCAAGTAACAAGCCTTCAAAGACGTCTTCACGTAACTTACCAGAAGAACCCCAGGCAACTCCAGCACCACAAAGTACTGTACCAGAGCCTAATGACCCATCACCTAAACTACAGCAACAAAATGGACTGAAAGAAGATGAAGATATATTTTCTCCTTTGAGAGAAGGTAATGGTGGAGTGATTATTTGTCTTGTTGGTGTTGCTTTGGTAGTTTTGCTTTTGTGTTTTTTTTTTCTCCCTGTCCTTGTTTTCTCTTCCTTTTCCTTCCCTTTCCTTCCCTTCCTTTCCCTTCCCCTCCCTTTGCTTCCCCTCCCTTTGCTTCCCCTCCATTCCTTTTCCTTTCATTTCATTTCTTTCCCTTTTCTTTCCTTTCCTTTCCTTTCTGTTGGTATTCTAGTTCCTTGAATCTCCCTTCATATTTCCTTTGCTTTCAATTCCTTTTTTTTTTCCTTTTTATCTTTAATCCTTTCTTAAATTTTAAATTTAATATTTTGACTTTCTTTGTTTCACATTTTCTTTATCTTAATGATTACTATTGATACTTTTTCTTTCCTTATCTGTCATTCTTTACTTAATACTCTAGTATACATTTGATTATTGTTGTCGTTATGCTTACAGCTAAAACTCCTATGACACATAACTTAAAATTAGAAGATAAACCCATTCCTCCCCCAGCTGGGTTTGACCAAGATGGTCTGGGAACAACCAAAGAAAAAACATTTGATGGTAGGTATCATCCCCAAAACACTCTTATTATTATTTAACTTGGTCAAGATCTGAAATCTCCTTTAAAATTAAACAATTTGAAAGGAGAATATAAATTTTAATCAATAATTTAGTATTAATCCTGGGTTAAAATCAATCAATTTCTGGGCACAGGAAGCTGAATAAGATTTCATTGATTAACAGAGAAATAATATTGTTAAATGGCAGATGCTAAGAATACCTCCTCATATGCCAGGGTTGTCACATTGTCATAATTTGAAGGGTTCCATGCCAAAACGGCCTAAGTGATATTTTTTGATATTTTTTTCCACTGCAATGGCATAAAATGGTATAATTAACTTTCCTATGCTGGAAAAATTCATCTCAGGACATCCATCAAAAAGTCACTTAGGTCATTTTCACAAGGAACTTTCATTTGTTTAAGACCTAAATTGTTGTGAGAGAACTACCTCTCTAATACAGACAAAAAAAGGGCCAGAGAAAAGTGTCCATAGTATATAGGTATCTGTATCAAGAGGTTTTACTGTACTGGTTGGAGACCAAAAATGGCTATGTCATCTGCCCATAGTTTTATGTTGCTAACTTATATCAGCCTTGATTGAGTGTAATACATTCTTTATAGTTTCATCAGCCCATGGTAAGGAATGCTCATAAGGGAGGTATTAATGGACAGAACATGCTTTAGATTTCGATGGGTTTTTGCTCAGTTTTGAGTATTTTACGGGAAATTGAGGCTGAATGCACTCATCCCCTGGAACCCTGAGATATTCCTGTTTTCTGGAATTGAGTGACAGAATCTTATCCTTTGGTTTCCCAGGACACTTCAAGTGACATAAAAATCTATTTGAAGGAAACAAATATGTAAATAAGTGTCATTGTTTTGCATAAGAAAAATTTTGAATTTTCAGAAGAGAAGAACAGTTTTTTTTCCAGTGAAAACTAAACAACAGTATTTTTGTGATTAGTAAACTGGCATTATGGCTGATTTTGTTCTCCTCTGATGGTGTTTTGGTAGAATAATTGAAACAAATTGATTCCAAATGCCCCTCCATTTGTTTTGTTATTATAATTAACATACCACCAACTAAGCTTATTATTATTATTATTCGAATCTGTCATGGAGCGATACCAGTTGTAGGCTTTCCATAAATTAAAAACTTTGCAATCTTTCTTGTTTCCTCCTGAGAGGCCAACCTCATTGTGTCCCAAAAAGGACAAAATTCTAGATATTTTTGTTGAAGTATTGGTCAGTTATTTTTAAGTCTTACAATGAAGAAAAAGCTGAGCACAATTTATCACAGAAAAACGCAAGGTAAAATTGTCAAATTTGAATTATTATTCTTAGTGAACGATTAAAACTCTTTGTTATATTATTCTTAAATATCTTATCGATATCCAGTCTTTTCTGCTTTGATTAATTTGTTGTTTTGTGAAGTATTTTACTATTAACAGTATACTTCCATCGTTTTATGAATATTTTTGGTGAGAAATTTCATAACCAGACTTTGAGCAAATATCTAGACTAAAGTCGAACGTTTTTTAAAGTAATTATCTCGTTGGTTAACAAATTTCTTTTAATTTCTGGGCACAAATATATCTATAACAATATTTGCTATAGATAAAAGAAATTCATGGCATTTTTCATGCTTCGACAGTTTTTACTTTGTAGAAGCTAGTAGAATTTTGAACAGGCGAAGCAAATATGACCAAAGGCAGTTGTTAGCGAACATGCTGATACAAGTCAAAATAAATCGCCAAAATAGACACATATCTTTGTATTCACAGCTGGTGTTCTCCGGTTGCCGATTCTAGAAGACTGTGTTTTAGAAAGGGGCTGATAACTCAGAAACAAAGTTCTGGTTTGGATTTTTTCATTGGTTTAAATTCTTTAGAGCATTGTATTGCTTTCTTAATCAACTTCTTTTGAGTTAAATCCTTTACAATTAACCTAAATACATAATTTGCCCACCATAAAACACTAAACCTAATCTTTAAAGTGCTACTCTGATCAAAAAACGGTGAAATTCTATTTAGCAGAAACTTCGTGAAATACATTTTCAAGGGTCTATTGATCACCAGTTGAAATATCTTTTTAGAATTCGAAAGGGAAGTACTGGATTTTTAGCGTTCTTTTTAGGTGCCAGTGACGTCATCGACTCAACTCATGGATTTACTCCATACATTTCTTTGCATTTCATGACTTGAATTATTCTATTCATTTCTGCTCTAATAATTTTGCTTAAGAGTTTTCTTGCAGTTATTGTGTCAAGGATTAATTGCATGGCCAGTGATCTTCAATTGAAAAAAATTACACTGAGATATTTTGATTGCAAAATACAAAAAATGTATGGAATGAATCCATGAGTTGAGTAGATGACGTCACTGACACCTAAAAAGAACGCTAAAAATCCAGTACTTCCCTTTCGAATTCTAAAAAGATATTTTAACTGGTGATCAATAGACCCTTGAAGATTTATTTCACGAAGTTTCTGCTAAATAGAATTTCACCGTTTTTTGATTTACTCCATACATTTCTTTGCATTTCATGACTTGAATTATTCTATTCATTTCTGCTCTAATAATTTTGCTTAAGAGTTTTCTTGCAGTTATTGTGTCAAGGATTAATTGCATGGCCAGTGATCTTCAATTGAAAAAAATTACACTGAGATATTTTGATTGCAAAATACAAAAAATGTATGGAATGAATCCATGAGTTGAGTAGATGACGTCACTGACACCTAAAAAGAACGCTAAAAATCCAGTACTTCCCTTTCGAATTCTAAAAAGATATTTTAACTGGTGATCAATAGACCCTTGAAGATTTATTTCACGAAGTTTCTGCTAAATAGAATTTCACCGTTTTTTGATCAGAGTAGCACTTTAATAAAACAATGTTCAGAAAAATCTAAACTAGTGGAAAAATTTATACCAAAACGAATATATATACATCACAGTGTTGTCCAAAAAGTTGTTTCTTGGCTGGCGTAGCCTCCGTAGAATTGTGCAGTCGAGTAAACTCTTCTTCAGGACTCGGTTGTTGGAATGGCGATTAGTGGATTAATAATGGTAATAGAACTGAGTGGAGTGCAATTTGGGCTGAAATCACAAGAGTGATTACAAAATTGCACGACCGCGTAGCGGGAGTGCAATTTGTTAATCACGAGTGTGATTTCAGCCCAAAATTGCACGACACGAAGTTCTATTACCTATTAATCATATTCATTTTGAAATCACAATAAAGATTCAAACTCTTTTATCAGGCTGCAGTTCCAAAATGACAAAATGACAAAATGATGCTATTAATGATTCAAAATAGTGCGATTAATGCTTAAATCGCACACTTTTTAACCAATCAGATTGCAGAATTTGTGAGTGATTTCAAAATGGATATGATTAGTGGTAATTCTGGATTAAAATCCATGGTTTTCTTATTAGCGCTAATTGCCTTTCAACCGCCTGAGCCCAGGAGAACCCCGAAGATGTAGGTCCAAGCAATAAGAAACCAACTTAGGATGTATTTTAAGAAATTGATAGCATAATTAATGTAGAATTACCAAAGTGCGGTTTTTGTTCATTTGGTTGTAAAAATCCATTTTTAGTGGAAATTTTCCTAAAATTAACGAAGGAATTCTTCGTTAATAATCTGGATTTCGTCTGATAGAAACTTTCTAAGAAACTGGCTAGGATTTGTATGTTTTGCTTATATTATGTTTTTCTGTTCTATTTTATGTGTTTATCTTTCAAGATTATGATTTGAATTTTAAGATTATGATTTTGTTGTTTAGTTTTGGCAAAAACGTGTAATTCCATTAGCAGGTACTTTAGTGGTGATTTTTTTGATCAAAACAATTTTTTGTTGACACACTTGGGGATTGCGTGACAAGGTTTAGCATAGTCACACAATACAGCAGTTTGCGTTTGCGTTTTCCAGGCTGTAATACCGTAATACCATTTTGTCACAGATAATTATCAACGAAACGTGAGCCAAGGCAAAACAAAGCTCTGGAACCCGGCAGTATCTCGAAAATATTTCGTTCTCAGATTATTTTCTTTGTTTCATAGGTTCAGGGATTTTCTCCCCCCTGGCAAGCAACGTCAGTAGTAACACTCCTGATGTCCGTCACCACCCTGTCGGTGGACCTGCTTACTCACCAACGGAATTTGCACCCCCCAGAACCACTGCCGAACCCACGTCCTATGGATCACGTGACCAAACTGACTCGTACTCTCGAGACACTGACAATATCACGTCGTCGTCACGAAGCTTGGATCGAAAGCAGAAATATAACGATTTAAAGGATATTCGATCAAGATTAAACTCTGATGACAATGCTCCTGTCTCAATCGATGCCGTTCCCGATTCCTTAGCGCCCAATTTCCGAACAACCAGCGAATCATCGCCGACGGTATCACGACACTCGTCGAATTCCTCCGACATACGTCCATGGCCTGATAGTGAAGTTGCACGGAGTGAAGGTAGAGCGCGTCTTGAAGGCAGAGCTGACATGTCAGTGGGTGTGGCTGGTTCTCATGGTGATATTAATCCTCCATTGGAACGAGGAAGCGCGAGATCGGTAGGTGCGATTGAGGTGCAACTGTTGAGGGCATTTATCTTCATTTTGTGACGATGAGATGAATTGCTGTGGAATTTCTGACACCTTCTAAACCAGCATATTTTTGTGAAAAGATAAGAATGCGAGTCTTCATAGGGCGTGTCCCATTCCCTCCTTCCACGACCTTGCTGCTCCTCTTTCCCTCGCTTGTTAAATAGTCTGTTGTCACAATGAAATGGTTTGAGTTCCTTAGGCTATTCCTCTTGATTGAGAGTCCGTTGACTATTTAACGAATAGATTCCATTTTTCCGTGCGTCTGTACTCTAATCGATACACAGATGACGTCAAAATGTGGCGAGAACAAAAAAGTACGCCACGAGACGAAGTCGAGTGGCGTGACTGTTGTTCTCACCACATTTTGACGTCTTCTGTGCATCGATTAGAGTACAGACGCACGGAAAAATGGAATCTATCTGTTTTATATAATATTTGTCCAAACATTCCAACCAATCAGAGCGCGCGTAAGATTCGATGACGCCATCTATGTGTGTGTACTCTAATCACACATGGTTCGACCAATCAGAGCGCGCGTAATATGCCAATTATTATATAAAGTCGAGTTCATAGTGTTCACATCGATGTTATTACATTTTGTTAACAGTCTCGATCGTCATCTGGCGGTTCTCCTTTGTTTCATCGTAGACGTCTTTCTAATGGTGGCAGTGCTGATAAAAGAAATGGTAAATACACTTCCATTGTATCCCATTATTCAATTGCGAGATGTGAGCAGAACTATATTCGATTACAGAATCGTCTGTAGACTTTCTTAACTCTGTTTTCCCTATGATGGGTTGCTTGCCTCTCGGGACTTCGTCGGTCACTTTTCGCTCGCTAATAAAAAGTGTGGTCGACTTGTGGCGAGTCTAAGTCTTCTGAAACCTGATAGGCTGCGTGCACACAATGGTTAGTCACTGTTTAACGTAATCAACGACACATATTTCATTCTTGTTATTGTGGTATGCTTTACCTACATAGAACAAATTCTATATTAGGACTGTGTAGAACCCACGGCACTTACCGTATACCGTAGCCTGCAAAAGCGGCTCTAACTGAAGGACTAGAAAGGAAAAAAGGGGAATCTGTAGGTAGGCTTTACGCGCTATGCCGCGACGGTTTCAATTTCATGTAATAATGAACAATCTTATGTACGCAGGGCCGAGAAGGCATTACATTACATAATGTACTAGACCAGTGATTTTGCCTCAACAGGTATCGATGCAGCTCCTGATATTCTTCAAAAGGGAAATACAATGGGCTATGCTAATGGAGATGCCGCTGCACACAGTAACGCAGGCCTTCAACCGTTTCAGATCGAGTTTATTAAGAATATGATAGACGAATCCATGGATGAATTCAGGTGTGCTTTACTGAAGAAATATACAACGTGCGCGCGTGCTGTGTGCAGATGAACAGCACTCCGTAATTGATCAGAACACGAGAGCGTATCTGAGTGCTTCTCAACCCCTGTTGAGTGTTCTGATCAATCATCAAGTGTTCTAAATCTGCACACAGCACACTGGGCAAGTTTTGTATTTCTTTTATAAATACATTGTTTTTGAGCACAGTCTATTCATTTTCACTGACCAAATATTCGAAAAGTGCGCGCGCGCGCGTGTGGGCATATTTATAGTTCGCAGTATACGCGTCCTTCGGCCAATGAGAGCGCGCGTTATATGATGGTTATTTTATAATCCAAACGAAGCGTAGTACAGATGTCATTCGGTTAGGGGACTTTTAGGCTAATAGGTCCACACTTATAGTATACGGAAAACTTTGAACACGCATCTTTTTGCTTGGGTTTCGCACTTTAGACAAAAGAAAAACGGCTTTTGCTGGTGGGCGGAAGGCAGAAACGAATCGAAAAGTATGGATTCTCAAACTAAAATGCATTAGTTTGGATGATGACCATGTCCATGTTATCCAGCCAAAACATTGAAGCACGGAGTAGCGTGCAATTACTTTGTAAGATCCTTGGTTGAAAAATCGATTTAAAAAAAAAAATTTTCTTTGCTTAGGGTGGCAATCCATAGAGATGTGGTTAATCCTTCAAGTTGAAATGTTACGACAGTTTCAGATCCAACAGGTATGTATTAGAACTACGCCAAGCATGTGGACAGACGTGCAGACAAACAGACAGACAGACAGACAGACAAACAGACGGACAGACAGGTAGACAAACGGGCCAGTAGACATTCGTACAGATGGACAGGCAGACAGGTAGACAGACCGATAGACAGTCTGCAGACCAAAAATCACATGGTAGACAGACACATTGAGTTAAAATGGTTTTACTTTGTCTACAGAATGAGCTTCGTGAAATGATGGAAAAATACTCAGTAAACGAAGCGCTAGTCGAGGAAATCAACAGACTACGAGAAGAAAACCGTCGTCTGAAGACAAAGTATTGATAATAGATTATATATCAAAACCATACTGTGTAATATCTGAAATATAGTGGATAAACACTGGACAAGTCATGATCCACATTGGTTACTGCAAACCATCCTAATCACATAGGATTTATATGAAGGCCCGCTACCTACCCTATAAAACCATATAAACCATTTCAGACCCTATATATAAAGATTCAGTATTAATGGAGCTGTAGATAGCTAGATAGTTTTTGAGGGGTGGGGAGCCACTACCATGGGAGGTGGTGGGGGATGGGAGTGGTGGGTTGGGGGGGGGGGGACCTACATATAGGTCCGTTCCCCACCCCTCTGGTGGTGTAAACATATCCAGTCTCACTAATACACTGCTTGTTAACTCCCTCGCTGCCTTGGTCTCGTCACAAACCCTGCCCCACAACACAGAGTTGCACGCGTGTCCATCCCTGAAACATTTGCAGGGTTAGGATCGAGTTCTACTTCTGCAACTTTTCGCGCAACATTGAAGGCCTGGCGTGGGCATATTGCAACTTTGTTGTGCGCAGTATTAGAAAGAATTGCATCGTGTCCGGGGCTTCAGAAGTACGAGTCATTTCTCACTCATACCTGCGAGATAAATGCAGCTCTAAAGGTGATGTCGCAAGTGGGTATCAATCATATGTCCCTTTCTTGAGGTGGGTGTGGCAACATGTGACTTTGTAGTAAAAAAAATTAATTTACAGCCAAGGAATCAATTGTAAGCTGTAACCTACGCTCACTCCTTATAAATTTGAAAGCCCTTTTCTTTTCTCGGTTTTCGCACCTCAGACAAAAGAACATGTCACTTTAGTGCGGACGGAAGGCCTAACTGTAGTAAAAAGATTTGTTTTCAAATTGATACGTGTGCACGTGCTTTAAAGGTCCTTCCACATGAGCAAATTTTCTTTGACAAATAATTTTCGCTCGTGTTTGAGAAAATTTAACTAAATTTCATATGATTTTGCATTTGTCGTATTAAATGTGTTCGCGTAGATGGGAAAAATCCATAGTTGCCATGGAAAATTTGTCATAGAGAATTTCGTCGTGTGGAAGGCCCTTATATACACCTATTTCAATTAACGTTGTCGGCAAATAAACTCAAGGCCACGCGACTCACCCGAAATGGAGTATGGGTAGGAATTACTAAAAGCTATGAAACCATAAATATCAGCACGACAACTCTCAACCAGCTTGTGTTGTGCTTATACAACAAAGTCCTATATTCGTTGATGCTTAAAATAAAGACCAAAGCCAAATAGAGAATAAAATTTTTGAACTACCCATACTCCTTTGCGGTCTAGTCGCGTAGGCCAGAAGCCTCTCGCCCGACAACATTTTTTGAAATAGGTGTATTTCTAAACGGAAATTTCGTTCTAAGAGAAATTTTATAAAAAATTGTAATACATCAATATATGTGTATGGATTTTGATAGAATTTGTATGGTAAGGAGTATTTATAAGGTGGGTTTATAAGACTTTGATAGAAAGAAATCACTAGTTTTGTGATACCAAGGGTTTTTGCTACTCTTAAATTAATGTTAAAATTTTGACTTGAAAAAATGAAAATTTAAATATGACACGCTTTATTAATAGTGGTCTTTAGTTAAATAGAAAATCGTTATTTTGTCTGTAGTATAAAAGCTCGAAAACACGATTTCGCGCGATGCCTGTCTCCCTAGAAACCATAGCCATCCGCAGTTTGAAATTATGGGAGCCAGAGGATGAGCCTGATCCCGCGAGCCGGGGTTCATCCCCCCCCCCCCCCCCCCTCCCCCTTCCCCTCTGGTGCCTGTCTCCTTGTTCTTACAATGAAGCCGGCCATACACGCTGCAATTTTTTGATCGCGCTGGCAGTGTAATTTTAGCTAGAGATTTTGTTGCACAGAAAAATTACAGCGTTTGTCATCACTGCAACATTCAGTACGAGCGTGCAACGTTGCAGAGAAAAGTTCAAACTTTGAACTTTCTGCAACAAATCTTTTGTTGCAAGACACGGTTGCCGTCTATGTTGCCAGACATGATACACTAGGCAATTTCGCTCGCAACAAAATCCCGAAAATTGCATTGCAAGCGCGAGAAAAAATTGCAGCGTTTAAAATCGGCTTAAAGCATCTTTCGTATTATAGCACTTTTCATATGGCTGTGTAAACGGAACGGAACGGTTACGGAACGCTCGCGGCAGGAATTTCGATTTTTTATAGATATCACGGCACTAACAACACGGTGAGATCCTTTTAGTCACCTGCTACGACAACTGCTTTAGTGCGTTTACACACGAATAAAGATAAAAATAGATAAATTAAATGAATACCAAGTTTCCGTTGCTAAAATAATACCTACGAATCAGTTTCGTTAAAATACATTGTGATGCATTGAAATAAATATGATAGTCTCGAAGTCTCGGAAAGACCCGATAACTTTACGAACCCGTTAACTTACCCGATAAATTAAGTGTTCGGGTGTTTTTTACAGGCAAGTTTACTAGTGCGCGCGGTCTCCCGTAATTTTTCCCGTAAATCAACGGGCTCGTAACAGCAAGTGATAACATGACGAGTATGCGCGAGCCGCTGGTCGGAAGTGGCCTCAATTACGGTTTTAACCTGGCTTAGGGCTACCTCTCTCATAAATAGAGTCGTATATAGTTTCCCCAAAGTTTTTCGGAGCATTAATTCGAGTGCAGAAGTATGAGCAGCTAGAAATTATCCTTTCAAAATTATCCATTTGTTCAAGACAATAGAAGTTAGAGACATGCGCAGATGTTATCACTTGTTGCTCGGGCTCGTATGGTATCGGGCCTTTCGAGAAACAGTCCCATAGTTATTACCCAATATTAAAAGTACATCGCAAATAATTTTGAAGCATACCCAACTTTGATGAATATCAACCAGGAAAAAACCTAATCATTGCCTTCAAACTAAATTCGTACCCGATAAGCAGCGCTATATTGTACACAGGTGCCCGTACTAATGCCGGCACGAAGCCATTGTACAAGCCTGCCACCCCTTCGTTCTTTAGAACTTCCCGTAGAACATCTCGCCCTCCCCGGGGATACTTTCCCCGGGGTGCAATCTGGTACCGTGTTTTTAGAAGATCAAAAGGGTACACGAGACACCAGAGAATCATACCCGCAACACCACCCGAGAAAACAATGGATGTCATGGTAACGTCGTCACGTGTGCTATCACGTGGTCTTAAGGATTTTAATAGACCTTCGTAAGTAATGTACCAGGCCCCTAGTCCAATCATATTGATACACCAGTGGAGATATAAACCTCTGTAGATACCTCTAATGCCTTCTTCACGATAAGTAGTCTTCAGAATAAACAACGGGCCTTTTCGCTTACTTTTCGCTACATTTGTCTGTGTTTGAAGAAGGCACTTTAGTCTTTCTGTGGGACAAGTCAATACAGTCACTGTAAATCCACAAAATATCCCAGCGTTCATGTATTGTATTAATGTAGGCTCCTGCCCCAAGTCTGAAAGCTGAAGTCTTTTACCAAGAGACAGACTGTAAAACAGGACAGCTGTAGATGGCATTGCTATGACCACTGGGGAAGACACTCCACGAAATAAACTCCTTACTCCACCCTCTTTTACAACTTTTCGTAGACAATCCATGGCCCCTGTAAAAGGTGGTGGTCGACCTGGTTGTATAGTACTATTCATAGCTTGTAAACGCACTTTAATTGTATCAATTGGATGAGAGGATAGCCAGGCAAACATCCCACCAATACCGCCTGCTAATAGGTTACGAGAGGGTGAAAGCCTTCGGGCGTTGGCCTTACTCCCCTGTTCCATTTCATCAAATAGCTCCATTGTGTCTAAAATAGAAGAAATCTGAACTCAGTTTGAAAAGTCAGGGGTGCAGTTTTAACGTCTCCCCAGATAGCTACAGGACGGTCGAGTGATGGGTGGGTGTGGTGATTCAGAGGATACGCAAAATTTTTCTTTTCTTCTTTCTTTTCTTTCTTTTTTTCTTTTTCAAAACAAAACGACGAATTTACGTTATCTTCAAAAATATACTCGCTAAATTGTGCGTGACTTGGTAGAAATCGCAAAAATTAATTCTCAGCAAGAAACACAGTCTCAGTTCTCTTTATGCCAAACGCAAAAAAAAAAGAAAAAAAATAGTTCGTTCAAAACGCAATAAATCCGCAAAATTGAACTCCCGCAAAAATAAAGTACCACACGGATTCGAATAGATAAATAAGAACGGCACATGGAACGTACAGCTTACTAGGCCCTGATTATACCGGGCCGGGCTGACTTCTTTTGTTTTCTTTTCCCTGGGGGACATACAGGAAATACAGAACAAAAAACCGGTTCATATAATCAGGCCTTCAGAGTCAGAACTGGTTATTTGGATAACTGTCTTGGAAGAAGAGCATGTACGCAGTTCAGACATTTTAATTAATTTGGTGTAAAAGAGGCGGAAGCTGGATATTTTAAATCTCTTATTTAATATTCCTCCCTTAACAGGATATTTATGAGTGAACGTGACATAGACCCTTATCACGCTGGCGTGACATCATAAATAATTTAATTTATCGGAAAAAGGAATTCACTATCAAATTTGTCTTATCGATATTTGTAAATTTGCAAGGTTTCGGGGAGATTGCTCTTAAACTGACAAAGATGCATGCATGGCGCGCGAGCCTCGTTATCATCATGCTAAACACATACATTTGATCTTTATAAAAATTCCACAAGAATATTTAGCTTAAAAAATTCATAACTTCATCAGTTTAAGGACAATCTTTACGAAACTCTGCAATTTTACTAATATCGATGTGATGAATTTGATAGCGAATTCGTTTTTCCAATAAATCAAATACTTTATAATGTCACGATAGCGTGATAAGGGTCTATTGATTGCGTTACTTAAAAGTAACGTCATTAACAATTAATGTTTGAAATGTTATTCAGGTTATTTCTGCTATTCTTGAGCGAGAAAATGTAAGGTGCCACTTTCTAATTTAGTTGTAGACCTCGGCACAGATATGATTTCACATTTTTGAACGATTTCGATCAAGCAAAACCGATTTACACTGTGAAATTACTCTATTTATTGTAGGCAGAAACCAACACAATCGTCAAAATAATACCGGTATTTTGAAACCGCTTTGTCCGTCATATTCACAAGTTAAAAAGAAATGTCATGTCTGCAGAAAAAATGTCCCTAAAAAACTGTCCTCGCGTAGACGGAATAATTTCTGGTCTAGAATTCAACGAGCAGATTTAAAAAAAATTACACTGAGATAGTCCGGTCCTTTAATTGTCAATGCTCCCAACACAAAGAAAGCTATGGCGAAATTCGACTACAATAAACACCCGATACAAATTACATTGATTACATATTGTTGAATTAAATTAAAGTAAAAGAAAATACCTTCGAGTGGTCTGGAATCTTATGTCTTCCCTTCTGACTGTCAGCTCGTAAACATATCACGCACATTAATTAGTACACAAGCAGTCAAGTCACGAGATACATTGCATCTATGATGTCATTAGACTGATGCTTAGTTGGGCTTCCTGTGATGCTAAGGAGTGAAAAATTACGACTAACGGAATCAATCTACGGCGTCATATATTGAAATTTTATATTTTCATGTTGCTACGTTCACTAGTTTTTGTTATAGCAAAAAATAAAAAGACATTTTCAACTCAGAGATTACACATTACTTATCCAAAACATTGTATGGTCTAGAGTTGTCAGGAAAGGGAGCTGGGAGGGGTAACGGTAAAGGGAATTGAACTTCCTTGACCGGGGTATTCATTCATTCATTCATTCATTCATTCATTCATTCATTCATTCATTCATTCATTCATTCATTCATTCATTCATTCATTCATTCATTCATTCATTCATTCATTCATTCATTCATTCATTCATTCATTCATTCATTCATTCATTCATTCATTCATTCATTCATTCATTCATTCATTCATTCATTCATTCATTCATTCATTCATTCATTCATTCATTCATTCATTCATTCATTCATTCATTCATTCATTCATTCATTCATTCATTCATTTACTTCTTCAATTGCCTGTTTACCCAGACTGATTCCATAACGTCGTCACGTGTGCTATCACGTGGTCTTAAGGATTTTAAAAGACCTTCGTAAGTAATGTACCAGGCCCCTAGTCCAATCATATTGATACACCAGTGGAGATATAAGCCTCTATAGATACCTCTAATGCCTTCTTCACGATAAGTAGTCTTCAGAAAAAACAACGGGCCTTTTCGCTTACTTTTCGCTACATTTGTCTGTGTTTGAAGAAGGCACTTTAGTCTTTCTGTGGGACAAGTCAATACAGTCACTGTAAATCCACAAAATATCCCAGCGTTCATGTATTGTATTAATGTAGGCTCCTGCCCCAAGTCTGAAAGCTGAAGTCTTTTACCAAGAGACAGACTGTAAAACAGGACAGCTGTAGATGGCATTGCTATGACCACTGGGGAAGACACTCCACGAAATAAACTCCTTACTCCACCCTCTTTTACAACTTTTCGCAGACAATCCATGGCCCCTGTAAAAGGTGGTGGTCGACCTGGTTGTATAGTACTATTCATAGCTTGTAAACGCACTTTAATTGTGTCAATAGGATGAGAGGAAAGCCAGGCAAACATTCCACCAATACCTCCTGCTACTAGGTTACGAGAGGGTGAAAGCCTTCGGGCGTTGGCCTTACTCTCCTGTTCCATCTCATCAAATAGCTCCATTGTGTCTAAAAGAGAAGAAGTCTGAACTCAGTTTGAAAAGTCAGGGGTGCAATTTTAACGTCTCCCCAGATAAATATCAACGAATCATAACTTGAATAAGACATAGCTACAGGACGGTCGAGTGATGGGTGGGTGTGGTGATTCAGAGGATACGCAATATATTTCTCTTCTCGTTTCTTTTCTTTTCTTTTCTTTTTTTTTTTTTTTTTTTTTTTTTCAAAACAAAAATACGAATTTACGTTATCTTCAAAAATATGCTCGCTAAATTGACTATCCAAACGCAATAAAAAAGTTCGTTCAAAACGCAATGAATCCGCAAAATTAAACTCGCCCAAAAATAAAGTACCACACGGAATAGATAAATGAGAACGGCACATGGAACATACCGCTTAAGGCGGTGTTACACGAGACGATTTTTAACGACGATTTTCAGCGCAACGGCGTTGCGTTAAAAAATCTTTCTCGTGTAACATGACACTTGGAACGATTTTCCTTGCAATTTTCGCTTCGGCAACGTGTTGCGAGTTTTTTAAATCCAAGTTAGAAACTCGCAACGCAAAATATTGCAAGTTGTTGCAACGTTGCGCGGAAAATCGTCGTTAAAAATCGTCCGGTGTAACACCGCCTTTAGGCCCTGATTACATGAACCGGGCTGACTATTTTTGTTTTCTTTTCCCTGGGGGCCATACAGAACAAAAACCCGGTTTATATAATCAGGCCTTCAGAGTCAGAACTGGTTATCTGGATAACAGAAAAGCATATACGCAGTTCAGACATTTTAATTAATTTGTAAAAGAGGCGGAAGCTGGATATCTTAAATCTCTCATTTAATATTCCTCCCTTAACAGGATATTTATGAGTGAGCGTGACATCGATTGCGTGACTTTTAAGGACATTAACAATTAATGTTTGAAATGTTATGCAGGTTATTTCTGCTATGCCGTTTTCTTTAGATGTAGACATCGGCACAGATATGATTTCACATTTTTGAGCGTTTTCGATCAAACAAGACCGATTTACACTGTGAAATTACTCCATTTATTGTAGGCAGAAACCAACACAATCGTAAAAATAATACCGGTGTTTTGAAACCACTTCTTGTCCGTCATATTCACAAGTTAAACAGAAATGTCATGTCTGCAGAAAAAATGTCCCCAAAAACCTGTCCCACGTACAAACGGAATAATTTCTGGACTAGAATTCAACGAGCAGAGTTTTTAAAAATGTAAAACTAGCTACATTGAGATAGTCCGGTCCCTGTCAGTCTTGTCAATGCCAAAACAAAGAAAGCTATGGCGAAATTCGACTACAATAAACACCCGATCTGTATTACATTGTTGAATTATAAGTTAAAGCAAAAGAAAATACCTTCGAGTGGTCTGGAATATTATGTCTTCCCTTCTGACTGTCAGCTCGTAAACATATCACGCACAGTGGTACAAGTCACGAGATACATTGCATCTATGATGTTATTATTAGGGACGGACCATTAGATTTTTGAGGGGGGGAGGGGGTTGGACAATATTTGCTGTGCACGAACGTTTTTTGGTCCTTTGTGGCGGTGCAGGAATTTTTTTCCCTACATGATTTGCTTGCAGGATATTTTTTCCGAGAGTTAATTTTTTACGCATTTTTAATTTTTTAGATTTTTTAGACATTTCAATTTTTACAGTGAAAGCAGCACAAATGTCCACCCTATAAGTTCCATTTATTGTTTTTTTATATTTTTATATTAGATATCGTTCTAAAAAACAAATAGCTGTTCCTTTAAATAGTAAAGTTCCACAGGAAATTAACCAAAGACTTATGCTTTTTGTACATGTTGTAAGCTTTGAAGAAATGGAAGGATGAGTTTATGGGCCAGGAACAGGGCCGTAGCAGGGCAAATTCTTTTTTGGGGGGTGGGGGAGGGGTCGCAGCTGAACAACCAATTAAGGTTAAAAAATCTAATGGTCCGTCCCTTAGGATGACTTCATGTCGGTCCAGTATTAGTTGGGCTTGCTGTGATGCGAAGGAGTGAAAACGTACGACTCATTGAATCGGCGTCATATATTCAGATTTTATATTTTCACGTTGCTACGTTCACTAGTTTTTATTTTAGCAAAAAATAAAAAGACATTTTCATCTCATTTTCATCTACACATTACTTATCCAAAACATTGTATGGTCTAGAGTTGTCAGGAAGGGAGCTGGGAGGGGTAATGGTAAAGGGAATTGAACTTCATTGACGGGTGTAAATTACACGTTTATTCATTCATTCATTTACTTTTTCAATTGCCTGTTTACCCAGACTGATTCCATAAGTCGTAGTTTTCCCTCCTTTGCATCGGTTGCTCAAGCGTCGATGGGAGAAGGACCGCCACAGGAAGCCCAACTAAGGAGAAAAGAGACCGCCTTGTGGAATCACTGGTCTACATATGCAAGAATCAACTCCCAAGAGTGACATCGCACACTATGAAATGGGACAACAAACAACGAAGGTAAAGAGCTCTATTAAATCAAGGATGTAACAAATTCAAAGCTTTTAAAGTCAATTCATATCCACAAACAACGCTCTATGGACCAAAGGGGCTCGTATCACGGCTGGTCCATATCCACGATACAGGGCTTTTAACCCCTCCGATTTTAAAACCTCTCTTGCTACATCACGTGCCCCCCGGGGAAATGCGCCTACCGGGGCTACCTGGTACCTAGTTTTTAGATTGTCCAATGGAAAGATGAGAGCCCACAGGACAATTCCTGCAACTCCTCCAGAGATAACAATGGAATGACACTTATTTATTTACCCTTTAATACTTTCTTTATATACAAGTAATTCTCAATTAAAACAGAATATATCGGTTTGATATATACTTATGAAAATATAGCAAATAAAAAATAATCATGACAAAACCAGAATTGGGGTTTTGACTGTTGTTTCATCTAGTATAGTTCTTTGAACGTCCTGCACGGGGGCCGTTCAATTAGACAAGGCGCATTTTTGAGAAATCAGATACCTGGAGGCATTTTGGGGTAGAGGCTGGTAACATAACTATTCTAAACCGATTTTTCATGCTGAATGCGAATATGACTGTTACCAAGACGTATTCTGCAATCTTATACGTGTACTGACGTGTTTTGTGAATTGCTACAGTCATTTCATACTAACGGCTTTTTCATGTAATTCCAAAAGTTCCCAAACTTAAAAACAATTACCATAACTGGAAAGAGCACATAAAAATCATTAAAACTGTGAAGTTTGAAGGATACCAGTTGAAAAATGAAGGAGATACGAATTTTCAAAAATCGAAATTTGTTTGTATCTCTTGCATAACTGTAAGTGTTTTCATACAAAATTTCGCTTTTTGAAAATTCGTATCTCCTTGATTTTTCAACTGATATCCTTCAAACTTCACAGTTTTACTGATTTTGATATGCTCTTTCCAGCTATGGTAATTGTTTTTAAGTTTGGGAACTTTTGGAATTACATGAAAAAGCCGTTAGTAGCAATGACTGTAGCAATTCACAAAATACGTCATTTACACGTATAAGATTGCAGAATACGTCTTGGTAACAGCCACATTCGGATTCAGCATGAAAAATTAGTTTAGAATAGTTATGTTACCAGCCTCTACCCCAAAATGCCTTCTGCACTTTTTGCGATCGACTTTTTCAATTTTGCGCCTTGTCTAAATAAATACATATATCTTATTAATTAATTTTATAATGGTTATAATATCTAGTCAACTACTAACAACTGTTGAGTGTTCAACGGAGCTAAATGTGCTATATAAAAATAAGATTAAAAAAAAGATTTTAATATGGAATGTAAATATAGGTTATTGGTCGACTACCAGCTAACTAAGTGGTATTTATTAAATGAAGCAGTTGGCCGGTAATTATAAGTCTCAGGTTTGGGAATTCTTATTGATAAGTGAAGCTTCCTCTTTTAGTATTGGGACGTTTTGTCATTTTATTGACACGAATTGTAGCAGCAATTTCAGTTGTGACAACACTTTTATTTTTAGCAAGAAATTTAGCTTAGATTACTACGATTAGGTGTTAATAATTGTATGACTAGTCACGATGTTGGCCCGAGTCATTTGTTGACTGTTTTTAGCTTTTATTAAATGAAGCTGTTAGTTGGTAATTATATGTCTCAGGTTTGGGGAATTCCCTTTTTCAGCAAGTGTCAATCCTTATAGCTATATCCTTTTTCCTAAATTGGTAATATAGTTCAAAGATATTTCGCTTTTAAGCAGGAAGTTCATTCTGATAAATAAGCTGTAAAACTAAGGGTTGATTCAGTTTGAAGGTTAAAGGAATGAAATACCAAACAAGCTGTTTTGTGCGAAAGGTACGTTCCCACACTCGTTGAACCTGTTTTACGGCAGTCAAACTGGTGTTGATGAAATTAAGTCTGATTAGTTCTTAGTTCTTTTTCCTGTATCTCAATTTGTAGGCTACAAATCCAGGGGGTCTGATAATCTCACTATTCCCCGAAACTAAAGTATGTTAAGGCCAGGAATTTTGCTTAAACAAATATACTGCCTTAACCAAGGTTACTGAGGAGACAAATCAACGATTTTTTTCCATATGATAAATTCTGAGGAATTAAACATTTTGTGATACTTTTTGCGACCATCGAGGTGTCACGTGATCTATGGCGTCATAAATTACCTTTTCCAAAATGGGCCAATGAGGAAAAAAGGAAACGAAACAATATTTGCTGTTTTAGTATTCCACTAATGTGTTCTCTACAAAACTGCCCTCATCGCTGGTCCACCTCTCATGTATAAGGGGACTGAATATGGAAACCTCATACTTTAG
Organism: Telmatactis stephensoni; assembly: GCA_029948255.1. NCBI lineage: Eukaryota > Metazoa > Cnidaria > Anthozoa > Actiniaria > Isophelliidae > Telmatactis > Telmatactis stephensoni. The sequence continues at coordinate 238,204 of JALIZF010001679.1, read as the reverse complement.
CTTATATATCTCCTAAAACAAGAGAGGTGGACCAGCGATGAAGACAGTTTTGTAGAAAATACATTAATAGAATACTAAAACAGCAAATATTGTTTCGCAGTTCCTTTTCTCTCCATTGGCCCATTTTGAAAAAGGTAATTTATGACGTCATAGCTCACGTGAACACCTCGATAGCTTACAAAAAGTACCTTAAAATGTTAAGTTCAATGAAATATCCTATAATGCAAACAATATTTATGTTTGCTCGTCAGTAAAACTATTTAAGGCTATTTAACGTTTACAGGCTATTCTGGCAAGAATTCCTGAGAATGTTACATGATCGAAAAGGAAATAGTTAACTAATTAATTGCATTATTAAATCTCAAACTTGGTTTACTCTGAATCTCACAGCCTGCCATCTTCTCACCTCCCAACAAAAACACCAAGCGTTGAAGTTCTCAGAGCCTAAAGGTTTCTCCAAGATGAACAATTCTACCACTCAAGAAAAAGTACCGAGCTATTTTGATCATTTGACGCTTATTCTGGAAGCAAATCCTCACTTTCGCAACTACCTGTATTTCCTGATTGTCTTCAATATTCTCAGCTCGATTCTGGCTGCAGTTTTAAACTTCTTGGTCATTTTGACCTTTATAAAGACACCTTCTTTACGAACGCCATCGTACATTTTGATCCTTAGTTTGGCCCTGTCAGACTTGGGAGTTGGAGTGGTGACGCAGCCAGCATATTGTTGCAGTTTGATTGGCTGGTTGACGAAGAATTCTTCTTTGTATGAAAGCAGTTGGAATATACACTATCGGACGATTTGCATACTAATAACTATTTCCTTTCTGACAGTTAGTTGTATAGCTATCGATAGGTTTCTTGCTGTTCGCTTGCGTCTGACATACCAACAAATCGTCACAACCAAGCGGTCTTACACAGTTGTGATAGTAATTTGGGTTTTTAGTTTGTCGTGGAGTTTTGCACTTGTTACTAGTAAAACCTGGGTGATTATTTTCCACTATAGTTTGGGATCGGTAATCCTAGTTTTTGACATTTTTCTGATGCTGAAAATTTCTCGAGCAATTCGAAACCAGGTCGCACAGATCCAAGCTACCCAACAGCAACCACAACAGCCAACCATAAACATGCAAAGATACAAGAAATCCGTCAAGACCATGTACTTTATCATGGGTGTATTTCTAGTGTGTTTTCTGCCTGGTACAGTTGTGTTCGGCCTTGTTAATACCGGAGGTCTTCAAGCAGCAGGGATAAACATAGAAATGAAACAAATACTTTATGCACAACATTTATGTTCTACTCTCGTTATGGTGAACAGTGCGTTGAATCCATTGATTTATTCTTGGAGAATGCAAGAAATACGGAAAGCTTTGCTTCAATTGTTGCGAAGACAAGGACAATAATAATACCATAAAATACAGTGTTTTCTTATATATGTAATAATTGTTATTTAGTCATGACGTTTTTAATATCAAAAAATGAAGAAATGACTAAGTTCTATTTACTTTGACTGATTCTTTGATTGGAAAATACCAAAAAAAGCAAGAAAGAAATATTGAAAATATATGAGTGAGTTGGACAATCATATATAGGACTTTAGTACAGATTTTAACCCTTTTTGGCCAGAGTTTTTAATGTGATTTGTATAAGTTTATAGGTTTTACTAGAAAAAAAGGATGTCTGTTAATATAGTCTTAGAAATGCTTGTTTATGGAAGTGGAGTACCACAAAAAACGCCAGAAACAAAAATATCGAATTATTGGAGAATAAAACCATAATAATTTCACGTAAGTTTTTTCTGAATTATCAGGAAAATAAATAACAAATTTTTACCAAAACTATTTATTCTTGTGGAGTTGCATGCTTTTTCGGCACAAAATTGTCTCCGTGAACCCCTAAGACAAGAAACCAGAGCGAGAAGTTGAATGACAAGCAAGACAAGGCAGACCATATTAACAAAAGGAACTTAGGCGAATCGCACTGTCAAACTTGGTCAAAATGTGAAATTAAAGTGATTTATTTTTACTTCTACTTTCTTTTCCATATCACTCGATATGATTTCTTACTTGTAACTTAATTAGTATAGTTGGTTGAAAAACGGGAAATTAGAAGCTAAGGAATTTAAAATGTCCACTGGTGAATTTATCAAAGGAATAACAGAATAACCCTAAGACTCATGCATACACAAATTAATCGATTGATTCTTGATTAAGCTGAACTCCTTTTTTATTATCTTTAGACCATCTTTTTCCAATTCTGTTTGATGATCAGTTTTCTAATTACTCTATTTTCGTTGATTACACCATTGATGAGTTAAGTGTGTTCAAGAGACCATAATACTAAGAGAGCGAAGCTCAGTATTGATGTCTGTGCCATGTTCGTGGCGGCTAAGGCTATTTTAGTAACTTCGCCAGTCGCGCGCGCAAGGCCCTCAACCAATAGAATTTGATTTTTGGCGTGCGCGCGGAAGGGACCGTTTGAATTCTATTGTTTAAGTGCCTTGCGCGCGCGATGGCGAAGTTACTAAAAATAGCCTTAGCCGCCACGAACATGGCACAGACATCAATACTGAGCTTCGCTCTCTTAGTATTATGGTCTCTTGGTGTGTTCTATGTAAACAACTTTCAAAGTGATCAGTGATTTAGAACTCGATCTTGCTATTGAAATGACATTTAATATATCCCTTAGCACTTGCTGTATACACCTATTTCAAAAAAGGTTGTCACCGCTAAGAGCGATAGGCGATAGGCAATAGGTCATTCCAAGACCGCAAAGCGCTATTGATTTCTAATTGATTTACATATGAATAGCCAAATATTTGATGGAAGAGTGTAAAGAAAGATTTAGGATGGCTTAATTAAGAAATCAATAGTGCTTTGCGGTCTTGGAATGACCTATAACCTATCGCCTATCACTCTTAGCGGTGACAACCTTTTTTGAAATAGGTGTATACAATTAATTTTTAAACGAAAATAAATAATTATCTGTTTGATACTAATAGTATAAATAAAAGATATTCATGATAAAAACAGAATTTCAGTTTTGACATTTATTTAATTTAGTTCTTATAACGTCCTGTATGAGGGTTGGTGAGTAAATATCTTATTTATTTGATAATAGCTATGATATCTAGGATAGGATATTATATCAGAATTTGCCTTTTGACTTTTTTTCATTCAGCTATAGTTCTAAAAACTTTCTGTATCAGGGCCGGTGAGTAAATATCTTATTCATTTGATAATAGTTACGTAGTATGTGAAGTTAAATATATCTGATATTGCTCTTGCATATTAATGTAATATACCCTTTGCTATATTCAGTGCTGTTCCCCATGACAGCACCAATACCCACAATCACTCCAACTGACATGATAGTTTAAATAACTGTCTATTTATAAGTGCCCAAGTCTTCTAGCGCTTGCGCACTAATTGGGGGACACTGTACTCTCACACACACTACCTCTATATTAAGTTCTTTGCAAATAATCCCTCGACTCACATGTTGATTTTTGCTGAGGAAGGAAAAACCAGAGAACCATACCCAAAGATCTGATGCAATCTATTGATATTAAAAATACAAATTATACGTACGCGAAATACGTATTGCGCATATGAATATATTGAATACTTAACTTCTCTATATACTACTATACATTTCTATACAGCCCAGAGTGCATATAACAGAGTGCAAGAATATTACGTATTATAATACACTATACAAAATTACTCGATTCTGATTGGACGAGAGGAGTACAATTATATCGTTAATTGTACTCTGTAGAGTACCTATTAAGTCGCTATGGCAACGATAATGTATTATAAATAAAAAATCGCACGATCTTCTCGTACAATTCAGAATTAATAGTTGCTCGTAATGTTTTGAAAACTCTCAAATAGGATTAGCCTAAAGGCTCGTCCTATTTTGAGAACTTTCAAAACATTACTCGTACCTATTAATTCCGAATTGTACTCAAGATCGTGCGATTTCCTATACTAATACCTTGATTGCAGGCACGCGAGTGACATTTGAATCTTTTGTTGTTTTTACATTCCTTAGAACAAAATACAAATCCACAGTAAAGTAAAGTAAAGTAAAGCGACCATATTTTACGTCGATAACTCGTGACAGCTATTTGACTAACCGATAAACTTGAGGTCGACGGTTCGCTCATTTTACTCCCCTCTCTCCACCAGTGCTCCGTTTTAAGGGTATTTAAAGCTAATTAAAGCTACACGGAAAGGAAAGAAGTTGAAACAAGGATGTGAGGTCACTGGGGATCGAACTAGGGACCTCTCGCACCGAAGGCCGCGCACTAACCAACTGTGCCATCCTTGCTCCTTGACAGTGTGAAAAAATAACACAAAAAACAAATTGTTACCATTCTTTCAAAATTTTCTTAGAATTCGTTTTTTGTCGCAAATTAGCACGGGCCAATATATCTAATTACCTTGTACATATCTTGCAAAGAATGGAAAGATATATGTAAAGGAGTGATGTAAAGAGCTTTACTGGCATGGATACTAGCGAAAAACGTCTGCGCATACTCGTGTTACGGAACTAGTCCGGGATCACTTTGACGGCAGCATTAAATCATACCTTTTGTTAATTTGTGGGCCTTGTATTTAAAGTTCCTTAAATCTTGTTACACTTAAATCTTACTCCTTAAATCTTGTTACACAACTGCTAAACATTAGCCTCCAACTAACTTACAAAAATGATTACGCAGGTATTTCTAGTAACAGGTAGAGAGCCATAACCCAAACAAGACTCACGTTACACTGTCAGGCCTATCCAATCAAGGTGCACACTCGAATCTCCAGTTCCGGACCGGCCAATAAAACTTTCTTGCACAACCTTGATCATGGAGTCTCATTTGCAATTTTTTACCCCATTCTGAGATAAACATGAATAAAATTTTTGAGAAAGTAAGGATATTGAAAAGTCTAAATAATTGTATTAAAATGTGCTACTTTTTAGTCTTCTAACCCTTCTAGTTGAAATGAAAATGTTTTATTAGGTTGTCGTTGCCGGGGAACGGGGCGGTACGTTCTAGCTAGGGATTCGAGAACAGAACCCAACCCGACCCCACCTCAACTTCGTATAATTAGTAAAAGCGAAATTTCTTTTAATGTTTTATCCCATTTTACAACTTCCGTCAAGAAGAATGAAACAAACAAACAAACAAACAAACAAACAAACAAACAAACAAACAAACAAACAAACAAAAAAGCAAGCAAACAAACACATGCATAAACAAAGAAAACAAATAAACAAACAAACACAAAGACAAACAAACAAACAAACAAACAAACGCGGCCATGCAATACCTTGCATGAATTTTCTATGTGGCGAAGTCCAAATTACTGCAGAACAGTAGAGAGTAGGCCCGTCTATACGCGCATTGTTACTTAAAACGCGATCTACTTTCTTGTGAGTGGGTCGACCCTACGCGGCCATGGGCGACTAAAAGCTGGACAAAATCAATTTTTCTGTTCGAAAGGATTTTTATTTTTTCGTCTTATTTCTAATGGCCCCAATGAAAATCACTTATGCGACTTGGGCTTCCTAGTTAAATAGTCTATAGAAGCCAGAACCCTGAAAAATTATGGATCACTGAAAGTTTTACGAGGATAAATGTAAACGTTTGTGTCCGTGCCATATCAATAATGCAAGTGTCCTATACTAACTGTAATGAAATATTTGTTATATAATAATTGGTATATTACGCACGCTCTCATTGGTCGAGAGCTGTGTACTATTAAAACACACACCCATAGATGACGTCATTGAGTCTTACGCACGCTCTGATTGGTTGAAATGCTTCTATAAAAATTATATAAAACAAGTTGATTCGACTTTTCTGTCGGTCTGAATTCTAATAAATGCACAGAAAATATCAAAATGCGACGGGTAAACCAGTCACGCCAATCAACTACGTCTCGTGGCGTACTTTTTGATCTCGCCACATTTTGACTTCATCTGTGCATCTACTAGAGTACAAACAAACGGAAAAATGGAATCTATCTGTAAAATATCGCGCGTGTTTGGGCTAGGACATCACATGGCTAGCACTAAAAAACCTCGGCACTGTGATATGAGTACTCTGGAAGATGTACAGCACTAGAAAAGTAAGAGAAGTACTCAGGTACTCAACTACGTGTTTCTTGTGCTCTAGCTACATCTCCCAGCGTGCTTATATCAAAGTACATGCGCGCACCTCTTATAGTATATTTCTTAATTTGATTAGTAGAACGCAAGCAATCAGTCAAGCGTTCTGGTCGTTTCCTTTTTGACATTGAGAGAGTAATTACAACTATACGTGAGCAGTTCCTTGATTTGTAAATCATATCTCAAACTAGTCAAAATTGTGCATAGTGAGAAAAGTTGCGTTCTATGCGCAACCATACAGTTCAACTCTCATTGCTGGCCAACCAGACCACTTTTGAACGACGAATCGCACGAATCTGGCTGGGAATGGAGTTGGGAGAACATGCGCCACTACTGTGGTGTAGTCAGAATTTCCTGGGAAAAACTGGAAAACAAATTAAAATTGCACAAATATCAAATGGATTGATGAGAGGCGATAGAGGGAGGGAGGGACGCACGCACACAAGGACAGATGCAGGAGGACGGAAGAACGGACGGAAAGACGGATTGATAGATGTTGGAATGAACAGAGCGGACGGACTGACGAGCAGACGAAATAGACGGACGAATGAATGGATAGTCGGACGGACAGACGGACGGATGGAAGGACGGATAGATGGGTATTGATAACTACCATCGTCTTACCATTGACTCTATAATCAGTCCACTGAATACCATCATCACTGTACTTCAAGCTGTATTTAGTGACATAACAAATATAATGTTTAGGATCTATTCCTTGAGTGGCCACTTTGTGAATACTTTTTCTTGATCCAAGATCAATCTGTAAATATTCTCCTGCGGCAGTATTTTCAGACACCCATCCGCCCCAACCACGCACACTATTCAGCCTTCCATACCGGGGTGAAACAAGATAATGGAAGTAAGATGATGCAGTAATTTGACTGTCTTTAATCCGACCATCTTCCATACCCAAAGGTTTGGTGCAATCTGCGATATTGAATGTTATACCTTTGTCACCTTATCTTATATATGTACAATTTATTTACACATGCACACACACGTTTTGTATATATAGGCTATTCTTGAACAAGAATAGCTAGATCATAAGTCTTATTTTAAATGTTTTTATAAAAAAACGTTAAATTAACGCGGCTGACATGGTCACGGCACGGCGCGGTCCGTTTCACACACATACGAAATCCACTCTATAATTATTATAATTAAATAAATTGACTTAATACTAAAAATTAATGCATAAAAGAGTAATACTCTTAATGTACATATATAGAACTAATGTGTGTAGGATATATAACACATACTAGACTAAATATTATATATCATTGCGTGACTGTGCATATGGAATATTTAACTTCTCTATATACAGCACTAGCCCTAAGTGCATAACGTAGTAAGAATAGAGCAGTTTTCGTGTGACTGTGAAAACGGCACCGCACGGTCACGGCACGGTTACTGCACGGTTACGTCAGGAATTTCGAATGTTTTTATAGACAACACGGCACTGACACGGTTACGGTACGGCGCGGTCCGTTTCACAGTCATATACGAAATCTGCTCTATTACGTATCATACCTTGATTGCAGACACACGAGTGACATTTAAATCCCTTGTTCTTTTTGCATTCCTGAAAACAAAATACAGAATCACAGTGGGAAAAATTAACACAAAAGACAAACTGTTACCATTCTTTCAAAATATATTTTCTTAGAATTCGTTTTTAATTGTCGCAAAATAACATGGGCCAATGTATGTGTATCTAATTCTTCATCTCGCAAAGAATGGAAAGATACTGTAAACGAGCATTCTCGTTACGCTTATGTGATGTTCGACGGAAAGAGCCGGCTTGACTGGCATGGACACTAGTGAATAACGTCTGCGCATACTCGTAGTCACGTCTTCGTGCTTTTGTAAACTTATGCAAATTTCACTTTTACGCTTGCCTTCAACAATGGTTTTCACAAAATGTCAAAACTTAAGGTCAGTTCCGATCCTTAAATTCAGGGCCAGTAACATCTTTGTCTCACTATAAGAGAAATTATATGTATACACCGAGAACACGAGCATTTCATTTCAAGCTTAATAATATACATGAAAAATTTACTCGATTCTGATTGGTTGAGAGCAGCGATGTTAATCGTTAACACGGCAAGAAAAAGTAATTGCACTACAGTGCAAATTAATAATGGTAATTAAACCGAGTGGAGTGCAATTTGGGCCGAAATCATACGAGAGATTACAAAACTGCACGACCGCGTAGCGGGAGTGCAGTTTGATAATCACGAGTATTATTTCTGGCCCAAAATTGCACGACACGAAGTTCAATTACCACTTAATTATTATCCATTTTGAAATCTCAACTTTATCAGGAATAACAAAGTCATTTTTTCTGTGAAATCTACATTTTTGCTCTACTTTTTTAACAAAAAAGTGAAAACAGGTTCAAGGAAAAAAATCCCACAGCTTGACAGCAATCAAATGGCTTTTTTGATTCATGTATATGATTGGCTGATAATAAAAGACACTGTTGTGTGATTGATTGGAAAAAAAGATGCGAGTAATGAAGCAAAAGGATGCAATTTAGGAATTAATCGCACACTTTTTAACCAATCAGATTGCAGAAATCACCAGTGATTTCAAAATGGATATAATTAAAAAAGTAATTGCACTGCCGTAAAAATTGATAGTACCAAACAAAAAACAAAGAAATATTCATACGTCAAAAAATATGTCTATCGCCAGTATTTTTGGCGGGAATTTGTACATTCAAACAGCGCGCGTTGCCAAATGTCTCGCCATTCAAACAAAAGCGATTGTCAGTCAAAGTGAAGTGAAGCTCTGACAAATTTAGTGCAGTAAACTGGAGTATCTGTGTTTATTACCTCGATGGATTATAAAGAAAGTTTTTTTCACTTTTGGGAGTCTAACGTTGTCAAGTGAAGGAGCCTAAACTCTATCTTTACAAAGAAAAAAAGCCCAAAACTGCTTTTTGGTACGAAGACAGATTCAGCCGCCATTTGCTAAACTCGTCAGCAAACTTTCAAGATTTGCAAGATTTGCACAATATAGAATGAACAGACTCAGTTTTTTCTCTTGAAATATCCACGATGGTATTTGAAAACCTGGAAATATATAGTTTTATCCTCATTTGGACAGAAGAGAAAAGATAGATACAGATTTTGCTACCGTAAAGATTTGACTTCAGAAATCGTACTGACATAGAAGGTTGACTGGCTAGACTCGTCAAAACTGTAAGTTTTTAAAATTTTAAGCGATTCATTTTTGATTTGATAAACTTTCCTCGGGAAAAAAGAACATTTTGGCCTTTTAAGCTGCAAAACAATAGTTGGTCGACTGTCTGTTCGCCGATTGACCGAGTGATCAAACTTTTGTCGAGTTGTGACAGAAATTTTTCATGTATAAGTAATCATACGATTTCTCGTTCAATTTGAATTAATTTACACTCGTGTGTTTTTCAAAGATCTCAAATTGCAATTTTGATAATCTTTGAAAAACACACTCGTGCAAATTAATTCCAAATTGAACTCGAAACCGTATGATTACCTATACAAAATGGCCAATAAATATAGAAACAAAGAGCAATAAATATTGAAAGTTTTACCCGTCTAATATAATAGATACGACAAACAAGTTTTATGGTTTAGTTGGTATGTAGCCTCAAAAATTGCAGCATGGATGGATGTCAAACTAATGGATGAGGAAGAAGAAGAGGAGGAGGAAGAAGAAGAAGAAGAAGAAGAAGAAGAAGGAGAAGGAAAAGAAGAAGAAGGAGAAGGAGAAGGAAACTGCAAAATTAAACGCCCATGTATATAAGGTGTAAACATCAAACCTACCTTCAGCTTCAGCTGAGTTGGCCATCAAAGATACAACCACCATAGAAAGGGTTGCAGTAATAATGTAAAATCGTCTCATATCCATTATTAGTAAACAATCTTTCATTGAAGGGGATAACAGCAGGTGTACGATATAGTCCGACTCAGGCAATCAGTTAACTGTGCAGGTCGTCAGAGTTGATTTACTTTTATGACGCTCAGTTTTTACGTAAAAGGTCCCATGAATGGATAATAAACGCTTGATGATTGGCCCGGCAACTCAAACAGCTGACCTATTTAAGCAGTGTGCGATATAATTGGCTAGAATTGAATTTGTTTTTGACAGTGTAAATATATCTATGAGGAAAAGCTTTGCACGTACTAGGTAGAAATATAATTTTTCTTTGACGTCATGCAAGATAAAGGTTCGTTAAAAAATAATGTTCCATAAAAGCTATTGGAGGTCTATAACGATTTTTCTTGTTTACACACAGCCAATACGTTTGCTGTACAGTTTAAATTCAAAAAGAAAGATGTCAAAAATGCCGAGTCATGTCAAGTTTACAGTAAATGATTGAAGTGAGCAATTTTTAAACCCCATTCTGAGATAAATATGAATAAAGTTTTTGACAAAGTAAGGATATTGAAAAGTCTAAATAATTGTATTAAAAGGTGCTACTTTTAAGTCGTGTAACCTTTCTGGTTGAAATGGAAATGTTTATTAGAGGGTCGTTGCCAGGGAACGGGTCGGTACGTTCTAGGGGTTCGAGAACAGAACCCCACCCGACCCCACCTCAACTTCGTAATTTGTAAAAGCGAAATTTGTTGTAATGTATTATTCCATTTTACAACTTCCGTCAAGAAGAATGAAACAAACAAACAAACAAACAAAAATGCAAGCAAACAAACAAACAAACAAACAATTCTATGTGGCGAAGTCCAAATTCCTGCAGAACAGTAGAGTAGGCCCGTTCATACGAGCATTGTTACTTAAAACGCGATCTACTTTCTTGTGAGTGGGTCAACCCTACGCGGCCATGGGCGACTAGAAGCTGGACAAAATCAATTTTTCTGTTCGAAAGGATTTTTATTTTTTCGTCTTATTTCTAATAGCCCCAATGAAAATCACTTATGTGACTTGGGATTCTTAGTTAAATAGTCTAGGAGCATGCAAGAACCCCTGAAAAAATTATTAATCACTGAAAGTTTTACGAGGATAAATGTAAACGTTTGTGTCCGTGCCATATCAATAATGCAAGTGTCCTATACTAACTGTAATGAAATATTTGTTATATAATAATTGGTATATTACGCACGCTCTCATTGGTCGAGAGCTGTGTGCTATTAAAGCACACACCCATAGATGACGTCATTGAATCTTACGCACGCTCTGATTGGTTGAAATGCTTCTATAAAAATTATATAAAACAAGTTGATTCGACTTTTCTGTCGGTCTGAACTCTAATAAATGCACAGAAAATATCAAAATGCGACGGGTAAACCAGTCACGCCAATCAACTTCGTCTCGTGGCGTACTTTTTGATCTCGCCACATTTTGACTTCATCTGTGCATCTACTAGAGTACAAACAAACGGAAAAATGGAATCTATCTGTTAAATATCGCGCGTGTTTGGGCTAGGACATCACATGGCTAGCACTAAAAAACCTCGGCACTGTGATATGAGTACTCTGGAAGATGTACAGCACTAGAAAAGTAAGAGAAGTACTCAGGTACTCAACTACGTGTTTCTTGTGCTCTAGCTACATCTCCCATCGTGCTTATATCAAAGTACATGCGCGCACCTCTTATAGTATATTGCTTAATTTGATTAGTAGAACGCAAGCAATCAGTCAAGCGTTCTGATCGTTTCCTTTTTGACATTGGGAGAGTAATTACAACTATACGTGAGCAATTCCTTGATTTGTAAATCATATCTTAAACTAGTCAAAATTGTGCATATTGGGAAAGGTTGCGTTCTATGGGCAACCATACAGTTCAACTCTCATTGCTGGCCAACTAAACCACTTTTGAACGACGAATCGCACGAATCTGGCTGAAAATGGAGTTGGCAGGACATGTGCTACCACTGTGTGCTGGTCAGAATTTCCTTTGAAAATCTGGAAAGCAAATAAAATTGCACTAATATCAAATTCATAGATCGGAGTGGCGATAGAGGGAGGGAGGAACGCACGCACACAAGGACAATGCAGGAGGACGGAAGAACGGACGGAAAGACGGATTGATGGATGTTGGAATGAACAGAGCGGACGGACTGACGGGCAGACGAAATAGACGGACGAATGAATGGATGGTCGGACGGACAGACGGATGGATGGGAGAACGGATTGATACCTACCATCGTCTTACCATTGACTCTATAATCAGTCCACTCAATACCATCATCACTGTACTTCAAGCTGTATTTAGTGACGTACTGAATGACAAACAGAGCTCTTCCTTGTGTGGCCACTTTGTGAATACTTTTTCTCGATCCAAGATCAATCTGTAAATATTCTCCTGCAGCAGCTTTTCCAGACCTCCATCCTCCATTACCAAGGATCCTTTTTAGTCTTGCATTCGAGGGAAGCAATGAGTTAACTGGCCAGATAGATGAAGCACTGATTTGACTGTCGCTAATCCTACCATCTTCCATACCAAACGATCTAGTACAGTCTGGGAAAATAGAGGTTACATCTGTCAGTGTTCGTACGTACCTTAATAATCTGATATGTACAATTTTTCGGGTAGGCATGGTTAATTGTTGTTGGTGGTAGTGGTGGTGGTGGTAATGGTGGTAATCTGTAGTATTGGAAGTTATATCACCTTTATTCTTATATGTACAATTGAGTACCAAAGTGTGTCGTAACAAAAACATTAATTTTTGATGTATCAATCTTTAATCACCAATTTTTATAGTGCATATCGTAGGAGAAGTTCGTATTTAATAGCGGCCGAAATATGACCAGTTAAATTTATATTTGATTTTCCCCTAACAAATCACTGTATTTTCGGCTCAGGTCCTAACATTAGGAACCAGGGGCCCGCCTTTCTCAAAAGACCCGATAACTTTACGGACCCGTTCCTGAACCTAAATAGATCGAATAAGTTAACGGGTCTTTTGAGAAACGGGCCCAGGTCAATTTACAGTGATATCGATTCAAAGAAATTGTATATTCGGGTGATCATAACTTAGCTGCTTTTTAACCGATTTCCGCGAAATTTGGCATTTAAACCTCTTTTCTTGCCCTGTATCCAAATTGAGAATCAAAATTTGATAAATCAAAACTGTATTTGCTCATGACGTCACTACTTTGGAGCTCTATTTTTACTCAGGAAGGCATGGTTCGTATAGAACTGTGAGTCTTTAATCTTTAAATATGCGTAATATCATCAATTCATACTCTTATGACTTCATTTTATCATTCATTCTAATTTCCTTCTGTCTCGTTCAGATTCAGATTTAGATCTCAAACCGTCTACGTTCTTGAAACAGGTATACAACTATTTCAATAAACGTTGTCGGTAAAAGTCTACGCGACTCACCCGAAAGGAAGCATGGGTAAACATTACTAAAGCTATAAAATCACACAAATATCCACACCATAATTCAACTTCAGCTTGTCATGACCTAGTACATCAAAAAGCTTCATTTGCTGATGCTAAAATCGAGACCAATGCTAAAAACAGAGGGAAATTTTGCAACTACCCATACTCCTTTTCGGTCTAGTTGCGTAGGCTTGAGACCTCTCATACGACAATCTTTTTTGAAATAGGTATATATAAAACTAAGGTATGTAGTATAAAACACAAATTACACTAAATACATATTGCGTATGCATATTGAATATTAAACTGCTCTATATACAGCCCAGAAAGTCCAGTTCATTTTAACAAATTGAAGATGGTTTTGAGTTGTCTGTCCTCTTATTGACACACTCTTGACGTCATAAAATGTTCAAACCTCAAGTGGAATCACGAGCGCAGCGAGTGGTTTCACTGAAAAGTTTTGAACATTTTATGGCGTCAAGAGTGTGTCAATAAGAGGACAGACAACAAAAAACCATCTTCAATTCGTTTTTTACAACAATTATTTGAGATAAAAGTTAAAAAATCCTTTTCAAACGGGGCAACAGAACGAGCGCGCGCGCTGAAACGCGTCAGCAGTGTGTCTGTCCTCTTATTGACACACTCTAATCAACCAATCAGATCGCAAGATTAGTATCAAGTGTTGTAAAAACCATTTTTGATAATAGGGAGCTTAAGCAGGAGACGTTTTTGTCAACACGGACGTCACACGCGCGTTTTCGTTCATCCGTTCGCCGTCATAGATGAGGTTGCTGTTCTTGGTAGAAGATGAAAAAACCTTAACTGACCTTCTGCTTAACGAAAACGGACACATCATCTATGATGGCGAACGGATGAAGAAGAACGCACACTGCGGTTGCGTCCGCGTTGACAAAAACGTCTCCTGCTTAAGCTCCCTAATATGGATGCGTGACGTCATTTAAATAACAATGCGTATCTTTGTGTTGAACGATACCCTTGCTTATTTCGTCCTTATTCTCAGTATATAGTTCCTATCCAGCATTCTTAGCCAGCAAAAGCTCTTGTCGGAGAACTTCGGTGGCGTCTAGTACGTGGCGCTATTCAAGTTACCGCGTAACATTTACGTGATCGAGTCTCATTGAAGCTGCCACAGGAAACCCAAAGAGCTTTAGTTCATTTTATTGCTTGATAAAAGATTCCCAAGCCGATCCCCAGTGCATAATATTACGTATAATACCTTGATTGCAGACGCATGGCTGACAATTGATCCCCTGTTTGCATTCCTTAAAACAAAATACATAATTACAGTGTAAAAAACAACAAACAAATAAACTCATCTGATTTATAATTGACAGTCGAAACGTCTTTGACAATTAAATGGCAATTTATTTAAGAAACAGAAGTATAATTACAATTGAAATGGAATCTGACTTCAAAATTAGCTGCGCCGGTGGTACGTGACTGAGCCCAAGCGTGATGCTTCATTTTCCATAAAAATGCTAAGTAGACACTTCATTGCGTGACGCATCAATGCGTGACTTGTAGCCATGAAATGCATATTGCGTGATGCATATCAAATTGCCCCATCCTCCTCCTTTGCAGCACTTGGCAATATTATCATTCTTCATCACATTTTTTACCTTTACACCAACGAAGACGATGCCATCTCGTTCTACAAGGTCCCCTGGATGTTCACATTCATCTGAGTCGTTCAGCTCACATCTTCTTGTATTTTTGTTGTAATTGTAGGACTTACACGAATCAACAAGGGGGCATTCGATACGACATGTCGATTCTTGGTCAGTAGTTAAGGTCTTGATGACGTGGCTACGAAAGTAAAATCCTCGTTTTTCGCAAATGGAGAAATTACGTTTACGTTTGCATCGTACTGTATAAAGAGATTCAAAGAGAACGTAGTCAACCCAAGGAGGCTATATAGCCTGGTCCCCAATTGATTTCTCTCTCTATTTCTATTTGTATTGCTATATCCATTTCTACCTATGTCAGTATTTTATTGATCTGTCAATGTACGTCAATGTCCGAACCTTTTTCAATCGCGAAAAAATAGCATCAACAGAGCATCTACTCTCTTGGTAGCACCTGTTTTCATGAAATACAGTGGGGTGTATGGAAACAAAAGAAAACTAGTCGGACTCAGAATTCCTTGCAGGTGTGCCAACTCTCTACAAACCGGGAGGGGGGGGGGCGAGGGTTGGGACTCCATTGTAGAATCGGGTATGCTCGTCGTATCTCTTAGGGGTTAAAATCAGCGATTTGGTATCTTTGAAGCTTAGAGTTTCATCATTTCCTGGTCTCTCTTAGGGTATCAAAAGAGCCCATTGCTTATTATCTTGTTCCCAAATGAAAGAAATTTGCCCAACAAAAGCGTATCGACCGTTCAATTTTATGTTCATGATAATAATGTTCGTTAGCTTGTTATCGCTGGTGGGTAAAAAAATCGTCCGGCCACGCCCATCTGACAAGACTTCCGGTATCTTTTAGGGGTATTTTTTTTAAATTTCCGACGAGCATACCCGATCCTTTTACAATTAATGGAGTCCCCCGCCCGGGCTCTACAATTCTAAAACCTTTCTTATATTTCTGAACTCCAGCTGTTCTTTTAACTTAAATTCGACCATTTTTAAAAACCTGACAACTGTCTTCATTTTAAGTAAATAGACAGATAAAATTTTTCTCTGTTACTGCCTTACCAGACTTATAGTTAAGACAATTGTCAGGTTTCAGAATAAAGCGCAATTATCACGATGGAGATAATTGTTTTGCGATCAAGCTTCCAGAACTTTTTCTAAAATTGTATTTCATTATATTGTTGCAACATTCTTTCAACATATATGTAAAATCTCTATTACTGGGCACTAAAGTCTGTTCTGTTCGCTTTTTTTACGACTTCACTCCGTCGCTCACTACACTCGCTCGTACACAACACAGCCGGGCTCGTACTGAGATATGAATTTAAAATTCTAAGAGAATTCAAGGAGTATTCAAGGACCCAAAAACGATTTTTCAAGGAGTAATGTTACCCAATGGTTTTACTGACTAGGACATCCTCTTCCCTCACTTACATGTACAAAAAAAGTGAATTTCTGTTTTTCTCATCCCATACAATACAATACAATACAATACAATACAATACAATACAATACTCTTTATTCACTAGATTAAAAACAAATCCTGTGATGCGCATAACAAAATAAACTGAACTAATATATATATATACATATATATATATATAAGAATACCTAAAATGCTAATTTAAAAATGCTGACTAATATTTAAATATTAATCTATTTGAAAAACTATTCTTAAAACGTTCAGTATTGATAACAGGCATGATTCGATGGCACTGTTCCTTCTTAAATTATATGAATTACTTTTGATGACGGGCAATACAAATTTCAAAGGGTGGTTATTAACTATCTTAGCCTTAGCTGCTATTCTTTTGTCTGAATTTTCTAGCAAACTGTTAATATTAAAACGTTGTGAATGATAATTACGTTTATGGCAAGTTAAGTCCCTTATATAAGTTTTGTTAAAAGTATAAATTTAAGACGTTTTCAAGGAATTTGAGCATGCAGAATTTCTAAATTCAAGGGCTTTTCAAGCGACCTTGAAAACATAAATGAAATTCAAGGAGTTTTCAAGGAGTTTAAGGAGTAACACGAACCCTGTCAACATACACACGTGATTATGCAAATATGTCAATGTCCCGGATATTACATTTCCTCTTTAGGATTAGCCTCCTCCACGGGCAAGTGCTCTTTTTACTCTTCAGGTCTCGTCGCTTAACGTCCTCCTCTCTTCTCTCCGGAGAGAAGAGAATCAGGACGACCCCCAATCCTTCGCACGAGTTCTCGGTGTGATCGTCAAAAATGAGAGACGCAGGGGAAGGCAACTTAAAGGATATCTTTGAAATGCATGTTTTTGGCTGAGACCTCGAAAGAGTTTCTAAAATTGTTTTTCATTGTTTCAACGTTCTTTCAATATTATGGCGAAGTGGACTGAAGAAGTGTTAAGAAAGTGAAACCGGTCTCCACAAAAAACAATTTTTTTGTCTATTTCGTTGAAAGGGGGAGAAAGGAATTTAGTCTAACAATGACAAATATCCTTTATGATAGCTATTATATAACTTGTATATAGGCATAGTTTATTTGAAAGAATTAGTAAATAATCGGTTGAGCTCCAAATTAATGGCACAGAACAAGACAAGAACAAGAACAACACCTTAACGACGATGACGACGAAAAAGAAGATCGAGCAAAAACAAGAAGAAAGAAAAAGAGAAAGAGAAAGACCAAAGAACACGATGAAGAAGACGAAGAGGAATTAGAAGGAGAAGATGAAGAAAATCAATAAAACTACAAAACAAAAAGCCAGTAGGAGAAAGAAACAAGTCTACCTTCCGCTCCAGCT
Organism: Telmatactis stephensoni; assembly: GCA_029948255.1. Taxonomy (NCBI): domain Eukaryota; kingdom Metazoa; phylum Cnidaria; class Anthozoa; order Actiniaria; family Isophelliidae; genus Telmatactis; species Telmatactis stephensoni. The sequence goes on along the minus strand of JALIZF010001679.1, from coordinate 220,267 downwards.
GAGTTGACCATCAAAGATACAACCACCATAGAAAGGGTGGCAGTAATAATGTAAAATCGTCTCATATTCATCAGTAAATGAGCTTTCAGTGAAGAAATGAGAGCAGGCTCAAATTAGAAATAGTCGGACTGGCATGCTAGCTGTGCAGGTCGCAAATGGCTAAGTTATATATTTTTATCACGTTTATTTTTTGTTAAAATATTCCATTTGATCATAAGTACTTTATGATTGGCCAATTTAAACAGCTGGTTTAGTAGTGTGCAATACAAATGGCAGGAATTGAATTTGTTTTTGACAATGCATGTAAATATATCGATCTATGAGGAAAAGCAAACACGTATATGCTTTGCACGTACTAGATGGATATGTAATTTTTCTTTAACGACGTCATGCAGATAAAGGTTCATTAAAATTAATGTTTCATAAAAGCTACTGGAGGTCTATACTGGTTTTTCTATTTACGCACAGGAAATTAGCTGTACAGTTTAAATTCAAAAAGAAAGATGTTATAAATGCACATGTCATGACACCCAGCTGAGTTGACCTTCGCAACAATCCCAAGGTCAACCAATCAGAATCGAGTATTTGAAATGCTATTTTGATTAGCATTTCTTTGTACTACTTAAATTAAGATAATGGATAAAATACGAATGCCTCATTTTGTAGAATGTTGTAAAACCATTTTGCTATTATAGAAGACATAATAGAGAGTTTCACTAAAATATTCCCGAGTCAAATTAAAAAAAAAATACGAGAAATTCGCGCCTTTTCTCTTAGCGGACGCGCTAGCTAGGCAGCCGAGTGGCGCGAAAAAGCATTTATTTTGACAAAACGACAGCCAAAGTCCTTCAACTTGTGAGTTTGTTTCCAACTAAGCGTAAAGAAATACGACAGAAAATTACATTATTGCTTCAATTTGCTGGTCTCTTTGCTAATATGATGTTCTCTTTGAATGGACTGAAACCAAAGTTTTGGAGGAGTTTGAAGGCCGGAGTAAACAACATTGAGTTTGTGACTGTGGATGTTTGTGGTTGGCGAACAACTTAACCGAGGAGATACGGTACAAGTCTAGCTTGAGCAGGAATTTACTATAAATGTGAATCTGAGGCACTTGAAGTCCACAATTTTAAACAAAGAAATGGCTATCGAAACTACTGATCATCAGCTTGAGAAATTCTAAGCGTTTCCAAGGATGTAAGCGACGTTTTCTCTTGGCTGATTCCTGTATTTTTACGAAAGTCGGAGCATGCATCAATCAGACCCTTTTTGAGAAAATCTAGTCAGCGTTTCAAGGTAACGAAAAGAAAACTCATTATGTAGAAATTAGTTCTTATTTTTGGCGATGTTATTTCTAAGGAGATGATTTATAAATCGTTTATTTTTTCAAAGCTATTTGAAAGGAAGCTGGTCTTACCGTAGAGTTTGATTTCAGCGAACTGAGTTACTGATTCAAAATTGATAAATTTGCTTGTGTTTAGGACTTTTGCTTATGCTGCAACGTGGGCATGATGTCCCATTAGTTGATACTGATATACAAATAGGATTTCAACTGGTAGTATCCCAAAATATTTTTGATGAAAACCACGAACGATTTCACTTTCTCAACTGAATCAGCTTAGGAAATGCTAACCAAAATAGCTGACCCATAATCCTTTTCGGGGAAGTGCGCAATTTTTAAACCCCATTCCGAGATAAACATGAATAAAATTTTGTGTGCGTGTGTGTTGGGGGGGGGGGGGGGGGGGGGAAGGGCGGAAGGGGATGGGGAGGGAAAGCAAAGTACCTACTAACCGGGCTGTACGATCCTAGGGTTTCAGAACAAAACCCAACACCATCCAACCCCGCCAACTTTGATTTAATTCGTATTTTTTTAAAAGCGAGATTTATTGTATTGTATTATTCCATTTCACAATCATCGTAGACCACAATGAAACAAACAAACAAATTAAATGAACAAACAAGCAAGCAAGCGAGCGAGCAGGCAAAATAAATAATTAAGCACATGTGCACATGTATTTTTTGTTTTATTTTTAATGGCCGTATTGAAAACCACTTATGAGTATGGACTTTCTAGTTAAAGATATCATATAATTAAAGATTATTTAATTAATCACTGAAAGATTTGCGTGGATAAAGATATACGTTTGTGTCATGTTATATCAATAATACAAATGGCCTATACTATCTGGTATGAAGTATTGGAGATACAACGCGCGCACTAAAACGTCTAAAATGTTTCTGTACTTGGATATGAACACTCTAGAAGATGTATAGTACAAGGAAAGCAAGAGAAACACTCAGGTACGCCTCGTGTTCCTTAGCTTGCTTTTTTGTGCACTACCTCTCCAAGTGTACTTATATCACAGAACAGAGACGTACGCGCGTTTTATTTTATATTGCTTCATTTTATTAGCATAACGCAATCAATCGAAATCAAGCGTTTTGGTCGTTTTCAGTTTGAGAGAGTAAGCTTAAGATTGCGAGTGACACTTTTTGTTTAGAGCTTAATTTGTAAATCATATCAATCTATAGTCAAAACTGTGCATTGCGAGAAATGGGTTAACAATTCATGTTACGCTTACGCCAAATGCACATCTCCATCCGTACCCTGCATAAGCATTATACCCCATGTGTACCCCTGTATACCCACGCATACCCTGTACACCCATGTATACACTGTATACCAGTGCATACCTCTATACCCATGCATACCCTCTACACCCATGCATACCGTGTATACACATGCATACCCTGTACACCCAGGCATACCCTGTACACCCATGCATACCCTGTACACCCAGGCATACCCTATACACCCATGCATACCCTGTACACCCATGTATACCCTATACACCCATGCATACCCTGTACACCCATGTATACCCTATACACCCATGCATACCCTGTACACCCACGCATACCCTGTACACCCAGGCATACCCTATACACCCATGCATACCCTGTACACCCATGTATACCCTATACACCCATGCATACCCTGTACACCCATGTATACCCATGCTTACCCTGTATACCCATGCATACCCTGTACACCCATGCATACCCTGTACACCCATGTATACCCATGCTTACCCTGTATACCCATGCATACCCTGTACACCCATGCATACCCTGTACACCGTTTATACACATGCATGCATACCCTGTACACCCATGCATATCCTGCACACCCATGCATACCCTGTACACCCAGGCATTCCCTGTACACCCATGCATACCCTGTACACCCATGCATACCCTGTACACCCATGCATACCCTGTACACCCATGTATAATAATAATAATAATAATAATAATAATAATAATAATAATAATAATAATAATAATAATAATAATAATAATAATACTTTATTTAACCACGGTAACTCTATCAACATACAAGTTAAAAACTTCCGTTGGTCTCCCTAGAGGCCGTAAAAAATATAATGGAGTAAAAACATTATACATATTATATGTAAATATATATATATATAACTTATAAGAATATACAAGAAACTATACATTTATGAGATTGTGTTGTCGACGCAAAATTCATAATGTTTGATTTTTCGTTTAAAACTCGATAAGGATTGCTCCTCTTTGAGGGAATTTGGTAACGAATTCCACAGCTTCGCGCCAGTAAAAGCGAAGCTGCTTTTGAGGTGTTCGCTTCGAACTTTTGGGATTTGAAGATTTTTCCATGAGTTACGAAGATGATAAGCTTTTGAACCAACTTGTTTTTGAAACATAACTACTAAGTAAGGAGGGGCTAACCCGTTAACGATTTCGAACATCATAACTGCTTTTTGTTCTAGTCTAGTATAACGCAATGGCTTCCAGTTTAGATCCTGGAAGACATCGCGTGTCCTAACCTCGCGGTAAGGAGCACTAGTTATAATTCTGGCAGCACGATTTTGTAATTTCTGGAGCTTGTCTGAAAGCTTTTGATCGATCCCATCCCACACTAGACTGCAATAGCAGAAGTAGGGGTCGATAGTTGTTTCGTAAACTTTAAGCAGACAATCTCTATTTAGAAAAGGTTTGATTTTCTTTAGAATACTTAGATTAGTAACTACCTTCTTAGTAATGTGTTCGACATGTGAACCCCAAGTCAGATTTTCATCAATGTGAACTCCGAGACATTTAACCTATTGGGTTCTTTTCAGTGGAGAACCGTTAACCGACAGTTGTAGGTTATCGGTTTCCAAAGCAGCAATTCTCTGTCTAGAGCCAATAAGCATGAATTCTGACTTGAGGATGTTTAAGGTTAGCTTATTTGTGCGTAACCAATCAGAGATAAACTCTAGGTCAGTCTCCATTTGCCTTTGGAGAGCTTGAATTGAGCAGTCAGCAAAAGTAAGACTGGTGTCGTCAGCATAAAGCCTTGGAGTACTATAATCCAGGCAATTTGGCATATCGTTTATGTAAATCAAGAATAGGACAGGGCCCAGTATAGTTCCTTGTGGTACCCCACAAGTGAGAGCTCGGCTGTTCGACAGAGTTCCATTCACGAAACATTGCTGGGATCTGCCTTTTAAAAAAGATTCGAACCACTCTCTAACATTGGGGACGAAACCATACTGAGCCAACTTAGATATAAGGATTTCATGGTTAACGGTGTCAAAGGCCTTTTTAAGGTCTAAAAAGATGACACCGTTAACCATTTTCCTATCAATATTAAAGCACCATTCATTAGTTAGATCAAGCAAAGCTGTAAGGGTGGAGTGGAGTGACCTAAAGCCTGATTGGTGACTGTATAGCAAATTATTTTCTTTAAGATAGTTGTCAATTTGTTCGTAAATGACTTTCTCAAAAATACGTGCTATGATTGGGGTAATAGAGATCGGTCTGTAATTATTCGGATCCTCTCTGTTACCTGACTTGTAAATAGGGCACACTTTTGCTATTTTCCACTCAGATGGGAAGGAACTTGTCTGAATAGATAAATTGAAGATATCTGTCAAGGAACTATAGATATAAGGTGCCGCTATTTTTAGAATGGAACTAGGAATACCATCGAGACCAGCTGCTTTTGACACATTTAGGGACCGTTCATTTTTTATCAGGAGGGGGGGGCTGGTGGTTTTTGGAAGTTTTGCCCCAAAAAGTGTCCGGCCCCCCCTCTTTGTCATACAATTTTTTAAATGGCCCCCCCACTTAGTTCATGTTTCATTTACATGACCCCTCCCCCCCACACACACACTACCACCACCACCACCACTGAAAATTATGCAATGTTATCCAAGAGATCGGAATATGTATTTTTGCCTTTTCATTATCACAGACGTACTAGGATAACATTGAATTATTAGTCATCATTGCTGTTATCCTCATATGTGTAGCAAAGGAAAATATAAGCCCATTATTGTTGAACAATATTAGAGAGTAATATTACACAATTATATTATTTTATGTGAGCGCGAAGCGCGAGCCGCTCACCTGAAATTTCAAGTAAAGATTTACAAATGCGAGCGCAAAGCGCGAGACGCTCGGCAGAACTTTGAAGTATATATGTTCACAGCTAGGCGAGAGGCTATCAGTTCCAAAAAGGATTTTAAATCATCTTTAGTTATGAAATGTGCAAGTCACTTATTTCAAATTCGAGCGTGAGTCGCTCGGCAGAAATTTGAGGTGTATATGTTAAACAGAGACTAATTCCCAAAAGGATTTTCTCAACGTGCAAAGATATTTAAAGACTATTAATTACTGAATTTAAGTACATAAGTTTACAAAGACTTCTTCCTTAGTAAAAGGATTTGAAACACGTACCATTATGGTGGAATGTGCAAGTCACTAACTACAAATGCGAGCGCGAAGTGCGAGCTGCTTTGCAGAAATATAGGTAATCTATTGTTCGTAAAGACTGTTTCCTAAAGAGATTTGAAATGATCTTGATGCAATGCAGTGTAATTCACTCTACACTAGCTTGTAGGTGTTTGGCATTGTAGCATGGCTGCAGTGTAACAATTTAGAATGTAATTGTCTTTTGCGAGCGCGAAGCGCGAGCCGCTCAACAGAAATTTTGCAAGAAAAGTACTTCGTGGTGGCTCCATTTTGTTTGATTTGATAACAAAAAGGTGCTGCATAAACTATTTTTTTGCATGACCCCTCCTCAAATAGCCAAAAAGTTTTTGCTTGGCCCCCCCTTTTATGGCCATTTTTTTCAGGTGGCCCCCCCTCAAAAACCACCAGCCCCCCCTTCCCGATAAAAAATGAACGGTCCCTTATGGATTCCAAAAGCTTGAGTACAGTGCCTGGCTTAATTTCACTAAATTTAAAAGATGAATCGGTTTTACTGATAAAGTTAGTCGGACTTGAAAAACCAGATTCAGAATCGATTTCTGAAGCAAGCTTAGCGGCGATTTCAACAAAATGAGAATTCAGAGTGTCTGCAATGTCCACAACCTTCGTTGTAGAATTGGATGAATTTTTAATTTCTTTGATCTCCGTCAGCTTAGACTTTTTACCCCTTAAATCGTTAATGGCTTTCCAGGTCTTTTTAGGATTGGTGGATGACTCACTGATCTGGCCTCGATAGTATTGTTTTTTAGTTTTGATTATTAATTTATTAACACTATTTTTCTTTTTCTTGAAATTCAACCAGTCTTCCATACTATTTGATTTCATTGCTCTCCTTTTGAGAGAGTCTCGATTACACATTTCCTTTTTTAAATCAGAGTTTAACCAAGGAGACGGACTGTTTCTCATCTTAACCGTGATAGGTGGAGAGTGGTTGTCAACAATACTGAGAAAAATATGTTTCCAATTGCACCAAGCCACATTTACATCGCCTGTTTTAAACACATCGGGCCACTTGGCATTTGCGACATCATTAACAAAGTTATCCTTATCAAAATGTTTGAAGTTCTAGTTTCAATCATTCTGGGATTGCCCCTCGGAATTCCTTGTTTACGAATAGCATAGACTAGGTTATGATCGCTAACTGACAATGAATAGACTCCACTTTTAGATAATTTATCTTTGGAGTTTGTGATGATATGGTCAATTAACGATTTGCTATCAGTGGTTACCCTAGTGGGTTCATTAATAATTTGTTCCAATTGAAATTCATCCAGAACATCCTTAAGGTGTGAGGTATGAGCCTCCAAGGGAATTGAAAGCAAATTACAATTCAAGTCACCGAGAATGTAAATCTCACTGTATTTACTTTCAATGTTTTTTAGGATGTCTTCAAATTTCTCAAAATATTCAACTGGCGCTTTGGGCGGTCGATACCAAGTGGAAATTAAAAATGGACTGGAGTTAGGATTCCTAATTTCTATAGACAAGAATTCAAGATCTGAACATTCAAGCTCAGGCATCCTGGAAAAGTTGATCGAGTCTTTGACAAAGATACAAACACCGCCGCCGCGTTTATTGCGGTCCTTTCTGATACAGGTATATCCCGCCAGACTTATGAGTGAATCAGGAATCGTGTCATCGAGCTTAGATTCGTTAATGGCCAATACATCAAATGAAGAATTAGTCATTAAGACTCTAAGTTCGTCAATATGTTTGCAAATACTATTGATATTTAATAAGCCCATTTTAAATCCCTTCGATCTGGAGAAAAAATGACTGATATGACAAGGACTGGTACTGATATTGTAATCATCATTATTTTCTCTAGACCGATGTTTTGCATCGACATCACAACTATTAATTCAATTATTAATAACTTTTCTAAAATTAGACGCTAAGGTCAACACTCCTTTCTTGTTTAGATGTAAACCACCTTCGTTTAGACATTCGTCTTTGATATTATTGTTATCAATAAAAGTCAGAGAATTGTCTTTGCAGTAAGCTTCTAACCAACTATTTACCTGACCAATTTTGTTGTTTAAAGACTTGTCATCAGAACGATGGATGATAGACGATAAGGCAATTACACTAGTTGAAGGGTTACTTGACTTCACTTCTTTTATGAGTCGAGTCAGTTTTTTCTTGATCTTCTTTGGCTTATCCCGCTTCAGGTTGTTAGTGCCAACATGAATAACCACTTTTTGGGGATTATTTAGCTCCTTTACGTGCTGGTTAGTAATGTCCTCGATCGTGGCACCTGGATATGAATGACTAGCTACATTATGACTTCTAGACAATTTATCACCAACTATGGGTTTTGTCATTGAGTCGCCGACAACAATCACGTCGGGAAGAGTAGCAGGATTCGTGTAGTTTCTATTGGGTTTTTGCCTACGGTTGCTTGGCTTCTCAGATTGGACTGTTGGTCGACGAATCGCCTCCAGGTTTCTCTTTGGGGGAGAACGAAATGATGGAGTAAACCGGCCAGTATTTTCAGGGAAAGAAGAACAGTGATGAGGTAATACATTATGGGATGGTGGACCAGTTGAACCAGGGTCGTTTACTGCTGATTGCGTTTTGCTCAATAGAATGATGGTTCTGATGAGGCCATCCCGTTCGCTCTCCAAGGAGCGGATTTTCTCTTGTAGATCAGCTATGGACGGCTGGGAAGGGGACTTAACTTCCAAGGCAGATTGCCGCTCTTCGATAATTTGGAGTCTTCTTTGAAACTGATCCAAGTCCTCTTTATTTTTCCTGCAGCAGGAGCAATGAATGCACTCAAGGTTGGATTGAAAAGCTGTTTCATACGGATGGCTTGTTAAAGATTCGTATAATTGGTTCTCCACTATCTCGGGGCCATATTGGGTTTCTTGTCGAGTGGTCTCGTCACACCTAATGGTTAAGACTGAGCTGTTCGGTTCGGACTCACAATCAGAATCCACAACAGGCCTAGGAACGTCAAAGATTGGAGAGATGAGAGACCTCATAGTTGTCTTTAAGGATTCGTGTACCCATGCATACCCTGTATACCCATGCATACCCTGTATACCTATGCATACCCTGTATACCTATGCATACCTTGTACACCCATGCATACCCTGTACACCCATTCATACCCTGTATACCCATGTATACCCTGTATACCAGTGCATACCCTGTATGCCAATGCATACCCTGTGCACCAATGCACACCCTGTACACCCATGCATACCCTGTACACCCACGCATACCCTGTACACCCATGCATACCCTGTACACCCATGCATACCCTGTACACCCATGCATACCCTGTATACCCATGCATACCCTGTACACCCATGCATACCTTGTACACCCATGCATACCCTGTATACCAATGCATACCCTGTGCACCCATGGATACCCTGTACACCCACGCATACCCTGTACACCCACGCATACCCTGTACACCCACGCATACCCTGTATACCCATGTATACCTTGTATACCTATGCATACCCTGTACACCCAGGCATACCCTGTACACCCATGCATACCCTGTTCACCCACGCATACCCTGTACACCCATGCATACCCTGTACACCCATTCATACCCTGTATACCCATGTATACCCTGTATACCAGTGCATACCCTGTATACCAATGCACACCCTGTGCACCAATGCACACCCTGTACACCCATGCATACCCTGTACACCCACGCATACCCTGTACACCCACGCATACCCTGTATACCCATGCATACCCTGTACACCCATGCATACCCTGTATACCCATGCATACCCTGTACACCCATGCATACCTTGTACACCCATGCATACCCTGTATACCAATGCATACCCTGTGCACCCATGGATACCCTGTACACCCATGCATACCTTGTACACCCACGCATACCCTGTACACCCACGCATACCCTGTATACCCATGTATACCTTGTATACCCAGGCATACCCTGTACACCCATGCATACCCTGTACACCCATGCATACCCTGTACACCCACGCATACCCTGTATACCCATGCATACCCTGTATACCTATGCATACCAATTAATAGAGTCGCCATATCAATTAATAGAGTCGTTTATAGTGAGGGGTCAAAATATGCAAAAGATCAGCTTACTACTTCGTGTATGACAACATGAAATGGCACTACTCAATCTGTCTATTGTCTGACTAGAATGGTGCCATACATAAAGTAGTAACCTATGTCACTCACTCGCAAATGTGTTAACACTATTGCACTGCGCATGCTCGATGGAATTGACCGCAGGCCGAAAGTAATGTGGGCTCTGGGTACGAGATTAAAGGAAATATGTTTTTTATTCCGGGACTCCCGAACTATTTACATATCAACGATATTTGCTTTTCACGATTTATGTAGAAATCAGACTATAGACAAAATTGATATTTAGTTAAGAACTACAAACACTCCCAGCAGACATGTTCAATACACACGAAAAATATATATATACAGACGTTGTTTAAAGAAGAAGCTTTTTAGATCATTAAATTCCTAGTATTAGTACAAGCTATTTCAGGAGTAAAACCATCGAAGTACCGTCGAAGCAAGTTTAGACATGACTTAATTACGCAATAGAATATCGCACTGCAGTCGATAGCCAGACTTTGTACATCGCTATCAAGCGACAAAAATCTCTTCAAGTGCAACATCAAAGTAATCCAAGCTTTTAGTGTTCGTACTTTATTATCACAAGAATCAAAGTAGAAAAGTTAAACAAACGAAACTACATTTTGAAAGCAGTCGTCGGTCGCCGCCGTGAAGGCCTCGAGTCCGCTAGCCGAAAACAGCAACAAAAAGGCGTATTGAGTTAGTTTATTGGCTTAGTGTTTTGTAAAATCATTTCTTTTATCTTTATAGCGACATTTTGCTACAGAGCACAGAGAGAAGCATTTTTGCATTTGTTTTATGACCACACTCTGACAATAAATATACAAAATTCACCAGTGGATATGCTCTTGGCGTTACAAGCGAGAGGTCCGGATTCAAATCCTGGCCCAGCAGGAATTTTTTTTTTTCACTTTTTTTTTTCAGATTTTTTTTCTTTTATAGCTAATGACTCTTTCTTCGCTAAAGAAATTATTGATTTATTGATTTGGATTTTTTGTCCGTCAAATGAAAACTTGTTATTAATTTTACTAAAAAAATTGTGTTTGGGCTTCCTGTGGTCATTTCGGTCAATCCACGAGTTACTTCGCCATTGGCGGTTTGACCGCGTATGAGCGAGAAAACTTGTATGTTTACAAAAAAAGTTTTGTGCTCATGCATTCTAAAAAGCAGTTGAATGAATTTCGTAGTTGTTATATTGAAGCAGAATCTTCATAAAACTTTAATTCTTTGTTCTGTAAAATGTATTGTGAAGATTTTTACTTTTTTGACGTTCTCGAAAATTTCTAATCAATTTGTTCAGAAACTCATAAGGGGGCGATAGAATAAGTAGTGCTAGGAATGTAATATAGAACTAGATAAATATAAATAAATAAATAATTTGATCGTTATAATTATAATGTTATATATGTATATGGCAAGTCGATGCTATGCCTGTATATTTTTTAAGAACATGCAATCGAATATATGACTGAGGTAGGTAAATTGTAATTCAAGACTAAATATAATAAGGAAAGTAAATATATTAAGGTGTTGAATACTACAAGGATACTAATATGTTTGGAGGTTATTACTGAGGATTCCTTTTCAAAGCTAATTGAATTGATAATTAATGTTCTTGTTAACTTTAAGTTTCCTTTTGAATGATGATAGGTTAATACAATTTCTGATGGCAACCGGGAGTGTATGTACGTTCCAGGCCAATGCCGCTTGGTCTTTGAAGGTGTGCCTTCCAATTTCTGATTTAGGTCTTGATAGTTCAATGTTCATAGCTTTCCTTAAATTGTACTTTGTGCTCGTTTTCTGTATCAAGTCGTTCAAAACTTTAATGTTAATTTCATGGTAAGCTTTGAAGGTTTCTGTTAACAGTCTCTTTTTGTAGAGGTAGGATATTGAGTCCCACCTTTTTAGCTTTGTACATGTTATCTCATCCATGCTTGTATCGCTTGGTAGTTTATAAACCAATTTTGTTGTTCTCATGTGTGTGCGTTCAACTCGATAAATATACCCTCTATTGCCACAAAGATCTTCAGCTTGTTGCTCGATTCAGTGAAAGATACAAAGAAAAACTTTTACTTAAAAATATTACTGGGATTTAAGCTTATGTTCTGATGGTTGGCGCCATACATTTAACCGATCTCCAATCGATTCTAGAGCTAAAATAACTTTTTGATAAGTAGCATTTATTGAAATTTATATTTTAAAAGTAAGCTATAGTGTTATAGTGTTGACGCGTTGTCAGTCCGTTTCTATGGAAGATTTGACTCGCGCGAGATGGAAATGAGCGAAATGAGCAGCCTCCTATTCGGAACACAGTGTAATCTGTGGATGTCACTAGACGAACATGCGATACATACGATCAGCGGTTCAAGTCCATACCGTCCCGAGAGTCGATTCAAGGATGTCACTAGACAAACACGAGATACATACGATAACCGATTCACATCTTTTCCTAAATAAACTAGCTTTTTAAAATCAGTTAGTTTTACAATCATTGCCAAGTGAACGCTAGCCGTTTGAGATTGAAAAATTGCTTTACTCAAAGTGCTAAATATTTTGAACTGTGTGTGTCCGACACTGATCCTTGTAGTTTAATATTGAAGGTCAACTAGCAGTGTTCGTCACACAACGCACAGGAGATAGACAAGAAACATTTGATATATCAGAGAAAGCGGTGTACTTTCGTAAGTTTTAATTAGGGGGAGCAGTTCTGCTAACGTGGATACACCAGCTGTTTTCTGCTCGCAGCATTTCACTTTCTATTAAAAATAGCTAGATCATTACATTTGCTTTATAGCGCTAACACTAAAACCATGAAACAACCTAGCAAATAGTAGCAAAATTCTTTGTTCTCCATAGTTTAATTAGAACTACGCGTAAATGTAGCTTTGGGGATTTTTACGGTAAAAAATTAAGGACGGAGCCCTCTATTGTCAGCGCGCACTGCGTTCTGCGCATGGCCCTTCGTAGTAAAAACATCGTAAAAACAAAGCAGTTTTGCGATATTTGGATAAATAAAAGTTACTTGCTTGTAGAAAAAACATTTGACTGTTCCTGTAGTAGAATTAAATTCAGTATTGTTGAATAAAACTCGCTTAAAAACCACTGTTTTGATCACAAGGACTCAATATGCCTATTGGCCGCCATCTTGGAAATGTCCCACAATGCTTTGTAAAATCTGTCTATACTCTGTATGGAGGGCTAGGGATTTCATCGTATTTCGTGCGTTTATCGGTAAATAACTTCTTAAATCGCCTGGATGCCCCTCTTTTTTCCTTTTGTAAATTATAAACCAAAGAAAAATCTAGAATTGTATAAGCTTTTTATAAATTTCTAATTGAAGAATGATAAAAAATATCACATATTATATTTAGCAATCATAGACTAGAACATCCTAAAAACAAGTAAATATTTTTAAAAAAACATTATTTTCTTTGTTTTCGCGGTTTTATGGTATTGCCCTACCAGAGAATTATGCTTAGAGTGTTTTAGGAAAAAAAAGTTTGAAACTTATTGGAAGTATAGAGGATTTTTAATTTTTTTTCTTTGGGTCGTCAAAAATGCATTTTCCGCAACATTTGATGACGTATAACTCATTAAAATGAGTGGTGAACTCATTAAAATGAGTGGTGACCCCCAATTTTTTTCTTGGATTCTAACAGCCTACAATGGGTTCTTTCACAACCATATAGATATTAGAGAAAATAACTAGCCTAATTGACATTTAGTGAGTGCTGCCTAATATTGTTTTTCGTTATACAATAAACCGATTGCTCAAGGTTGTTCGCTTCAGAAATCGAAGCGCGAAATAAAATGCATGATTACTACAGAATATGCAAAAAATATTTCCAAAGAACTGGAATGTATTTTGTTTTCAAATACCTCATTTTACATGCGACTACCATTAGCTTTTACAAACTATTACATGACGCCGGATTGCTGTCATCTTGTCTTTCACGCCATTGTATGCCCTTTGCCCCGCTCTATTAGTATTTGAAACTAAATCTTGATAAACATTAGATCTGTCGTGAAGATGCGAAAAGCACGAGGCGATGCAAGGCAATTTAAAGGCACCAGATGAACTATTTAAGCTACTATTTACCGTAATTATTACTTCGAAAGATAGTATAAGAAATTGTAATATAATGAATTGAATATAATAACAAATGGCAGTGTTTTCAAAGCATTACATGAAGTAATCAGTTGACACTCAACGATGAGAAGACGCATAAGGTTTTATAGTGTAGGCTTGCAAAGCATGGTGGTAAGAAGTAATTTTGCATTGTGGGATAGCAAGAACAAAGAAATCTATTGTTTTTTGCGACACTCGCTAAGCATTGTGGTCGTATCCAAATCTCGATTTTAGCTAGCTACTGAAATAGGATCGCTGCCTTGCTGCGCTCGCTCAGGCTCGCTCCGCTGCGGCAGCAATGACTTTCACATTAGAGGGCTCCGTCCTTAAATGTACGCGTGCAAATCGGTTTTCGCATCTTTACGATGACGATTGTACGCATAAATGGTTTTGCGCATCTTTTCCATCACGAATATACCCGTAAAGATTGCTTTTGCGCATCTTTACGATGGCAATTGTACGCGTAAATACTGGTGTTACGGAACTAGTCCGGGATCGCTTTGACAACAACATCAAACCATACCTTTGAGTTTTTAAGAATTTGAATCTTTGTTCTTCAAGCTTTTTGTTAACTTTTTACAATTGCAAGTTTCGATTTTAGTTAAACACCTTTAGCAGCAACTGACAACTAACCTGCAAAACCTATTTTACATTAAGTATTTCTAGCAGTACGGGTAGAGCCATAACCCAAACAGGACTCTTGTGCCTGTGATCAATCTACGATCTACTTGTGATAAACCTGTGGCAACACTTCAACTAGCGTGGGAAGATCACCTGAACTGATAAACAGAACCCACAGTACAACACATGTCTTCGAGTCCAGTTTGACTTATGAGCTCCACCAGCTGGGAACGTCAATCTAATTGATGTCCAACTATATCGATTCTACAAAAACGTAAGATCATTCATGACTCTACAAATCTAAGACTAAGACAGAATATATGGTGCAATTGGATCTGCCCCTGCTAGGTCCAACAACTAGCCATAACAAACTGTTAATAAAAATCTACGTCACGAACGTCCCTTGTCGAAATAACTAGTAAACTACAAAATCACTGAAAATATATAAATGCCTAGAAAAGTGTCGCGTAACACTGGTTTTACGCATCTTTTCCATCATGAATATACCCGTAAAGATTGCTTTTGCGCATCTTTACGTTGACAATTATATGCGTTACTTAAGGTGAGATTTACGGATCTTTTGAGCTCCGTAAATATACGTAAATTATGTCTGTACCGGCATCTTTACAATCTCCGTGATGGTACCGTAAATACAATCTTTACGCGCTTGTAATGCCATTAACGTAAACTATTTCTTTACGGAACCTTTGTGGATTCTTTACGGACACGTAAATACATGCTGTGATTTTATTATTATTTTATTATTTTTAATGAAAGCACTGTTAGCAACGTATGACATTAGCAGCGATGTTAATTAGTGCAACTAACTGAACCCTGAGTCTGGTATTTTATTTAAAATTCCTTTCAGTGTTTGGTTGAGACGATGCAGTTGACGCCTCAAAGGTAAGGCATTCATTATATCGTGAATATTTGTGTGTAGAACATATTTTTTTCTAGAATTACCGTAGATATTGTGTATAGCACGAATAGCAAAACATTCACATTAACGGACTTGATAAATTCGGATTTGTGGCGGATTTTGCTGCATAGCTGATGACACAGGCAAGGTCGTTTCGCCCGTTATGTGTTGTGGCTTGTTAGTTTATTTAGTAGTAGCTATAGTTTTATTTATTTACCATTTTGGTCATTCGCTCAAACTTGAGCATTTTAGACCGCTCTACAAAAATAAAAACTGGATAAGAAAGGAAAATTTAAATTAAATAAAGTTAATAAATTTCTGAAATAGCACTCTTAAATGCAGCCAGTGAAGTGGATAATGTTGCTTCCGTTTGGGAGTTCAGTTATTCCATTCTGTGACTGTTCTTGGATAGAATGAGTACTTGTAATAGTCCCTTGTGGTATGGTATGTAAGCGTATTCGATTCTTTGGAACGTGTAGAGTAACAGTGACCAACTGGTTTAATTTTGATTATATCCTCTTGACAGACCAGATTATTTCTTATTTTATAGAGCATAGAGAGGACGTGATATGCCTCGTCTATTTTCTAGCGTCTTCCACTTTAGTGCTGATAAGCATTTCAGTTACACTGTCTTTACAACCGAAGCGTTTTAGGACCCTAGCGTGCGGCTCTTCTTTGTACCATTTCAACCATATGGATAGTTTTTCCGTTGCAAGAAGTTTTAGAGAGTGTTTGCTTGAATTTTAATGACTTATTCTACTAATTTAAATACGTGTTGATTCTCTAGATCTTTGCATGTACTTCGCTCATCATTTTGTTGTGGATCATATCTGAAAGAGATAGAGTTTTAAGTTGGTTGGTTGTTTCCCTGCTATGCCGTGGATGGGCGTTAAATACTAAATCCATGGCATTCATTGACTTACAAAGGTATACGAATGTTACACTTAGGTGAAGTCTAAATTCCTTAATTTTTGAAATTGGACAATTCTTTCCAATTCCTTTCCTTGTAAATTAGGATCACGGTGATTTTCAAAATAGCAGCAGTAAGGGTGAATCGCGATCGACCCCCTAAAAGACACGAGTATTCCTTGGGTAAATCAGGAGGCGTCGCATGCAGGGATTTACTGCATAAATCGGGATTCATAATGTGGAAACTTTATTGAGTATAAAATATTTACAGTATAATGTGCGATTGTAAAGCTGTTAAGTTTGCATATTATAGTCAGCACTGTTCTAAACTACACAGTCTACAACCACCAATTAAACCAAAACCACTGCACCTGTTGTGGTAAAAAAATGCAACTACAAGAAGACACTTCAGCACTCTGTTTACGGTGTAATAAAATTATATTCAATGCGGTTCCTTGTGCCACCATAGAACAATATTACGCTAACGGTGGTCGTAAACGAACGCCGTATAGAAGAATACACTATTTTAGAGAGTGGATGAGTTATATACAAGGTCATCGACCCGTTTTCTTTTCAAACAAAACGATGAAGAAATTAAAGACAACTTAGAAGAGCCAACTTTACAGGGTGTGAAGAAAACCTTGAAGAAATTAAAGCTAGGGCATTACAAGAGTGTTTCCTACCTTCTATCTGAAATCACCGGAGAAAAAATACCCGAGATTTCTGTAAATACCATCTTTAGAGCTGAGCAGATGTTTATTCGACTGGAGAAAGGACATTTCATATTACCCGGACGCAATCTTTGAAATCTTTTACACAATAGATGCAAATCACCCCCTGCTGAAATGGATTCCAAGAAGAAGTCTTACGACCGACGTTCAATATGCAAATTAAATCCTGTCTCATTCTTTTCGAAATAAACATTTACTGATTTAGTTTTCTTTGAAGCTCGTCTCTGGCTGATTGGTATATTTTTTTTCTCTCTTCCTCGGTCAGGTCTTTGACAATTATTTTTTTATTCCTAACTTCAGACTTCAACTTCTCGTATTTATCTTCCTCGGTTAGAATTAGCGAGAATTCGACATCATCGATCCTTCTGTCACGCAATGCCTTTGACACCAGATCACTTATGCTGTTTATTTTTGATCGCGACAGGGCTATTGTCGCGTCATGTTTTGATATTTTCGTGGATAATTTCTTCGCTATTCCTGCTGAAAATGCTGAAATAATGCCGCAAATGTTTTTTGTGGTTACTGGCTTTAAAGTGCTACTCTGATCAAAAATCGGTGAAATTATATTTAGCAGAAACTTCGTGAAATATATCTTCAAGGGTCTATTGATCACTAGTCCAGTCCCAGACTCTCTTTCTTGCCGCTCCAGGACTCGCGGAGAAAGAGAGTCCAGTATAACTTGCATGCGCATGTCAGCTTAGTGACCACGCGGTCACCACATTCATGTGGTGATCGCGTGGTTACAAATCCTAAAAGTCATCTAATGATTCAAGATGGCTGAAGAAGAAAGTGTTTTGTATACACGATATCAGTCTCATTTCAGAAAGCAATTTGTTGATTCAGTGAGCTATGCACTTGGAAAAACCAACTATAATCTTTTACCAAAGTTTGAGCAGTTACAGGCTATTTACGGATGGACAGTTGGGAAAGACGTATTTGTGAATTTTTCGATACGCATCACTACCACTGCTACCAAACACTGACATTTGCATATTGCAAGCTCGCAAAATACTAATTAATCAATTGATTGGCTCATTTTGCACATGTGCATGCAAGTTATACTGGACTCTCTTTCTCCGCGAGTCCTGGAGCGGCAAGAAAGAGAGTCTGGGACTGGACTAATTGATCACCAGTTAAAATATCTTTTTAGAATTCGAAAGGGAAGTACTAGATTTTTAGCGTTCTTTTTAGGTGTCAGTGACGTCATCGACTTAACTCATGGATTTACTCCATACATTTCTTTGTATTTTATCACTTGAATTATTCTATTCATTTCTGCTCTAATAATTTTGCTTAAGAGTTTTCTTGCAGTTATTGTGTCAAGGATTACTTGCATGGCCATTACACGGAGATATTTTGATTGCAAAATACAAAGAAATGTATGGAGTGAATCCATGAGTTGAGTCGATGACGTCACTGGCACCTAAAAAGAACGCTAAAAATCTAGTACTTCCCTTTTGAATACCAAAAAGATATTTTAACTAGTGATCAATAGACCTTTGAAGATTTATTTCACGAAGTTTCTGCTAAACAGAATTTTAGCTGTGCTCTTAATGTAAAATGATGATATTAAGTATATAGATAGTATGAGGTACGCGTAAAAGATATTCACCAATAGCCACGCCCTTTTAGGGGTACTTACGGAATCAGAGCTACGGAATACATTATGCCTTAAATTGATTTTTAGAGTTCGTCCTGCACTGTTGGTAATCTGAAAACTTGCACAACGATAAACGTTTATACTCTGAGTAATTCTGGATATGGGGCCACGCCCAACAACGAGTACTTACAGGATTATAGGAAAGGGATTAATTTATTGCTCAGTAGAAAATTCCTTAGTCTAACAACCAAATTAAGATGGGGTGCTCTTTTCAAATATTATATTTTTCGGGGTTACAATTTAAAAATTCACGAGACACCTGCAAACTCCCCATTGTACAAAACTAATCGAAAGCGTCGCAGAATAATGTCACAGAATGTTCAAAACCCAAGTGGAACCACAAGCACAGAAAGTGGTTTCACCGCAAAGTTTTGAACACTTTGTGATGTCAAATTCACTGTCAAAAATAGTACAGACAATGGAAAACCGTCTGCGTGAAGCTTGAGCCATTCGGAAAAAATGTATGGTTAAGTAGCTTAGAACGGTTGCTCAATTGGAGTTTCTGACCTTATTAATTAAATTTTGTGAAGAAACTCAATTATCTCGTATCCATAAAATTGTGTTCCATTAAGGCCCCTTATCCCATAACTTTTCTCCCCAGTAAATCTTGTATTCCTATAAGTTTTTCCTCAAATATCCTGGATTCCCAAAACCCCTAATAGGGATTCAGTCTAATTTTGCAATTATTTGGTGAAAAAGTCACATTATGACTCACTTTGATCTCGCAATTTTATGTTGATCAAAGTTATAAATAAGCTTTTTTACTAGAACAATAGCTATGGCCTGTTTAGTCTTGAAGTCACTTAAGTGTTGGCATGCAAAATGCCAGTCACTAATTAATTTTTGCATCATTTTTGTGTGTAGAAAAAGTACGTTTCCAAAAACACAGAATTACGACTTTGAGAGCATTTTCATTCAAATTATGTGTGAAAACGCTAAAAAAGAAAAGCAATTCAGATTTTTTTCGGAACTTTGGAGCGAAAGGACATATGCCCTAACAGGTCACGTGACCGTATCTCCCCTAAATCATACAGCACAATAAAAATGAACTCTAAAAAATGAAAGAGCACCTCGATATTAGTAAAAGTACAACGTTTATAAGATGAATAGGAGAAAAAATGACAGCAAATTTAATTAAGATTAGGTATTTTCTTAAGATTCGTTTGGAAAAGTGCGTACGAGCTTGCTTGCCATCAAACGCGTTTTTCCGAACGAATCTTAAGAAAATATCCATGCAATCTTAAATTTTCTGTCATTTCTCCTGTATAACATGTTTTGAGCTGAAACTTTGCACTTTTCAGTACTAATATCGAGGTGCTCTTTCTATTTCTATTTCAGCCAGGTTTGGTATAGAAATACTATACTATCAACATTTATCATATTATCAATGGCTGTGGGCAATATTTGCTTGATGCTATACTAAGCTAGGTAGAGAATCAACATAAAATCATAAATTCACATAAATCCCTGCCACTGTAGCACAAAAGTGAGCATGGTGACCCCTTCTTTTTTCTGCATTTTTTGAAAGTCCCAACTGCACTGAATGTAGCTTTGAGCCAAGTTTCAAGAAATTCTTGGACGTTTTTTAGTTGCAGGGTCGTGACATGGTACGTGGGATCAGGGATCACAGGCTTGGGATCGGGATCTCAAGCCATGGGATCGGGGTCACAAACGTGGGATCGGGATCAGTAGTCAAATCAACAGGATTCAGGGATCAAAATTTTCACAACTGGGATCAGGGATCAAAATAAGAGAACTTTTGGGATCAGGGATCAAAATTTTCGACCAAAAAACGGGATCACGAGCGAAAAAACGTACCATGTCACGACCCTATTTTTCAGTCCTTTTCAATGGATCGCCTTAAAATTTGTCTAGAATGTCCGTTACGTTGTATAAACAATTACAAGCAAACTTTTAAAATTACATCTAGTAATCACAGGTTGATTAGTCTTGCTCCAAAATATATTGTTTGCCATTTGCATGTTTTCAAACTAGATTTTATGTTATTTTACCAGGATTTAGATTTACACAACTACAACATTAAACATTCCAGACATATTTTAGGTGTTCACAGTTTTCTTAGTTTGATGGCAAATGGGGTATACAATTCACCTGATACCATCTTAAACAGGCAAATTAATCAGCTGAATACAGGTCTTAAACATGACATCTGCCAGCAATTCATTGATTACATTTCCGTTTGCTTGTTAGATAAAATAGCAATCTGCATCATGGTACCAATAAATATTGACAGTAGTGCTACTGCAGGTGAAATGCCAAACCATCAAAGCTGTGCATCCTGCAAATACACACCAGATGGCGAGGAAGAAAAACTGAAACATGACTACATGAGGGCCCTCCATCATTTCATACAATGTGGAACGTATGGTACACAATATATTGATTGGCCCAAGTGCACTGTACTTGTTACAGAAGAAGGGACATGTTATAATAAGGGGACAGGAGAGGTCGACGGCCATGCTGAAATAGTATTCCTTGACAGATTGGAGAAATTAGTAAAAATCTGTAAGTCCTTTGGACAAATCAAGTTCAATATAAAAATTTATTTGAACTATTCACCATGCTCAGACTGTGCAAAGAAGCTGTGTGATTTCGTAGAGGACAATGAAGATATCAAGCTAGAGATCAGCTTTGCTAAGTTTTACAAAATAGATGAACAGAATAAAGATGGCTTAAAGAAGATGCGGGAGAAAGGCATAACATTAAGAGCCATGGAGCCCAATGACTGGATGCAGTTGATAAAATGCACCTTAAAACATCATGGGGAAGATACCAGTAAACTAACCGATACTCAGTGCAATGATTATGAAAGTTTGAAAGGTATTTTAAAAAAAGAGCCACTTGGATTTAATAGTGATCATATTAGAAAATGGTTTCCATTCAGAGAGAATGCAGATAAGAAGCTAAAGGCAGCTCTTCAAAAGGCAAAACCTGACCTAAAGGAGGAATCCCTAAATGAGGAAGAGCTAACGCAGAAATTTGAGGAGTTTTCAACGAATGATCACCGAGTCAAATCCGCGGAGTCCAAGTCCGAGTCCAAGTCCGAGTCCAAGTCCGAGTCCAAGTCCAAGTCCAAGTCCAAGTCCGAGTCCGAGTCCGCGGGTCCAAAGTGATAATTTACCGAGTCAAGAAGAAAATATCTGAAAATTGACCTTTAATAGCAGGCTTACATTGCTAATATATCAACTCCGATGTTTGTCAAACGTTTTAAGAAAGAATCAAGTAAAAACGACGAACTTCGATGCCGCCATTTTGTGGTTACCACACAAAGCCCAACAAAACAACTTTTTGCTTGGTAAGGAAAGAGACGTCGGCTAGCCTCCCTGAAGCATTTAAAATGTGTCAAAGAAAGGAACAAAACCAGCATCCTTATAAGATGATTTAGAGTTTCTGTATCAATCAATCAATTAATCCGACATATGTCATTACAAGCTTGAATCTTGCCGAACTAAACACGGCATTCATCCTGTTCATCATCAGTCGCTCGTATAAAACTGGCATGAATTATGATGAAATGCTTCAGGGAGGCTAGCCGACGTCTTGTCATTCTTTCCTTATCAAGCAAACAGTTGTTTTGTTGGGCTTTCTGTGGTAACCACAAAATGGCGGCATCAAAGTTGGTCGAACGTCTAAATTGTTGGATCTGCTCCACAAAATATCCGCCCCAGAGCCTATATTGCTTTTGCTGGCAGGCAATGTGAAATATTGCATTGTAGCTGGGATTTCATGCAGTTGTTCATTTTAGCTGGAACTGAGTTTTTCAGTCTGGCCGGCCTTTGTTCTTTATTAACTTGTATTCATCGATAACAGGACTGAATTTATTATGATTGAATTAAATAAATAAAACGTAAAACTTTACTTCAGCTTATCAGATAAACATGATGTGAAATACTAGCAATGTAAGACTTCTAATCAAAAATTGTTTTTGTTGTTGTTGTTTTTGTTGTTTTATCTTGACTCGGCCTTTTGACTCGGACTCGGCTTCACAGTTCACTTGGACTCGGATTTGACTCGGAAAATGAATTTATTCTCCAGCAAGAAGGCCAATGAGCAAAAGGTATTAGTGTGCAGGTAGGTGAATTAAGGATACACGGGACACAAATTCGCTTCAAATTACTAATTTTTAGAAAACGTGCTGTAAGGATAATTAGGGTATAATCTTTCATTTTATAAGAAAAGCAAATTAAAAAGTTTATTTACAAAGCGAGTTATTTAAAAAAAATAATCACCCCTGTGTAAATAAATCTTAATCCTTTGAAAGTTAAAATCATGCTTTTCTCGGGAAGAGTTTTTAGATAGTTTTTAGGTTTATTCTCCCTCGGTA
The DNA here is from genome assembly GCA_029948255.1 of Telmatactis stephensoni. Taxonomy (NCBI): domain Eukaryota; kingdom Metazoa; phylum Cnidaria; class Anthozoa; order Actiniaria; family Isophelliidae; genus Telmatactis; species Telmatactis stephensoni. The sequence goes on along the minus strand of JALIZF010001679.1, from coordinate 197,038 downwards.
ATCAATCAATTTCAATGATATTTGGCATCTTGATTCAAAAGATAATCACCTTCCAAAGTGTGTCTGCGTTTCCTATTTTTTCTATTCTTTCTTTAGATATGAGGCATTTTGTGAAGACGGCCCCTAAAAACACGTATGTCGAACTTCAAAATTCAATTTAGAAAAGAATGGAGCGTTAATTAAAAAACCCAGACACACTTTGCGAGATCAATGTTGGCAAAACAAGCTGGAATAAAAATTTGATCCATCCATACAAAACGGAAGGAGAATAAACTTCAAATTCCGAGACTGCGCATTTTTTTCAGTACTTGATAATTCCCAAATTAATCAGTTTTATGGGGAAAAGATTTAAGATATGTAAACTTTGGTCTTTAGGCTTTTAGAAAATGTATATTTTATTAGGAGTTAACGTAAAGTAAGCGAGCCACTAGGATTCAAATTAAAGTCAAGTACTCGATTGTGTCCCGTGTATCCTTAAACCAAGTACAGTGTATAGGCCATCCAGGGTAAATTGGGAGGTTGTAGCTCCCTCCTTTCCCCCTCCCTTCCCCCCTCAAAAAAGCATAATTCTATTATGCCAATAATGCCTATTATTGGGAGTAGTGTATTCATCAATCTTATCAACACTATGACAGGCCATGTAAGATACATCCCTTGAAAACCTATATGTGGCGAGTTAGATTTATCGTTAAACAGTAGAGCGCGCACAAAGTTTTATAGCGCGCACGCAAATCACGTTTTGTAAATCAAATTTTTGATGATAAATATTTACAGTTAGTTTTGAGTTGTTAGTTCAAGAAGAAAACCTTACAGTTTCAATTATGTCTATTTAATAACTTCAAGTCAACGAAATTGGTATGTAACATTTCTCATTTAACTAAGTACTACGTAGAAATCAGTGATAGCTGTAAATTCGCAAGAATTATACAAGAAAGAGAACGGAAAAAGCTGTAGATTTGCCGGTTTGCTTCATGTAACCGATCTCTATTTCAGTAGTTGTTTAAAAGTGATTTACTTAATCAGGTATAGGATTGTCTAATTAAGTTGTTGGTTTAGCGTGAATCGCTAAGTAGTTTGAATAGTGTGTTTACACTAGTTATTTTAGGTTGGTCGCATATCGACCTGAAGTTTCTGCTAGTTTTGTTGTAGTTGACTTATGCATGAAATCCTTAACCTTTGTATAACAACGTAGGATAGTAATTAATTAGTTATTGATTACTTATCGTATTCTCGCCGTTCGTTTACGTTTACGTTACGACTGAAGTGGAATAAACCGTAGTCAAAGTGAAGAAGACTGCCGTGTGTTGGATTGGTTTATTTGGTCAAATATACTTAACAATCAAAAGGAACTTTTAAAAACCTGGTCTATACCAATTCACAAAACCTTCCAAATTCATTAAAGCAAAGCCATCCAAATTCATTAAATTAATCCATCCAAAACCATCCAATTCCGAGAGCGTACTGCATGTTGAAATCCCCCTACCCCTTATCCCAGGGTCTATTTTATGCCCCAGCTTACTCAACACCAACATGAAAAACTGGATATCGGCGAATCTATTACCCTACACTGTTCCACCTACAACACCTTTGCTTCCACATTGCGAACACATCTTTCAGCCTTAGCCCTGGACCCCAATTCCTTCCCATTCCTTCATACAGGCGTGGGAGGGGGGGGGGGGGGGGGAGGGCTCCTTTGCCTATCAGTTTGGGTTGCCCATCGAACTCATTAAAGCCCTTGGGGATCGACTAGCGCTCAGACACAGTTCTAATATTAATTATTTATCTAACCATGCCTCTAATTACTATATGTCTGCATTCAGCTAACCTCCTATGTAAAGCTGTACTCAAACACCAAACTAATTCACAATAACCACATACAAAGTCACACTCCACACCCTGGGTTTGGGCCTAAACTAGATTGTTTGTATAAATATAATATATATAATTTATAGTTTAGGGACCATTAATTTAAAAAAATTAAGTCAGAATTGTTTGTGTAAATTTTAGAATGGAAAAATATATTCGAATAAACTGCCTGGACCCCATACTTGTGTGCTGTCTGGACGGGGGAGTTTAGGTGAATATTACATCGGTTTAATAATGAATCTAGACCACCAACCAGGTACTGGGTAGCTGTATGGGGCCCAAAAGGTTTTGTAATCCTGGGGGGGGGGGGGGGGGGGGGGGCGAAATCGAGGGAATCCGATCGTAAATGGACGGGGATGCTCATCGTACCTTTTAGGGGTCAAAATCTGCAATCTGGTACCTTTTAGGGTGTCTCAGACTTAAGTGAACTACCTGAGACATAGCTGGTACCTTTTAGGGACTGTTTTGGGTAAATAAACTATCTAAAATAAGCATGAAAGGGACGATTTTGATGATCTGAATTGAATCTTCAAAGCACATCGATAACAAATGTTTCATTTCTTCAATTCTTTATTATTGTTTTTGAATTGGCCATGGTACCTTTTAGGGGTAGAAATGAATTGTTGCCCCTCCCAGTCAGGTACCTTTTAGGGGTCATTTTCAAAATTTCCGACGAGCATCCCCGTCGACCCCTCTTATATATAGGAGTCCCCCCCCCGGGTTTGTAATATAGCATGGTTCGGACGGTCCCAACATTAGTAGCCAATAGTAGATCGACTCTATGTTACTCATAGCTATTTTTAGCAGTATATAAGGTTTTGCAATAGTAGGAAAGAGGAAAGCTCCATATTCTTTTATTCAGTGTAAGCAATTAAGCTTTACCAGTTAGTCTTGGTTGTTGTTAGTGATTTTCTTCATGATGTCAGTTACTGGGCCTAAACTAGATTTGTTTGTATATATATATTTTATATTATAGTTTAGGGACTATCAGTGCCGGACTGGACTTATGAAAAAAAATGAACAGGGTGTAAAAATGGACTGTACTGTTACAATTTGAATTTAGATAGATAGTCCAGTTCAGAGATGCTACATACAAAGCGTTTAGAAAAAGGCTAAATGCTTAATTTGTCTCGTTAAACACCTGATCTATATTACATTGTTGAATTAATTAAAGTAAAAGAAAATACCTTCGAGTGGTCTGGAATATTAAGTCTTCCCTACTGACTGTCAGCTTGTAAACATATTACACACATTAGTACACAAGTAGTTATGTCACGAGATACATTGCATCTATGATGTCATTAGACTGATTTCATGTCGGTCTCTTCAGCTTAGTTGGGCTTCCTGTGATGCTAAGGACGGCGTCAGTCATGTGTTCAAATTTTATATTTTCATGTTTGCTACGTTCTAACTAGTTTTATTATAGCAAAAAATAAAAAGACATTTTCATCTCATTTTCATCTACATATTACTTGTCCAAAGCATTGTATGGTCTAGAGTTGTCAGGAAGGGAGCTGGGTCGAGGGGTAATGGTAATAAAGGGAATTGAACTTCCTTGGTGGGTACAATACAATATACAATACATTTTATTTTTGCAAACATTATTACAGTACAATTTTCATTTTTGACAGAATTACAATGGTAGGTTTAGTTACAAATAGTATGTGTGTTTTTTTATTTATTTGTAATTTTGAGAGTTTTCTTTTTTGAATGCCTAGAGGCTAAATTAACTGCGGGTTTTCGTGTTAGCCACTAGTCATTTTATGTAAAAATTGTCACGAGCGAAAAGTATAATAAATGGATATCCTTATAATAATATAAATATATACGTACATACATACAATTTACCTGTAGTATAACTATAATTATTAATCGTAGCATAATAATTATAATTATGTGGGTGGGTGTCAGTTACACGTATATTCATCCATTCAGTCATTCATTGATACTTCTTTAATTGCCTGTCTACCCAAACTGCATCGGTTGCTCAAGCGTCGATGTGAGAGGGACCGCCACAGGAAGCCCAACTAAGAAGGCAAGATTGCTACTTCATCAATAGACCTCTTTATCTTCATATGCAAATTGCCCATTTCAGATCACGTGGCATTCTCTTGGGAATTGTTCTTTTATTATGAAAATGTTAACCTATTAACATAAGAAAGAATTAATTCCCAAGAGTGACATCACGTGGTCTGAAATGGGACAACAAACAACGAAGGTAAAGAGCTCTATTAAATCAAGGATGTAACAAATTCAAAGCTTTTAAAGTCAATTCATATCCCACAAACAACGCTATATGGACCAAAGGGGCTCGTACCACGGCTGGTCCATATCCACGATACAGGGCTTTTAACCCCTCCGATTTTAAAACCTCTCTTGCTACATCACGTCCCCCTCGGGGAAATGCGCCTACCGGGGCTACCTGGTACCTAGTTTTTAGATTGTCCAATGGAAAGATGAGAGCCCACAGGACAATTCCTGCAACTCCTCCAGAGATAACAATGGAAGTCATAGAAACGTCGTCACGTGTGCTATCATGTGATCTCATGGATTTTAAAAGGGCTTCATAAGTTAGGTACCAGGCTCCGCAACCGATAACATCACGAAGCATTGTCAGCGGAAGTCCTCTAAAGACTCCACGCATTTTCTCACGGCGGTAAATCTCTATCAGGACTTGTAGGGGACCCCTCGTGGCTCCTTTAGAATCGGTTTTCTTGACTTGAAGCATACATTTTAACCTTTCCGCGGGGCAAAACACAAAACTACATGCAAATCCACTAAATGCCCCAGCTAACATGTGTTGGGTCATGTTCGGTTCTTTCTCAGGGTCGTCAAGTTGTAGCCTCTTTCCTATAGAAATACTATAGAATGACAGCGCGGTGACTGGCGGGGCTATCAACAATGGAGACAACATCCCGCGAAACAAGCTCCTAACTCCTCCCTCTTTGACCATCTTCTGTAAGCAGTCTAAAGTCCCCGTAAAGGGCGCTGCCTGTCCTGTACTCGACATGACTTGAAGACGAACTTTTATTGTGTCCAGGGGCTGTCCAACTACACAAGCAAACATGCCACCAATGCCACCTGCAGCGATGTTCCTGTAGGCTGACAGTCGACGGGCGTTGGCTTTTCCTGAAGTCTCATAGTGAGAATCCTCCGTTACGACGTCCATATCCTGTGAGAAATGTCAAATGTAAACACTTGGTGTCTACAGGAGCAGGCCTATCCCGGGCCCTAAAATCGCCTAAAATCGCTCAAAATCGCCTTAAGTTTTGAGCATCTTTGGGGATAATTTTGCTCAAAATCGCCTAAAATCGCCTATACGATCGCCCAAAATTGCGGCGATTTTAGGGCCCGAAGTAGGCCTAGGAGTCCATGTAAAAGGTGCCCGACATTCAACGAAGAGCTACCTTTGTTTTTATTAACTTGAGATATAAACTCCGAGGGGAACGGGGGCAGTGAAATTGATACGACACTCCGATTTCTTTAAATGGAAGGATGCGGACAAAGCCCCATGCAGGCAATATATGAGATGCAGGCGACAGAGGAGGGGTACCTAGGGACCTTTGTGTAAATACGTCAACGAGGACCCTGCGTATCCATAAGCGGACAGGTCGAGTAGGGTTGCTGATTCTCCTCTACCTAAATATCCTCACCCCAACCCTCCAGAAGATATTCTTGTCCCTATCATTCCCGCCATCTTGGATATGATTTCGGTCTATTCATTCATTAATTTTATCGTAACATGAATAAATATGAGTTTCAGCCCTTTCTCCTACGATGTAATCACGAATATTCAAAATCGTAGGCAAAACCACTGCATGACCATTCATGCCTCTTCGATAAGAAAAGTGAGTGTTTAAAATAGGTGTCGATGGGTTCTTGAAACACGTGATTCTTCATTTGCATATGACGTCACAGATCACAAAATCTAATTTCGAATCCTATCAGTTTGATTCTATCATATGTTTTAGAGTGATCGCACTTAACCCGTGAAAAAGTACAAAATCTAAAGAGTACTAAAAGTAAAAAATATCCTTTGTTTTCCATTGTTTACTAGGGCTACCTTAAATTATTTAGCTTGTACAATTTGACGGATTAAGTGGAATCACTCTAGCAAACTGTGATGTGAGTTATTTTGTAGACTTATATTCAGATATTTTGATGGGCTTGATGTTTTTTGGTCGAGTTGTAGAAGCCCCTAGAATCTTTGAGTTGTGTCACGCAACGCAAAGTCACGCGTCTAAAATGCCGTGGAAATCAATATAATTGTGTCAAATTAAATAAGTGGCTTTAAATATACTTAGAAATGCTATTCATAGTTGAATTAAGTGATATTTATCAACTTTATGCTTGAATTTATGTTCTGAAATTTTGGCAGCCATGTTGGAGGACATTTGAGAAACTTCATTCGATCGCCATTACATGTAACGCAGTTCAGGTTATTGTTGCTGCCAGCTTACCCTGGGTTCCAGAGAAGAACTCTCTAAAGAAAGCGAATAATAAACCCCTGCAGCCCAGGGTACTGCCAGCTAAGCTGTTATACTATTTTACCTGTTCGATATTAACAGTCTTTCAACAAATAAACTATTCCTTTCTTTGGTGATCAACTTACTGAGCTCAAAACCGTCTTTCTTGACTCCTTATTGGTTTCATATATCCGAGAAAGAAAGTTTGTTTCTCGCAAGAGAGCATAAGATCCACAACTTGGTTTTGGATGTGCAATCAGTGGTCAATACGTTTGAGTCACGCAATTAGTCAAAGTGTATTAAACGCTCAAGCTGGCGTGACACCCAGACCAAACCAGTTTGTCAAACCTGATGATATAGGCAAAGAAATCCAGAGATCGTTGCATCTAGTTGGACGTGTCTGAAACAAGAAGGATCACGTTGAAGTCAGTGAAGAAATCGGTAAGTGTGAATACTTCTGTAAGTGTAGAATTGTTGCCGAATATTTGAACAACTCAATATTGGCTGGCTTTTGTCGGAGCACGAGCCAAATCGGCAAACATCAACAAAACTTGTTGACTAGAACTTGAAGAACGGTATTGTGAACACCTTTAATTTGTTTATTCTTTAATTAGATGCAGATAATTGGTCTGAAAGCGATTTTCACTTTTTGAGGCATAATAAATTACGTTCGTATTGAAATACAATATTCACCCGTGAAATTTAATGATGTGATTTTGAGTCTGACCTTTTGTGTGACACGTCGCATGGTTTCGCCTCGCCACAGTGCGTGACCTGCATAATTAGTTTGCCGCGCGTGAGGTGAAAAAGATTTGGAATTTGGTACCAAAAATCCAGACAGAGGCTGAGTTTTCTATGCAATGTCTGTACTCTTTGATGGCTTCCCGGTAGCCTATTGACCAAATCCCAATCGAGACTTTTGTCTGGCTGGACGCATAATTATGCACACGGTGGTAATCACAGGACTTTTGTCTGTTAAGCTCATTGATAAAGGTTTTTCATTTTTTGGATTCTTTCAATTATTTGTTTTTGGATTGGTACCTTTTAGGGGTGAAATCAATTGCTGTCACGCCCGCCAGGCCTATACTTCGAGGGGTTATTTAAAAAATTTCTGACGGGCACCCCACCCTCTTATATACAGGAGTTCCCCCCCCCCCCGGGAAAGAAGGTTTCTACTTCGTGCAGCAAAGAAAATTTCTTGTTCACGAAGTCGTTATGCGAGCAGCATTTGCTCTGCAACTAGTAACGTGACAATATTGATTTTGTTACCTATATTAGCGCGTCTTTATTTCCTTTGTTGTCTATTTTCTTTTCTCTATAGAGACAGCCATGACTGAAACACTAAATGAATCTGAAGCTCGCGTCAATACTCGTCGACTGTCAGTCACAAGGAACCTAATCGCTGGTTCCATCGGTGGTATGTTTTCCTGGATGGCTGGTCAACCATTAGACATGATCAAAGTACGGCTACAGATCCAGCCTAAAGACAACCCTCTCTATAAAGGACCAGTAGACTGTCTCGCAAAGATCATCAAAGCAGAGGGTTTTAGAGGCTTGTATCGAGGTATGTTGGCCCCTGTGCTCATGGCTGCACCATGTACAGCTGTAAGTTTCTATGCTTTGACGCTGGGGAAGAAGTTACAACTTACCCACCCCGATCAAGAACCAACAATACTACAGTACTTCAATGCTGGTTTATTTTGCGGATTTTTTTCGGCTCTCTTTTACGGTCCCGCAGAAAGGCTCAAGTGCTTGCTTCAGGTCCAAAAATCCTCAGGGGATACCCCAAAGTACACTGGTATGGTAGACTGTTTTATGAAAGTTATGAGAGAAAATGGTCTGCGTGGAGTCTACAGAGGGCTGGGACCTACGTTCATACGGGAGATTGTTGGTAGTGGAGCCTGGTATGCGACGTATGAAGGCTTGCTAATGATGGCAAGACCAAGTGGTGGCACACGTGACGACGTAAGACCAATCGTTGTCACGCTTGCTGGGGGTACCGCAGGGATCGCATTTTGGGGCCTCATGTTTCCAGTTGATGTTATCAAAACACGATTACAAGTAGCTCCAATAGAACAATATCCACAAGGGGCCAGGGGCGTTTTCAAGACGGTACTAAAAACTGAGGGAATCCAAGCACTATATCGTGGTTATGTCCCTGCACTAGCTAGGGCCGTAGTGGTTCATGCTGCACTCTTTGTAGGATATGAATTCTCTATGAAGTCCATAAACTGGTTGTTGCCTTAAATGTAGTTTTATCCGGTCAAGCCAAGACTAATTTCAATGTCACTAACGTCAAGGATACTGAGGAACTTTGTTTCAGCAGTGACTCAGATGCTGCACGCACGATTCTTGAAACAAACGTAGAACATGTATCACCCCGGCATCCTGCATGCATGCGTATAGCTCTTATGTACTTAGGTCTAGTCAATTCCAACAACGCCCATCCTTACACCTCGCCGGTTGAATCCCTAGGCATTTGACTTCTTGAATAAAAGGTCAAGTTTCTATTCTGAGGCTTTACTCGATATCAAAGTCAGTTCCTCCCTATGTGGGCCAGCCAACAAACTTCAGGCCAAATCCCCTCTCGAACAATACAGAATAACTGAACCTTTAAACTACTTTTCCTGAGAAACTACGGTGCCTCAAACCTCCGCCTTGGTTAATTTAGACTGATCCTAGTATTGTAGACTTTTATAGCAAATTTGATGGAAAGCCGTGCTTAATGTACAGGTACTCTTATTCACCACGATATTACGTCACACATAGTCAAAATGTTATGAACTCACGAGGCGTAATGGACAAGTTGTGGTAAAACACTTTATACCAAAGCTTCTCCGGCAACTCCGTCGGTCAAATGCCCGGGTAGAGGATGGGTGATCTTGGTTATACTTGCGTGTCAATTTTGGTTGATTTCGTAATGTTCTGACTTTCCGTATAGTCCAGTCCCAGACTCTCTTTCTTGCCGCTCCAGGACTCGCGGAACACTCTCTTTCTCCGCGAGTCCTGGAGCGGCAAGAAAGAGAGTCTGGGACTGGACTAACTTTCCGTACAAATCGTGCCGAAAACCTGGGAGCTCGAGTCAACGCGCGCGGCCGCATATTTTCGCGCCAAAAAATGAAATGACTGAAATTAGTGTTTTGCATGTATAGTAGAAGTTAACTTTTGTAAAGATAGTTTTGGCACTTTGACAGTAAGTTAATTTTTCATCATTTTAATTTGTGTGTTAAATCATCCTTTATGTATCGAATTTTTCTATTTTTTTGAGTAAACTTCCCGAATAGAACTTTGGAAAGTCATTGTAAAAAGCGCGCGAAATTCCGAGCGTGCGCGTTGTGTTTCTCACTTGCACGCGGTTCAAGGCAAAGATGGAGGGTTCTTGTCCAAGTTCAAACCAAGTTCAGTTGACTTTACCCGACGAGGAATTTTGCTGTCCTTTGTGCTGTGAAGTATTTGAAGAGCCAAAACTACTTTCCAATTGTGCTCACAGTTTTTGCAAGAAATGTCTTGAAGAGCTCTTACATCATACGACGTATGATAAAGTTTGTTGTCCAGTTTGCAGAAATACTTCAAACTTACCTAAAAATGGGGTGGATGGCTTTGCTACCAACACTTTACTGGTGAGACTCATTGATAATATTCCTGGAAGAAAAGAAAGAAGCGAACTTGTGGATGCTTTGGCTCGCTGTAAAGATGAATCGGAAAAAACTGAAAAACTTCAAAGCGAAATCGACAAGAAGCTTGCCCAAATAGCCGAAACCGAAGAACTGGGAGAGAATATGAAGAGAGAAATCCAAAAACATGCTGACAATGTCATCGATTCGGTGAGAAAATGGCAGGAGAAACTATGTAAGCAGGTAGACGAGTCTGTTGAGAAAAGCTTTGGATCAGGTTTACGTGAAAATCTAGAAAAACACAAAGAAAAATGTCGAGATCACTTGGGAATAGCTTCTTCTTGTATTAAAGCAGCCGATGAAGCTTTCCAAAAGAATGAGAAAGAAGCCATGGCAGAAGTAAAGAAATCAATGGTAAGGTTTGGTAATCATGAACATTCTGCACCGTACGGTAAGTGGTCGGTAAGTGGTCGGTAAGGTAACGGTAAATGGTCGGTAAGTGGTCGGTAAGGTAACGGTAAGTGGTCGGTAAGTGGTCGGTAAGTGGTCGATAAGTGGTCGGTAAGTGGTCGATAAGTGGTCGGTAAGGTAACGGTAAGTGGTCGGTAAGATAACGGTAAGGTAACGGTAAAATATGGTCGGTAAGGTAACGGTAAGGTAACGGTAAGATGACGGTAAGGTAACGGTAAGATGACGGTAAGGTAACGGTAAGATGACGGTAAGGTAACGGTAAGGTAATATTATCAGTAAAGGAAGGAAATAATATGGCAGAGAAATAAAAAAGCATTGGAAGTACCAAGGTTTGACTTTTATGAATGTGTTGGCTCTTAAAAGAGCCGTTTGATTTCAATGTTTCGATCTTCAATAACCAGCAGTAATGTCTCGAAGTATGGCGGATAGTAGATTTGTTTGGACATTTCGTATCTTCCATTGAAAATTCGTCGAGGTATTCTGGAACTCTGTTATAACGGGTGCCGCTCATTCTCTTGAACTTTCGCTCCACTGTACTCTAAAGTTATTCGATGGTTAGATATTTCGACTGAGTGTAATTTAGAAGCAAAACACTTTCGGGCGGAACGATCTCCCGGGAACGATCTACTTAACAACGCCAACAAGTCAGTATAAACACACCTAAGTTGTATTTTAACCACTTGCTTTGGTGATAATTTTCATTTACAAGACAAATAAGAACATCATTTTAAAGTATCTTTCCAATAGAAACATTGATCCAAATCCTTAGCAGATGTTTCGAGTGTAATTAGAAGCGAAAGACTTTCGGGCGGAACCTATACTTCGGGCGGAACGACTCTAGGGCGTGAGAAAGTCATGCGGCAGACTCATGGCGCCATAAAGTCTAGACCATTGTATACAGTAGTCTGGACATTCGAACGTGTATAATTGGAAATCATGAAAGCGCTAGTTCGAAAAGGCAGAGTCCTAGCCTTTCAGTGATAAGAATAATAACAGTTTTAATCGAACGAAGTCATTGTTAGTCGGTTGTCATTCTGGAAAAGCGTCCTTAGTTACGTAGTGTAAACAAACCAAGTCGGAATCAGAACAAATTTTGAGTCGACAGCTTCCCCGCCTCAGTGATACCTGACTTGAAATATGTTGAATGAAGACTATCTAGAAGCGATCAGTTATGATTTCTTGTGAAATCAAATACACTTATTTCTAAGTTATAAGTTAGAATACAGAATACAGTTTCAAAGTAACTGACATACTTCTTCTTGTCCGCTCTGGAAAAGCGAAAAGCGTCCTTTGTAGTGTAAACAAACCGAACCCAGTCGAAATCAGTAACTCGAGAAAAACACGATTTTGTTGTTGAATATACTGCCAAATTTGAAATAAAATATACGGAAGCTGATGTGGTCGGTAAGGTAACGGCAAGGTAACGGTAAGGTGACGGTAAGGTAACGGTAAGGTAACGGTAAGCTAACGGTAAGGTAACGGTAAGTGGTCGACGAACCGAGTTACCGACCACTTACCGTACGGTGCAGATTGTTCACGATTACCGTAAGGTTTTTTGAATTGAATGATGAACTGTTTTCGCCTCCACAATCAAGTCAGTCTTTACACTACTACTGGAAACCCTATGAAAACCCAATGGAAAACCTATGGTTTTTCATAGCTATTTCATATGGTTTTCCTAGGATAAACCTATGAAACAAATATAATTTCATAGGATTTTCATAGCATTTTTTCATAGTGCTATGAAATAAAGGCTATGAAACGTGGTCCCCCTTTTCATAGGTAAACCCTATGAAATATTGGAAGAAGTTTTATACCAATAACCTATGAAAAAAGCTATGAAAATGATATGATGATTAATAAGCATTTTTCATAGGTATTTTACATGAAAAAACCTATGAAACACAAATTATTTCATGGGGATTTTATAGGAAAAGGCCATGAAACAATATTTCGATTCAGCTCCTTATAAAACACTATGAAAAATCCAGGTTAATATCATAGGTATTTCATGTGTTAAACATATGAATAACCTATGAAACACAATTTTATATAGAATATATACATGTACAATGACAGTAAAGTCATATAATTATATGGAAATGTACTTTAATAATTAAAATTACAAAAATGTAATAACCAAAATCTCATATTCATATAATTTATATGTATGTTATTATATTCTACATATATGCATGGATAATTGAATGAATTAAATAGATCTAGATCGAGCTAATAAAACAAAATTGAAGCAATTGTCTGAACCATTTTTATTGAATATATTAGAATACAATCACATTATTGTGGATTAATTCAATGGAAATGCATGAATCAACATACTCTCTTATTTATTTTGCATGAAGAAATTTATTTTAAAATCCTGTAGCTGATGCTGAAATTTCTAATACAAATTTTGTTTAATGATAATTAGCTTGTGGTCTTTTCATTCAAGGCAGTTTCAAAATCTGAAGGACACAATTGATGACCATGAAAATCAAGAATAATGCTGCTTATTAGGAAAAAAATGGAAATAAAAGCATGTTTATATGCTCTAAGAATTATCAACCTGTGAACCTATTTGTCAGTACGACACTGTCAGTGTCATGAAATTATTAGCAATTGTGTTTTGCAAATGCTTACCCTTAAACATTTCTGAATCAGAAAACGTTCATTTTAGATAGAAGCTGCACCCTCTTCTTTGAACTCGGCTTAATGATTCACTAAAAATATGAAGTAGTGAAAATAAATCAAATTAATGATTTGACAAGGTTGGGAACCACAGTAAAGTGAAATGACAAGATTGATTTGAACAGCTTTATACCTATTCATCTGAACAAAATTTTCCACTACAAGGTTTGAAGCAGTCAATGCCTTTGCTGAATAATTCAAAAAGCTGATTTACTTTGTTTTCTGAAGAAAAAAAAAATAAGGAAACTATAGCTTATCAAATAAAAATGTCTAAACAAAGTAAGAGTGTTAAGCCTAATCAGAGCCATGCAAACTTCAACATGCAAACACAGGTCCACAAAAATAAACGCATTGAGCACAGATAGATGGCAAAATTTCTTGTAAAAATCAAAAAACATTTTCAACTCTTTGCTTACCTTCATTTTCGAGTGATTTTTAAACATAAATTCAGGATAAAACGTTGATTTAGCAGCCTCTTTTTGCTCTGTCAGTAAACTGTGCAAACTCACCAACTCAAGTTTTCCCGCTCAAAACGTGAGACTGCTGACCAGTGTGAACAAAGCGCGCCCACAGGAAACCCACAAGTTTATTTCCGTAAAACTTCCAGCATCAGATTTTCAAATGCTATATTTTGAAAAAGTTCACATTTTGTAGGTGAGTTCATGGCTATATAAATTGTAAAGGAGGAAAATATTGACTAATCAAGCAGTACCTTTCTGGTATTTACATGTTTAGAAATTCATAATTATTTGAAAACCTTTGACAGATTTAAGCTTTAACTTAAGCTTATAAGCTTATAACATTCAGAATTTGTGACGAATTTTTTGTGCATGACAAACAAATATGATTTAAACATATTTTTAGAACATGAAAACATATTTTGAACATAGATAAACATGTTGAAATTTCATAAGGGATTTTAAAATATCAGATATAAAGACACTTGTCACAGTTGCGATTTTCATTGTTTACCTTATGAATTATTAATGAGTTTTTTAAATAGGGTATATAGCTAATAATAATAATAATAATATAAATTATCAATTACCAATGAATATTTAAACTGCTAGCCGCATTTTAAAGGTAATATTCATTGTAACTTGTCTGAGATTACCACACTCGTCAGGCAAGTTACAATAAATGACCGTTCTATATATATTAAATCTCAATATATAACTAACATGATATGGGTATAATATGGAGAAAGGGTCAAAGAGAGATATTTTGACACCCAGCCAATTCCATATTAAACCTCAAATATATAACTAACATGGGTATAATAAATATGGAGAAAGGGTAAAAGAGAGATATTTTGACACCCGGTCAATTCCATATTAAATCAATATATGTAACTAATATGGGTATGATATGGAGAATAAGTCACATGTATTAATTATTGGCTCATATTAATTCCATATTAAAGGGATTGTAATGAAGTGTATGGATATAATAGGGATATTGGTGATCCATCTCATCTCCATATTAAAAAGAAGAACCATATTAAGTTCCATATAAACACCACACTTCATAGCTCATTCCTGCATGTCAATTTATAAAATCCATATATAATTATGGTGTAAGCAAACCAGTTACTTGCAATATATGGGCCTTATATGGCACATATTTAACACATATTATTTCCATCTTATCAGTTTGGTAAGGGGAGATATGTATAAAATAATGTATAATAAAGAATTCAATGAAATGTTTTCATAGGGTTAAATTAATTAATTATAAGTAAGAAATGTATTTCATAGCTATTTCATAGCACAAGAAATCCCATGAAAAGATTTCATAGGGTTGGATTAAGGACAAAATGTATTTCATAGCATAAGTAATCCTATGAAAAGATTTCATAGGGTTGAATTTAGGCCAGTGAATAATTTCATAGTACTTTCATAGCATGTTGATTTTCATAGGGCTATGAAAAGAAAATTTCATAGCACTATGAAATGTTTTCATAGGTAATTTCATAGCCTGTGTAAATTTCATAGCTTTTTCATAAGGTTTTCATAGGTTTTACAGTAGTAGTGTTACTTGATCCAGTTAAAGATTTCAATTTGGAATTCAAAAAACTTGAAATCAAAGAAGATGTGTTGGGGACAATTGTTGGGGGTTATGAGACTGAACAACCTATGATAACTTCTGAACATGATGGTGAAGTACCCACAATTTCTGATGAGAATGAACAAAATGATGGATGCCAACACCCAACTGTTGCTGATACTGACAGTGGTCAACTTGGTTCTGCAGATGGGAGTGAGCAACCCAGTGTTTTAGAGGAGGGTGGACTGCCCCCTGCTGCCAATGGAGTAGCAGCTTCAGGTGCTACACAGAGCACAGCAAATGCATGTGGACAGAATGCTGCAAATAATTCCTCGTCAAAGAGCATTCAGATTGTTGATTACCCCTTATCATCTGAACCATTTCGAGTGGCAGTTTGTCCGCGTGGTAAATGGATTGCACTGTTATGGAGGGAAGCTTTACAAGTGTGGGTTTATAGCAATATCTCTGGAAATCATGTAAGAACTATTCACATTTTATATGGAGATCTCTGGGATATTGGATTTACTTGTGATGAAGAAGTTGTAGTTGTAAATCGATCCCACAACCGCTTGTTTTTTTATGAAATGGATGGCCAGTTCATTCCAAGAGAAGTTAATCCCCCTAGGGACGACTTGAAGTTCACTTATCTTTCTAATAATCATAATGGTTTTCTTATGGTAACGTCAACAACAACATGTGTAGATGATGATGATGATGAAATCATCCCATGTATAATTCTCTATGAAGAAGATGATAGTGAAGAATCTTATAAAATGTTTGGGCGATGGCATTTAAAACAACCTGTCTCTCGAGTGGTACACAGTGGTCGATCAGGAACATATTATGTTGCCGACAAGCGTCAAGACCAAATCTACATACAGTGTTTTACACATAAAGGCCAGGCTTGCTTTAGTTGTCCTTTGGAATACAACAATATCACATCATTGATATCTCTGTTTATGAATGACCATAATGATCAAGTCATCTTATGCCTGTCAACCCCTGAGAATTCCTATATCAATTTCCTTGAAGATGGTAAGTTTATAATGTCCACAAAACTGGCTAATTATCAGTTAAAGCAAGCTGATGTAATTTCAGTTGAGCAAGGATCCGTTTTGCTGGCTGAGATCTATGGAAACTGTATGAGGATGGTTCAACACTTTTTAACATGACATTTACTGGAATAGCAAGGAAACCTTGTCAAGATCTTCATAGTGTGTCCTGACTGGACTTATGACAAAAATGAACAGGGTGTAAAAATGGATTGTGCTGTAACAATTTGAATTTAGATGGATAGTCCAGTTCAGAGATGTGCTTCAGTTCACCTGCTACATACATACAAAGGGTTTAGAAAAAGGCTAAATGCTTAATTTGTCAGTGCAAATTACTGAGCATTATGCACGTAGCCTCCTGTTGATTCCTTTGTATGTGGCAAGCGAAGTGAAGTTGGCTATTGAATAACCATTTAATCTGGAGAATATTTCATGATTTTCAATGCATTGTCATATTTTTCCTTAAATGGGTTGTATTCCATTGTTCCTTAGGTGGATTGCATTACCATTGTTTGTGAAGGAGGATTGTATGTTTTTCTTAGGTGGATATATTTGTTATACTAAATTGTGCAATTTTATGCAAATTCTATTGTTTTGTATTGTTTGATATTAGCATTATTTTGTAGAGTGATCGCACTTCATCCGTGAAAAAGTACAAAATCTAAATAGTAAAAAATTCTTTGTTTTCCATTGTTTAATAGTGCTATTTTGCATTAGCTGGTACAATTTCACGGATTAAGTGCAATCACTCTACTATTTAGTAATTTGTATTTCATGTATATGTTTCTCTTCTCACCATGTTTTAGTTTTTCTTAGAAAGATTGCAAAACCATTGTTTATTTAGAGTACAAAGTAACACTAAAAGCATACAATGTAATAGTGTTTTATGCTAATTACATTGTTTTTGTTTGTTTAATTAGCAATACTTAGTACTAATAGTGCTAACTATTGCATGCTTTTAGTATTTGTACTCTATGAGGATTGCATTGTCTTTTTTCTTATTAAGTAGATTGCATTGATGTTGTTTGGCATGAATTCTTTTATGTACATGTACTTGCATTACAAGTACCTTTTTCTTAGGTGGATTACAATACTATTGTTTAGGATTGCATTACCTTTTTCCTAAGGTGAATTACAATATTACAATTGTTTGTTTAGTAGGACTGCATTACCTATTTTGTTAGAAAGATTGCATTACCATTGTTTAGTAGGACTGCATTACCTATTTTCTTAGGAAGATTACATTACCATTGTTTAGTAGGACTGCATTACCTATTTTCTTAGGAAGATTGCATTACCATTGTTTAGTAGGACTGCATTACCTATTTTGTTAGAAAGATTGCATTACCATTGTCTAATAGGACTGCATTACCTATTTTCTTAGGAAGATTGCATTACCATTGTTTAGTAGGACTGCATTACCTATTTTCTTAGAAAGATTGCATTACCATTGTTTAGTAGGACTGCATTACCTATTTTCTTAGAAAGATTGCATTACCATTGTTTAGTAGGACTGCAATACCTATTTTCTTAGAAAGATTGCATTACCATTGTTTAGTAGGACTGCATTACCTATTTTCTTAGAAAGATTGCATTACCATTGTTTAGTAGGACTGCATTACCTATTTTGTTAGAAAGATTGCATTACCATTGTTTAGTAGGACTGCATTACCTATTTTCTTAGAAAGATTGCATTACCATTGTTTAGTAGGACTGCAATACCTATTTTCTTAGGAAGATTGCATTACCATTGTTTAGTAGGACTGCATTACCTATTTTGTTAGGAAGATTGCATTACCATTGTTTAGTAGGACTGCATTACCTATTTTCTTAGAAAGATTGCATTACCATTGTTTAGTAGGACTGCATTACCTATTTTGTTAGGAAGATTGCATTACCATTGTTTAGTAGGACTGCATTACCTATTTTCTTAGAAAGATTGCATTACCATTGTTTAGTAGGACTGCATTAATTATTTTGTTAGGAAGATTGCATTACCATTGTTTAGTAGGACTGCAGTACCTATTTTCTTAGGAAGATTGCATTACCATTGTTTAGTAGGACTGCATTACCTATTTTCTTAGGAAGATTGCATTACCATTGTTTAGTAGGACTGCATTACCTATTTTCTTAGAAAGATTGCATTGCCATTGTTTAGTAGGACTGCATTACCTATTTTCTTAGAAAGATTGCATTACCATTGTTTAGTAGGACTGCATTACCTATTTTGTTAGGAAGATTGCATTACCATTGTTTAGTAGGACTGCATTACCTATTTTGTTAGGAAGATTGCATTACCATTGTTTAGTTGGACTGCAATACCTATTTTCTTAGGAAGATTGCATTACCATTGTTTAGTAGGACTGCATTACCTATTTTGTTAGGAAGATTGCATTACCATTGTTTAGTTGGACTGCATTACCTATTTTCTTAGAAAGATTGCATTACCATTGTTTAGTAGGACTGCATTACCTATTTTGTTAGGAAGATTGCATTACCATTGTTTAGTAGGACTGCATTACCTATTTTGTTAGGAAGATTGCATTACCATTGTTTAGTTGGACTGTATTACCTATTTTATTAGGAAGATTGCATTACCATTGTTTAGTAGGACTGCATTACCTATTTTCTTAGGAAGATTGCATTACCATTGTTTAGTAGGACTGCATTACCTATTTTCTTAGAAAGATTGCATTACCATTGTTTAGTAGGACTGCATTAATTATTTTGTTAGGAAGATTGCATTACCATTGTTTAGTAGGACTGCAGTACCTATTTTCTTAGGAAGATTGCATTACCATTGTTTAGTAGGACTGCATTACCTATTTTCTTAGGAAGATTGCATTACCATTGTTTAGTAGGACTGCATTACCTATTTACTCGTGCCCAGGCCGTAGGCCGCGGGCCGAGTCAAGGATTCTCTTTCGTCTATCAGTCTATCTATCGTTGTCACAAATCAACCATTTTCCCAGAAGTCTCTGCAAACTAGACGTCGGGTCATGAAGGCGAGGCTCTCACGTGAACAGTTCGTGACAATCATCAGTCACGGCTTACATCAATCACGTGAAAGTAAAATTCCATGGCGCCATCTTGAATTTGTGTACTAGTACCCAACAGCGCTCGATCAACATATCACAGGTAGCCCATTTTATTTTTTAATGTAAATTTTCCTTTTCTTCTCGGAGAAAATACTAAGTAAAAATGCGTGAAAAAAATTCGCATCAAAATTAATCCAACCTGCATGAAATAAAATAGGTGAGGACGAATAAAAATAAAATTTTTTACGAAGACTAGACTCCCTGTCTACTCCAATGATGCTTTGCGCGCTGTAATCGGACGAGGTAGCCATGATGGATGAAACTGAAAAGATGTTGTCAAAAAAACGCTTAAAGTCTTATATTTACAAGCCTTCATCGCTCTCAGGACAAGGTAAGAACATCGTTAAATACAAGAACCTACTTTAGGGAATTGATTACTTACGATAAGTCGTAAATTTTAGAATGGAAATGATGAAAACTTGGTTCTAAGTTCACCATCGTGTTTGTCTTTTTATCCACACTAGGAAATAAGTTACTATTAAGCATAGTTAGTAGAGGGAACCTCTACTAACTATGTATTAAGTTTTTTTTAAAGTCTTGAATTACATTGAAATTGATACACAGCACAATCTAACAGCAACAACAATCTTTTATTTGTGCTCAGAAAAGAAAACTTTCAACTTTATGTATGTATCTTCGATAATTATTTTTTTCTGTTCATAAGAGCACAGATATTTAGAAGAAGCTATTTAAAAGCTAGTCTGGCTGAATGTCTGGCCACAGATTGTAAGTTTTCAATTTTTGAGACAATACACTAATGCACCAGTCAATGTTAAGCCTTAGGATAGTGGAGTCAGGCTAATAGGTCAGGCAGCCCTAAAGAATTTGACATAAGTTCTTTTCCCAGGGGTAGGGAACAATAATAGATCTCACATAGCAAAATTTCCCAAGCGTAGGGAAATTAGACAAAAAATTCCATGGGGGACTGGAAATTACCTATTGGCCAACTTGGATTTGTTTCAAATTGTGTGATCTTATCAACAAAGTAAGAATTACAATCAACTCATGTCCAAGGAAATGTCCTCCACTACAGGGCTTTTATGCCCCTGGGAAGGGTAGTTGACTTATAACTTAGACATAAACTTTGACTAAAATGTCAAATCCCATAGGTATCCAAGCCCCCTATCCTGGAGCTTAACATTGACTGGTGCATAATGCTAATTGAAGCTCTGTAATTAATACCATTGGCACCATCGGTAATTCATTTTTATTTAGAATAAGTAAAGCATAGTTTTTCTGTTTTATTTCAGCAATACTTTTCATTGTTTCAGGTCCCTGTACTGATGCCTGTGAGTTACTTACCCCTTCCATTCGTGAGGGAGCTGTGACAGCAGCAAAAAGCGAAGAGATCAGTAATATGGTCGTCACCCCTTCCATTAAGCATAATCATGTACACTTGTTTTCAAGAACTGTTTGAATGTTTTGAGTTTCAGTTATTAGTTACAAAGTGTAATAAGTGCAACCACAACATTAAATTCTTATTACCAAGTTACCTGAAAAGTCACCTTGTCATATTATGTGCATGTACTTTTAATTACTTTGCTTGGATATACCATAAACATCAAGACATTTTGACCCTACCAATAATCTGTAAGGGTCAAGAAGGGAGTCCTTACCCCTTTTTGCTGTTTGAAATTATCCCAAACAGCATACTCCACCTTTCTCTTATAAGAGAACAATATTACCAACAGACACAGAAAGCATGTTGTCAATAAATATGTTAACTCATTAAAACCAACTAGACATATTGTAACCAATTCATACTACTGGGCACGAGGAAACCCTGGTGTCAGGGTCTAGTTTCTTAGAAAGATTGCATTGCCGTTGTTTAGTAGGACTGCATTACCTATTTTCTTAGGAAGATTGCATTACCATTGTTTAGTAGGACTGCATTACCTATTTTCTTAGAAAGATTGCATTGCCATTGTTTAGTAGGACTGCATTACCTATTTTCTTAGAAAGATTGCATTACCATTGTTTAGTAGGATAGTCTCCGCAGCCGTTTTTTTGTATCGGGATCCCTGTCTTTTGTAGGGACAGGGATCCCGATACAAAAAACCGGCTGCGAAGGAGACTATTAGTAGGACTGCATTACCTATTTTCTTAGGAAGATTGCACTAGCATCACAATATTGTTTGGCATGCTTATGACTATTTATCACTTTTTTCTTTGGTGGATTGCATTACCATTATTGTTCCCAGAGGTGCATTACATTAATATATTATTTGTGAGTTTGGTTACATTTCAATAAATTTTGGTAGTTGTTGAAAATCAGTCTGTACTTACTGGAGGCATTTTAGCATTAGAGTAATTTTCATCAGACTGTGAAATAGTTACTAAGCTAATACACACTAGTAGATCCCAATTCCATTGTTTCCTTTTGTTGGATTTTGACTGCTATACATTAATAGCTAGTTAGTATTTCACAGTCCGATGAAAATCACTCTATAAAGCAGGAGCTTGGGGGCAATGATTTTCCATTTCAGGTCTGACTCTCATCATTCTGGGCATAGCTATTTAAAAAATAGGTGCACAAAATGCGCATGTAGCTACAGCCTTACAGTGATTTTCAGAATTATGCGAACTCATGCACTGAAAAATTCCGTTAATTGGAATTTGGTTATTCACTTCTGTCAGTCAATTTTAAAATTGATAATACGAAGATTTAGCTTATACCAAAATCATATTTAGCTTTTCTCGGCATCGTTTTTTCCTTCACACAACTTCACAGTACAGTTCACCACTTCATTCATGATCAGCAAGACAGTAGAAGCAACAGCCGACACAAAATCACATTTCGATAAAACTGCTGGAAATTTTCAATCCAGTGGCTTGAAGCTGCAGTAACGAGATAACCAAGGAGCAAATTGTATAATGACAGTGGTTTATACAGGGTAAAAATCCATTCACGGAAATTCTGATAGCTTGGAAGTTTCAGATTAAATTCTACTTTGCTTTGTATTTTATCGTTTGTCAGATCGTTTGTCGAACTAACACTCGTACTTGCTTCTGATTGGTCAGTTTAGGACTTATGGGTTTCCTGTGGTGTTACCTACGGACATGAACTCAATGACATAGTAGCTACGCCTCGAAACGAGGCTGTAGCTACAAAAATGAATCCACAACTGCATGTAACAGGCTTTGGTTGCATAATTCATGAATGGGTGCATACTGCCATGACCTTGTGGTGCCGTATTCACAGTCATACAAAATCTACCCTACTTGAAAGATACCCTTCACTCCGCTCTCCTTTTACGAAGCTATGATGAAATACAAGGATTGGATTGAAGTCTACGGTATGAGTCTTTTGAAGGTTGCACTTGCAATGCGCTGCAGTTATAAGATACTTTTCCTATTTTGTCTTCTCATAATTCCCCAAAAAATATATTTTTTGCATTAAAAAGAACATAAAACATGATTTAATTGCAGTTACACAGCACATGTACAAGCAAGTAGTTACATACACCTGTTGCGAAAAACGTAGACGGTCTGAAATCTGAATCTGAGCGAGAAGAAAGAAAATTGTTGGTACTAACTTGGAATGAATTACAATATAAAGTGATAAGAGTATGAATGGATGATATTATGCATATTTAACAATAAACAAGTCATTCTCACAATTCTATTTGGTCTCAGATTCAGATCCAGATTTCAGACCGTCTATATTTTTCGTAACAGGTGTATACATGCTATTAGTTTAAAGCTTAGATTTTATCAAAATTTAAAATACTAGATGTGTATCACTTTTCTGGTATAGTGATATTTAACCCATGAAAAAAGATGAGTAGTGCATACTAATTGAGAGTACAAAAGAAGAAGAAGAAAAGTTTTGAAGTCTACCACTAACTATAAGGTTGCCTATTTTTTCACAGGGTTAAATAAAACCACAAGCAATTAAAGAAATCAGTACAAAAACTATGTAAATAACTGTGAACTGTGATCAAATTCTTACTCAAATTCCTATTTAACAATTAGACCTGTTGGCTACTATGACTCAATAGCCCGTTCAGCTGAACTGTTTTGATCCGCCATATTGTTTTCGCTACTAGTAGGCTATCACAAATTAGACCTCTAGTAGAGTAGCCAATCAGAATGCAGGATGTGTGATAGACCGTTTTAAGATAGGAGAAGCTGTCTTTTGATCATAGCTCACTGTTCTTGCAGGGACTTCTTTGATTCTAAACTATACAAGCCTATCTTTCGTGCATTCAGTTAATGCAATGTTAAATATTTGATCTAGTCTAACAGTTTAGGGAACTACAACAATTGTGTCCTGTATGAAATAAAAGTTATAAAAATGTTCTGGAAAAGTCTTCAGTTAAAGATACTCAAGCAATAAAAACACAACAAATGTGGACATTACTTTATGCATGTGAATCAAGACAAATGTGCAAGCACTAGCACAAGTGCAAGCATGATATCCATTGACCAAATGAACACAAACAAATGGAAGAAATTTTAGGTCAATGTGCTTGTAATCTTGTTACAATTTCATTGCTAGTGAAGACCCAGGGACTGATTGCTGGAAAGGCAATCGGTGCTAACCAACGATTAAATCAGAAGAAATCCATTTCATTTCATCCCAGGATTAACAACAACTATATATTCATCTTGAGTTACGCCTGGTTTTCATGAGCAATGGATGCATAAGCAGCACACAGGCTGACTTGGCAACATATGCAGACTCAGTGATGCACTGTTCATTCTCTTCTCACAAAATGCAATACTGAGTCTGTGTAATGTTGTTTCTGCTTCCATTGCTCACAAGATCCAGGCTTTAGTGATAATTGCTAGCTATTCAAACAAACAGCTGTGCTCATGACTTGTCTGATCAGACAGACTTTTGTGCATGATTGCTGAACATGGGGCTACTCTATACATGGGCAAGCTCATTAGGATAAAGTGCTCATCCTATATAATATGCAAATAACATTGTATAATACATGATAGTAAAATATTAAATAACTTGTAAAGTTCATAAAAACAAATATATACTCAGGCTGCTATAAATGCTATTAGTAACTTGAACAATGACTAGCACTTACTATAGAAGAAATAGCACTAAAAATAATCACTGCATGGTTAGACTAGAGCGTTCCTTCCACAGTAAATCCCGAGCAACAGAACCTACACAAAACTACTGTGGATGTATCTCTTTAAAACCAGCAATAATGTTACTTCAAAACAACTGTCTCAATAATTATTATTATAATACAGGATCAATGCTATAAAGCAGGTTTAAAACACTGATATAATGGGTTTACTGTGTTCTAAAAAAGGTGATTTAAAAAAGTTTTCCGATGTGTCTACAAGTGATGAGATCACTCTGTACTACTCCCAGTTAAGCTGCTACAATTTGTCAGTCATTTAAAAAGATTTTCTGGTGTTGTCACAGGATATGTATCAGTATTCACTAGTGTGTGACAGCTACAATTTTGTCACAGTCATTAAAAAAGATTTTCTGGATGTTGTCACAGGATATGTATCAGTATTCACTAGTGTGTGACAGCTACAATTTTGTCACAGTCATTAAAAAAGATTTTCTGGATGTTGTCACAGGATATGTATCAGTATTCACTAGTGTGTGACAGCTACAATTTTGTCACAGTCATTAAAAAAGATTTTCTGGATGTTGTCACAGGATATGTATCAGTATTCACTAGTGTGTGACAGCTACAATTTGTCAGTCATTAAAAAAGATTTTCTGGATGTTGTCACAGGATATGTATCAGTATTCACTAGTGTGTGACAGCTACAATTTGTCAGTCATTTAAAAAGATTTTCTGGTGTTGTCACAGGATATGTATCAGTATTCACTAGTGTGTGACAGCTACAATTTGTCAGTCATTTAAAAAGATTTTCTGGTGTTGTCACAGGATATGTATCAGTATTCACTAGTGTGACAGCTAAAATTTGTCACAGTTATTAAAAAGATTTTGTGGGTGTTGTCACAGGATTTAGTATTCACCAGTACGTGACAGTGATAATGCATCTCTCATCATGTGTTCTTTAAGAGCCCATAGTGCATCAACAGGGTTATCATAGTCACCGTAACCATTACCTAACCAGTGTACTGGTAGTTGTGCTATTTGCTGTGGGGTCATAGTGCTGGGGTCTGGCTTCCTTGATTGGGTCCAGTTGCTCATATGAGGGTTACCATCACGAAGTCCTTCTATGTATCTGTGTATAAACCAAAAGTCATCATCATCATTTCTAATCAACATCATAATCATCTATCACTATCAAAATGCCTTATATTAACAGATTGAAGTAAAGGCAACTCTCAATAATGAACAGTTTTTAAGTCTTAAGACCCCAATGCACTTGTAAATACGACCTTTATAAAATGGACCTTCTATATTACCAACATCTTTCATCTTTGGTTTTTACTTCAAAGAGATTCCAATATATTTTATCAAGGCCTCCTATAATGATTTTAACTGAAGAGAATGTTACAGACTGACAAATGAGGGATACACTTGTTTTCCAACTAACTGCAGGCCTTTAGCTAAGAAAATATTCTCCCCTTCAAGAGTTGCCTACCATAAAAATGCCAATCTCTAACTTTCTTTATAGATGCCAAATATCTCTGGCAACAAAGTCTTTAGTGACAGCACAGAAAATAATTATCTGATGTTAAATCTACTGTGTAATACCTTAGGTATGCTTCTGAATGATGTAGTCGCTGGGGTTTTGATGGAGGTGCCACAAATATTGGTGCAGGCTGAAATAAATTAAAAGTGAGCATTGTTTCAGAAGAAGCACATTATAAACATATTTATAATCTCATCACTAAAGGAAAATATAGGCTGAACCAGATTTTTTTTACTTTATTTTAAAAATGGGTTCAAAAATGGGTAAACAATGGGATCTCTCCATAAAACAGCTGGTTTGTCTTCAAGAAATTAACTTGGCTTTATTTACACAAATTTAGTACATACCACTTCTGGAGGTGGTACAGGAGGTTGGACAGGGGCCTGGGGCTGAATATGTTGTGTTGGAGGGGCCTGGGTCTGAGTAGGCTGTGGATGCTGGGTAGGAGTCTGGGTCTGATATTGGCTCATTTGCGTCATCTGTTGTAGTGGGTTCATTTGAGGGACTTGTGGTGTTGATGGACTTATTTGACCCATTTGGTTCATAGTGTTCATTTGTTGTTGGAAGTTGAATTGTTGGCTTTGGTTAAATGGTTGTTGATAACCTGGAGATTGACCTGGTAAAATACAGTATTAATGTCAGTGGTGCTACATACACAGAATGAAACAATCAAAGGAAAAAGAAAAAAAAGACAAAGGAAAAAAGGGGAAAAAAGGAAGGAAGGAAGGAAGGAGCAAGCAAGCAAGCAGGCAAGCAGGCAGGCAGGCAGGCAGGCAGGCAGGCAGGCAGGCAGGCAGGCAGGCAGGCAGGCAGGCAGGCAGGCAGGCAGGCAGGCAGGCAGGCAGGCAGGCAGGCAGGCAGGCAGGCAGGCAGGCAGGCAGGCAGGCAGGCAGGCAGGCAGGCAGGCAGGCAGGCAGGCAGGCAGGCAGGCAGGCAGGCAGGCAGGCAGGCAGGCAGGCAGGCAGGCAGGCAGGCAGGCAGGCAGGGCAGGCAGGCAGGCAGGCAGGCAGGCAGGCAGGCAGGCAGGCAGGCAGGCAGGCAGGCAGGCAGGCAGGCAGGCAGGCAGGCAGGCAGGCAGGCAGGCAGGCAGGCAGGCAGGCAGGCAGGCAGGCAGGCAGGCAGGCAGGCAGGCAGGCAGGCAGGCAGGCAGGCAGGCAGGCAGGCAGGCAGGCAGGCAGGCAGGCAGGCAGGCAGGCAGGCAGGCAGGCAGGCAGGCAGGCAGGCAGGCAGGCAGGCAGGCAGGCAGGCAGGCAGGCAGGCAGGCAGGCAGGCAGGCAGGCAGGCAGGCAGGCAGGCAGGCAGGCAGGCAGGCAGGCAGGCAGGCAGGCAGGCAGGCAGGCAGGCAGGCAGGCAGGCAGGCAGGCAGGCAGGCAGGCAGGCAGGCAGGCAGGCAGGCAGGCAGGCAGGCAGGCAGGCAGGCAGGCAGGCAGGCAGGCAGGCAGGCAGGCAGGCAGGCAGGCAGGCAGGCAGGCAGGCAGGCAGGCAGGCAGGCAGGCAGGCAGGCAGGCCAGGCAGGCAAGGCAGGCAGGCAGCAGGCAGGCAGGCAGGCAGGCAGGCAGGCAGGCAGGCAGGCAGGCAGGCAGGCAGGCAGGCAGGCAGGCAGGCAGGCAGGCAGGCAGGCAGGCAGGCAGGCAGGCAGGCAGGCAGGCAGGCAGGCAGGCAGGCAGGCAGGCAGGCAGGCAGGCAGGCAGGCAGGCAGACAGGCAGGCAGACAGGCAGGCAGGCAGGCAGGCAGGCAGGCAGGCAGGCAGGCAGGCAGGCAGCAGGCAGGCAGGCAGGCAGGCAGGCAGGCAGGCAGGCAGGCAGGCAGGCAGGCAGGCAGGCAGGCAGGCAGGCAGGCAGGCAGGCAGGCAGGCAGGCAGGCAGGCAGGCAGGCAGGCAGGCAGGCAGGCAGGCAGGCAGGCAGGCAGGCAGGCAGGCAGGCAGGCAGGCAGGCAGGCAGGCAGGCAGGCAGGCAGGCAGGCAGGCAGGCAGGCAGGCAGGCAGGCAGGCAGGCAGGCAGGCAGGCAGGCAGGCAGGCAGGCAGGCAGGCAGGCAGGCAGGCAGGCAGGCAGGCAGGCAGGCAGGCAGGCAGGCAGGCAGGCAGGCAGGCAGGCAGGCAGGCAGGCAGGCAGGCAGGCAGGCAGGCAGGCAGGCAGGCAGGCAGGCAGGCAGGCAGGCAGGCAGGCAGGCAGGCAGGCAGGCAGGCAGGCAGGCAGGCAGGCAGGCAGGCAGGCAGGCAGGCAGGCAGGCAGGCAGGCAGGCAGGCAGGCAGGCAGGCAGGCAGGCAGGCAGGCAGGCAGGCAGGCAGGCAGGCAGGCAGGCAGGCAGGCAGGCAGGCAGGCAGGCAGGCAGGCAGGCAGGCAGGCAGGCAGGCAGGCAGGCAGGCAGGCAGGCAGGCAGGCAGGCAGGCAGGCAGGCAGGCAGGCAGGCAGGCAGGCAGGAGGCAGCAGGCAGGCAGGCAGGCAGGCAGGCAGGCAGGCAGGCAGGCAGGCAGGCAGGCAGGCAGGCAGGCAGGCAGGCAGGCAGGCAGGCAGGCAGGCAGGCAGGCAGGCAGGCAGGCAGGCAGGCAGGCAGGCAGGCAGGCAGGCAGGCAGGCAGGCAGGCAGGCAGGCAGGCAGGCAGGCAGGCAGGCAGGCAGGCAGGCAGGCAGGCAGGCAGCAGGCAGGCAGGAAGGCAGGCAGGCAGGCAGGCAGGCAGGCAGGCAGGCAGGGCAGGCAGGCAGGCAGGCAGGCAGGCAGGCAGGCAGGCAGGCAGGCAGGCAGGCAGGCAGGCAGGCAGGCAGGCAGGCAGGGCAGGCAGGCAGGCAGGCAGGCAGGCAGGCAGGCAGGCAGGCAGGCAGGCAGGCAGGCAGGCAGGCAGGCAGGCAGGCAGGCAGGCAGGCAGGCAGGCAGGCAGGCAGGCAGGCAGGCAGGCAGGCAGGCAGGCAGGCAGGCAGGCAGGCAGGCAGGCAGGCAGGCAGGCAGGCAGGCAGGCAGGCAGGGAATAAGCAAGCAAGCAAGCAAGCAAGCAAGCAAGCAAGCAAGCAAGCAAGCAAGCAAGCAAGCAAGCAAGCAAGCAAGCAAGCAAGCAAGCAAGCAAGCAAGAACAAAGTCGGTTGGGAATATGTCACACCAAATTCATGCTTTGCAAAATACAACCAAACTTTGACTTCTGCTATGAAATTGAAACACTGAACAAAACTAATGACATAAACTTGCATGTCCCAAGCTGCTCCTCACTGTGTTGGCATGCAATCATGGAATAATATCCCTACCTTGCTGCTGTTGTATGTTCTGGTTTGGCATTTGCATGTTCATCCCAACATTACTACCCAATGACATCTGTCGTTGTAACATAGAACTGTTTTGTTGCATTGATTGTTGGTTGTATGGGTTGTTTACGGTGCTACTTGTACCACTAAACATACCACCTAAAGATTATATATTTTTCAGTTAGAAAGCTGAGAGGGCTCTGGGAATGAGGATGTCCTCTTTTGTAATGCTTTATATCACAGTTCCAAGACACATGGTTGATCATGGTTGCCACAACAACCTAATTACAAAATTTCCTGACTTTTCCCTGACTAAAGTCCAATTTCCCTGACCCACAAATGTTTTCAGTTTGAATGATTCTTCTCAATGGCTTGTGAAGTGAGCAATGGCAATGATATAAAACATACCATACCAGCAATACTGTGTGAACAATAAAATTCCCTGACTTTTCCCTGACTTTTGCTCAAATATCTATTTTTTCCCTGACTGAAAGTGGAATTCCCTAACTTTTCCCTGATCTTGAAAAAAAAATTTTTTTCTTGACTTTTCCGTGACCTGTGGTAATAACCACGTTGCTTCATTTTGCTGTAAACTGTGATGTTGAAAGTCAAAAATAAATCAAACAAAAAGCAACTCCCTCCAAAGGCTGAATCCAACCTTACCTTGTTGCATAGCTTGTGGCGTAACACGCCCTGCCATATACTGGTTAGGTGTCTGGACATTACCAGGTTGTTGAAAATGCCCCTGCATACCAGGTGTGACATTTTGACCCATGCCCATCATTGCCCCACCCATACCCCCTGAGGATATACCCATAGATGACCCAGGAGTACCAGAAGGTGTGGAAATCCTAGGGGGTGGAGGTGATGGGTCAGATTCAACATCTGTGATTGGTGCTTGGTGCCTTGGGAAATAATTTCTGTTAAGAGAAATTACAAGTTAGATTGTGATAGCTAGTAAGAGTACAAACACTAAAAGTGTGCAACTTAAATAGTACTAAATAGTGCTAAATTATGCTAATTCTATTGTTATCGTTTTCTATTGTTCATTTTAGCAAAATAGTGCAAAGTATTGCATGCCTTTAGTGTTTGCACTCTTAAGTGATCGCACTTAATCCATGAAATTGTACTAGCTTAATAATGCAAGATAGCATTATTAAACAATGGAAAACAAAGGATTTTATACTTTTCAGTATAAAGTAGATTTTGTACTTTTTCACGGGTTAAGTGTGATCACTCTACTGGCAGATTCAGCAGTACATACTAGATAAGATACATAAAGTCAAAGTGTGACATTATTAGTCAAAGCAGATTTTGTATGAGTATGAAACGGACTGTGCCATGCCGTAACCGTGTAGTGCCGTGATCTCTATAAGAACATTTGAAATTTTTGCCGTAACCGTGCTGTGACCGTGTGGTGCCATTTTCACAGTCATACGAAATCTACTCTATGAATTATTATTATAAGTACTTACAGATAAAACTACTTGAATTAGAAAGAAGTCAAAACTAGTGTGTGACATGACTGGCAAATGACATTGCTCTTAACAAGTAACTAAGCCACCCCACTTTGGTGTGAAATTTATAAAACAAATAAAGTTATCATCCTTCTAAAATCATCCCTAGATTAACTACAACAAGTAACCAAGAGGCAAACGACCATCTAAAATATAGATTAAGTAGTGCTGTACCCAAGGTGTGTGTTTTCTCTACACATCTCAGTATAATAATAATAATAAGTTAATAAAAAGTTTGATCGTATATTTGAAGTGTAATAAGTTAATACCATGATTATTGACCGAATCAAAATATGGCGGCAAATTTGAATAACTATTGTTCTGGACTGACTAGCCTCGTGTTCACGTGGAAACACAAATGAAAGCGTTTTCACATGAATGAGAGGCTAGTCAGTATAAAACAATAGTCATTCAAATTTGCCGCCATATTTGGATTCTGTGTATAGTGATTTCATACTTAGATCTATCCTGTGGAACAACAATTCTTGGAGGACCAATCAAGTGGACTTCTCTGCAGTGACGAAACAGTTTGGCACTTGAGTTGAAAGGTCTGAGGAAATACAATGATGCATGGTCATCATATTTTAATAATCATGATGGTAAATGTTTTCATAAAATTTCAACGTTTTCCAGTCACTTTTTGAATTGGGCTATCATGTATTAGTATCCACCAACTTGTGGTCTATCATCAATCCTGCATTCCAATTGGCTACTCTACTAGGGAACTATTCATGATAGCCCATGGTTGAGAAAAGTGCTGGTTTTAAAAAGAAAAAGAATGGCAGTTGAATCACGATTTGCAGATGTTTCCTATTTTAAGTTTGACCTACAAGTTGATGGATACTTAAACAATTAGAACTCTTGCTCTCATGGGCCACGATTCACTAGCCCACTTGGCCTATGGCATTGTAGGCTATTGACCCGTAGGCCATTCCAGCTATGGGTCTAATTCTTAATTAGGCTATCAGAGGGCAATCAATAAATTAAGTATTTTACTCACCTAAATCCTCTGCGCTCACGAGTGCAAGTGGTCCAGAAACAGTGATACATTCCATCCTCTATGGAAATAGAACAATTATTTATCAATTATAAAAAGAGGAATTTTTACTAAAAAGACAAGTGTAATTAGGCTAACGTTTTGATGCTGATCCAGCAAAAAGAGGAATACAGCCAATAAACTCAACTTATGAGTACCAAGGACTACGGCAGTACATGAAAAGTGTTGATGATGATAGCCAACTCATCAAGCATCACACTTGAAGTCCCATTAGCAATGTGAAGATGCTGGTAATCTGGCCTTATACCACATATTAAGGATTCCCAGTAAGTGTAAGAGGACTTCTAGCACAATGCTTGACAAGTTGACTATCAGATTTGAAAGATCTCTGATGAGTTCCTTGGCTGGAATGAAACATGCATGTCAGACTAGCCATGCTAGTATGCATTTCCATAAATATGGTTCTTTATAATTTTTTCAGCCGAGGTTAATTTTTGTCCCTTATACCTTGGGGGTTAGGTTTTAGCATTAGGGACTAACTTGGAGAAATATATTTTCAAGTATCTTGGGGTTAGGGTTAGGTCTAGTATTAGAGACTGGACATAAATTGAAAAAGAAAAAAAAAGTTGAAATCTAATTTGACCTTTAACATCTACACTTCACACAAAAAATAGCTATGGGATTTTGGATCTGGTATTTTATCTATGGCATTATATTAACTAACAAAGATTTCAATAGTAAATTTATAAGTTAAACATGAGTGCTTACCTGCTTTCTTGAGATGGTTAGAACTGTCAAGAACATGAACCCTTAAGTCTTGTAGATCCTCATATTGATAGTCACAACCACGCCAAAAACAATCATATACAAACATACTGGTCGATGATTGGCTACGATGTGCATTCTATAGGTATATCAATTTAGGTAACATCCGGTAAATAAACTGATTTTAAGAATAATTCTTAAAATTATTAAATAAATAAGAACCTTTTGAACTAGTAAGACTTGCATTTGTGAATGAATTCAGCATTCCTAGGCAACTTTTCACTCACTGCCTTTGGTCCTCTGAAAGAGAGACATCTGGGCAAAGCCTGCGCTGTACAGTGTCTCAACATTTTGATTGGATAAGGTATAAAATAATGTTCACCAAACTAAACCAGGGGACATGGCATATGTTTTCATTTATATAATACTAGGCTATTTAAACTGTGGCCCACGAGGGCAAGAGGTCTAACTGTTTTAGTATCCACCAACTTGTAGGCCAAACTTCAAATAAGAAACATCTGAAAATCACGATTCAGCCACAATTCTTTTTTCTTTTCAAAACAGTTGCTTTTCTCAACCATGGACTATCACGAATAGCCCCCTAGTAGAGTAGCCAATCAGAATGCAGGATTTGTGATAGACCACAAGTTGGTGGATACTAAAAGGAAATAAACCATGATTAATACATTACCCACCTCGTTATCAGGCTGACTAAGCTGTAGCTGTGCTTTTGCTTCATACTCAGCCTTCAATGCCGCACTTGCATTACGCCACTGAAAATTTATTTTTTAAAATAAAAATCAGAGTTAGGGTAGTAGTTGGTAGCAAAAATATTGACATATGCTGTAATGCAATAACAGTGATTCCCAGCAATTAGTATTACAAAAAGAATTATTTTGTAAAAGTATCACTAATCATTGTCATCTTTACTGTCACTATCAACACTGACCACACTATCATCACATTACTACACAGGAAAAAAGGTCAATTCCCAGCTTGGGTCAAACATGGGGCTTCCCTGGGTCTAACCAGGGAATCTCTGGGAATCTGTTCTATTTTACAAGTTTGAGTATTACAGATTTCCAAAGTAAAATAGAACAGATTCCCCGTTTAGACCCAGGGAAACCCCAAGTTGGGAATTGACATTTTTTTTTCCTGTGTTACAATCACCATAATCACCATTTTCTACATAATCATCAATAAGCCCGAATTGTAATTTAACATTTTGACCCCCTCTCTGTACCAGAATCTTTTTCAAGAACTTTCATATTCAAATTTTAAATTCCTTGGAAAATACAAACTAAGACAGTAGTCTTAATTAGTGAACAAAAACTACTTGAAAAGGATTCTGGTATAAAGAGGGGATCAAAACATCATCATACTTAAGGCTTATTAAACCTGACTCATTAGGATACAGAAGCAACACAATAGCTGATACATACATTGACTGACTTTACATTTACTTGGACTTATACAATATCTGTGAGGTGGTTGACATGTTTGTCATGCCCATAAATATGTTCTACCATTCTCACTACTAGCAGAGGGGCGGATTTAGGGGAGGGGTGCAGGGGGTGCGCACTCCTTCCTGAGACAACTTTGAGTCCTTTTTTCTCAATATTTTTCCAAAATATCCTCTCAACAGTTTCCAATTTAACCCTCTCCTGAAGACGGTGCACCCACTACTGAAAATAATCCTGGATCCGCCCCTGTAGCAAAGTCACCAATAAACCACACAAGTCAATTCTGTGATGTAATATTACCTCTTCACCAATGACTCGACTGATTTCACCAAAGACATACTCTGGATGTTCTCTCCTGAGAGACAACCTTCTTTCATAGGCAAACAGCAGATATGCTGACTGGCTTCGAGGCTTTTTCTGTTTCTGTGAAAATAACATCCTGCTATCAGTAAAAGTTAAGAAGAAGAAAACAGACAGCATAGATGCAGAGTGAGTCAATATCAGATTTGCTTCGCACTAATTAAAGTCATCCTGTATCTCCTTATCTTAGGTTTTTCAATTACTGTTGGTATCAAAAAATCTGCCATTTTGTTTCTAAAAATAGCATATTTTCAAATTTTAAAAATTCATATCTTCGGACTGAATAATGATAGCTGAGATATTTTTTCAGCTATATCTCCCATTTTAAGTGTTCTTTTAAATACAGTGATCAGATTTCTCTAATTCTGAATTTCAAAATTTTGCAGCACAATAATGATGTCATTTTCCCACCAAAAATGAGAAAATCAAAAATTGAAAAAGATACGATTTGTTGCCTTGGTACCTACTTTCATCATGCCAAGTTTCATTTTCATTCCCTTAAAACCCAAGAAGTTGAATAACCCTTGCCAATTTTGGCGTCATTTGTGGCCGACATGTATGACAGCGATAACTTGCTATGCAAGCAGGGGCGTATCTAGGATTTTTCAAAGGGGGGTCACGCGCACAATTTCCACTTTTTAAAACTCTATACCTTCCCTTCTATGTTCCTATTCTTATATTTTCTATCATTCCCCTGACTTAGAAAGGGGGGTCACAGGCACCCTAGGACCCCCCTCTAGATACACCCCTGGCAAGACTGTTGTAATGAACAAGGTTTAAGAACCTCAAAGAAGGTGCCCTAAAAAGAAGTGCTTTGAAATGGGAGATATTGGAGTAAGGCAAGGCAAGCTGAAGGTGAGAAAGGACAGTAAGAACACCTCTGGTCAAATCCATGATTCTATGCTCAGGCTGGCATCATTTGCACTAAAATTGTAACCTTATATCTAATGAGCTTTTATCACGTATTTTTAAATTCGTAAAACAGAAAAAGAGTTACCATAGCTGGAAAGAGCATGTTAAAATTAGCAAGACAGTGAAGTTTGAAGGAGTTAAATCCAAAACTCGCTAGAATATGAATTTTTGAAAAGTGTGAATTTGTAAGAAAACCTTTGCTGGTAGGCATCTCTTGCCTACCAGCGAATGTTTTCATACAAAATTTCGATTTCAGAAAATTCATATCTTTGTGAATTTGAAAGTTACTTCATTCAAACTTCACAGTTTTACTAATTTTGACGTGCTCTTTCCAGCTATGGTAATTATATTTCTGTACTGTGACTTTTGGAATTACATGATAAAAGCTCATTGGCTTCTGAGCTTGTTACCACATCTTTGCCAGAGCACTTCTTTATTCCTGGGTACTGACATAGTGTTCAACATAAAAACTAAGCAACTCTCTTCCTTCTAACTAGTTGGTACCCTGTTGAGCTGTCTGCTTGCCTCTAATGGACTTTACATAGTGTGTAATAGAATGTATAATTAGACATACATTCATACAACAGTCACTTACTTTTCCAGAGTCTACAGAATCAAGTGATGTTGAAGGAGAAACACTTCTATCTCCAGCAGCCATCATGTCTTGATCTTCAAACAATAGTGGAGAAGGGACCTAGACAATAAAAATACATACAAATTATTATCATCATTTAATAGGATTAGGATTACCATTTTATAGGATTAGGATTACCATTTTTATTTAGGATTATTAGGATTAAAGTTAGAATTATCATAATATTGTAAAGTGCCATTGAGCTGCTGGAAATGGTACTATATAAATATTTATTCATCATCATTATTATTAATAAATGCCAATGAAAATGCACTTTAAGGGACTGGTCATTATTTACAGGGGGGGGGGGTGGCTGGTGGAAATGAAAAAGGTACTGCTCAATTTTTGATGGCCCCTCCCCCCTTTCTACATACATACACACATAACATTCTTACAGAGTGAGCATAAAAATCTGGGGGGGCTGGTGGAAATGAAAAAGGTACTGCTCAATTTTTGATGGCCCCTCCCCCCTTTCTACATACATACACACATAACATTCTTACAGAGTGAGCATAAAAATCTGGGGGGGCCCCCTCTATTTCTCTATTTCAACCAGCACCCCCCCTCCCTGTAAATAATGAGCCTGTAACTTCCACTCATGGACACTATAATTATTACACTATCACTATACATACCTTGAGTGGACTGATGCTTTCTTCAAAGTAGTAAAATTCTTCTTCATAGCAGTTCAATGAAAGAGAGTATCTCTGGCAGAAAGACAATAACATCTACTGTAAGTTATTGATTAGTTTAGATTATCATTTGTAATAGTCTCGAGTGGTCTTGTAACTATGCTGTGTATAATACTTTGTACATTCCTTGTACATTACTCTCTCACCCTCGGAACACACGCATGCGCACTCATACTGTTATGCATCTCATTATATCATTAAGACAATCAGAATGCAATCAAACAATCAAAATGCAAATGCCATCTGGCACCAGTAATTGAACTACAATGTGACACAATATGACACCTTTAAGCCCTTCAGCTTGCGGAATTGTCCTTCTTCTTCATCATAGCGTGCTTCATTTAGATAAATGTCTTTCTCTGGAATTTCTGTAGGACGACCTGAAATTTACCAATCAAAAATTAACATGTTTCAAAGACAGCCGCAAGAGTCAAAATCTTTGTGAAAGATCTGAAGAAAAATCTACAGTAATGTCAACCACAAGCACACTACCACCTGGAGAGAAATTTGATAAAATTCCGGGACCCCCCCAAAAACAACCCTGTTAAGGCCAATAAATTATTTACATGGTGCAACTTTTGCCTACAACAGTTGCATGCAACTTGCTAACGACATATTTTAGCGGCTATTTACATACATGCAACTTTGTATGCAATAGTTGCAGACGAGTTGTAGGCTTGATTTACATGACGCAATTTGTGTTGTATGTATGTCATAAGCAAATTGCATGCAAAAGTTGTAGGCAAAAGTTGCACTGTGTAAATCGACCTTTACAGATTAAGGACTACAATGTTAAAATTTCATTAGTTTTCAGTGACTTTCTGTAAGGCTTCAAAAACCTTGCTAAGGATGCAGATTCAAATGCAGAATGATGTATACATTCTTGGCCAATAGATAAATATAATCAGTGTTAAATAATATATCTCATATAATCTCTGATAGATAATCAAAGTTTATTATTAATAATAAATTAATAATAAATACTTACATCTCATATAGTCTCTGATAGACAGTACCATACATTTTCCAACAATACTGTTGACAGGTGAGGTTTCTTCAAGTGAACTAAGATAAACTTCTTGTTCATGGAACATCTTTGTAGGAAGGTGTTGGGTCTCTCCTGGTCCAATGAACCATGGACCATGTAACCAAGTATTCCCGCTGGAACAGAATAAGTTATAATTCATATGAATATAACTAATGTATGCCTAACTATATGACTATTGTATGTCTAGCTTAAATATGACTGTTAGAAATGATAACCTCTAGCATTCAAGGCAACATTTACACAAGACAAATTCAAGTCAATTGAGGTACCCCATCCAAGAATTGCACTCAGAGCCACATAGGTGAGACTGGCACTTTTACTGACCAGACACCCCTTATTAGCTCCCTCAGAGGGTTGTCCAATACACTCAACTAGATTCCGATGGAAAATACATATTTCCATTGGAGTCTAGTCGTAAGAAATATAGAGTTTGGGTTTCCTGATGTTAATTTACTGATTATTGTTATCACCTAAGTTTTGGGTTTCCTGTGCATGTGGGCATTGAAGGACTTAGTGTCTTTATTGAAAAAAAAAATTTTTTCTGTGTTGT
Organism: Telmatactis stephensoni; assembly: GCA_029948255.1. NCBI lineage: Eukaryota > Metazoa > Cnidaria > Anthozoa > Actiniaria > Isophelliidae > Telmatactis > Telmatactis stephensoni. The sequence continues at coordinate 158,973 of JALIZF010001679.1, read as the reverse complement.
TCACGGATTTGTCCATTGGAACCATTGGAACAGATGGAGTGGCTTGAAGGGTCTCATAAATGTTGCCATTTAAAAGTATGGGTTTCCTGTGTTTATTATTTACAGGGCGACAGGGTAACCATAGATAAGAATTGGAAAAGTCTGAGGGGTGGGTTCCTGTGTAAATCGACTTCAGGATAAACAGTTTGTCCTTTATACTAGATTATGAAGGGCTACCGATATTTAGTCGATTGGACTCCAATGGAACCATTGGAGTCAACTAGATTCCATTGGAATTCTCAAAATTCTAGTCGTGAAAACTCGAGATGTGGGTTTCCTGTGTAAATTGACCACAGGGTAACCATAGCTTGTCTTTTACACTAGATGGTGAAGGCCTCTGATATTTAGTCCATTGGAGTCCAATGGAACCATTGGAGTCGACTAGATTCCATTGGAATTCTCAAAATTCTAGTCGTGAAAACTCGAGATGTGGGTTTCCTGTGTAAATTGACCACAGGGTAACCATAGTTTGTCTTTTTCACTAGATGGTGAAGGCCTCTGATATTTAGTCCATTGGACTCCAATGGAACCATTGGAGTCAACTAGATTCCATTGGAATTATCAACATTCTAGTCGTGAAAACTCAAGGTTTGGGTTTCCTGTGTGAATTGACTAGGGGTGAAGGCCTCTGATATTTAGTCGATTGGAGTCCAATGGAACCATTGGAGTCGAATTGATTCTATTGGAATTGTCAAAATTCTACTCGTGAAAAATCAAGGTTTGGGTTTCCTATGTAAACCGAACAAGACGGCCCTCCAGATAATTGCGAATCGATTACAATCGATCCATTGCAGTCGACTAGATTCCAGTGGAACGTAAAAAGTCTTCTCGTAAAAGGAGCTAAGGAGCGGGTTTCCTGTCTACTTATCGTTTGCTTTTAAATATGGCCGCCGTGGAGAGTATGAATGTTGTTATGTCTTGAGAAAGTAACATCTTATCACCGTTATGAGAGTTTAGAAATTCTGCAAACACTATTTAATTTGGTGCCATGTGAAATCATGGTCAAGCTGTTTCCGTTATTTACGATCGAAAAATTTGGAAACCTATTAGAGCTTAAAACTTTGCGAGGAAAAGTCAGTATGGTCTGTATTTACTTCTCACATTGGAGTTCTATAATACTCTGGCGAAATTCCATCATGAGAGGAAATTTTACAACAAGATTGAGAATATAAACGCTGAACCAAACATTGGTACGTACATCTTGGAGAAAATAAGTTTCATCGGTTTCTTTGTAGCTTAAGCAATGTTTTCTATTTGGAGTTATTAAAGAGGAAAGACATAAGAAGTTTGGAGAAGATTATTCTCCTTTCTCGTGTTAAGAATATTTATATGGAAGATTTCAGCTTAAGGTAAGAATTTGTGGTCAAGGAAATCACTTCCCTTTTTATCTTGAAATACCAAAATAAAAACAGCCTTATTATTCACTGACAGGAATAGTACAGAACCTATTCTCTTAATCATTATCTATACTGCAATAATATCTGCTTTGTCTAGAACTAAGAATGCTGTAACAGTATTTTGTATGTTTAAATCAATATATATTTAATTAAGACAGCCCAGCAGGTAAAAATTACAATATCAGTTGTAGAAATATCTCAACAATTCTTTATTTTAACAACTGCCCTTTGAATATACTTTGTTTATATAGTCAGTTGTTTAACCACCACAAATGAAGCATGGTAATCTAGAATACTGTAAATCCCCCCAGGCACTGCATGGATTAAAATTAAATGGTACATATCCCACTTGAATTTTCTTTGGGGCACTTGGTAAGTTGGTATTCATGAGGTAAATGCTGAGGGGGTAGAGAACGAAACAAGCTGAAAGCTATGGTAATTCTCCCTGTATTGCTCAGTTAAATTCCCCACACATGTCGCACGGGTGGGGGATGTTGGAGACAACTGTCTAGTGGATTATATCAAATTAGGAGGAAAATTAGATTAATTCAGAGTTCCCCCTACCTCTACTCTCAAAATTTTTATGCTGTGTATCTTATGTTACTAGGAGATTTTAATGAGAATATTTAAAATTCATCATTATAATTTAAGATATTGTCTTTGATAATAGATAGGAGCTTTCTACACAACACTGGTTTTGAAATATTTCATCAAATAAACTATATAGGATCAATTTTTAACTTATCATTTCTGAATGGGACACACCCATTTAAGGTAATTGGCCTATACAAAACACAGCATTGGTTTTACTGTCTCAATTTCATCTCTTCTTGGCTATAACATAAAATGGTAACTTCCCTAACAGTGAATTTTGTTTCCTTAATTCTTAAAAATCTGGTAACACAAAACTAATTTCTAGGCAGAGTACCATTTGAAGTTGAAACAGTTGTTCAATTCACAGGAAATTTCAAAAGAATACAAACAAGAAATTAAAGTGACTGTGTAATTTTGATGTAACATCCGTAACACTGCTTTCTTGATTGAGATCATTTTCTGTCTAACTATTTGAAGAATATGCTTTATGCAAACCAGAATAAAGTATTTCAGTGATTTAATATTCCTTTTGACTTAATAACTATAGTTGTTGTTGTTGTTCAATTAGCTTAATATTCATTGATGTATCCTTCATTTTATTAACAGGTCTTCAATCCATGGCACTTTTAATTTAGAGGGATGCATAGCTTCACCAATAAAATTTAATGATCATGCAAAATTTCTTACTAGGTCATGTGTTGTGATAGCAATGACTGTCATCATGTTTGGGAGCATCAACAATTATGTATCACCTCAACAATATTGGATACCCCTTGACTACATTATTAATTTAGAAGTTGAAGAGATTTTGGAGCACATTTAAAGTCTGGCCTTTTTGTAGGTCTTTGAACTAACAAGGTATATTAATGTAATCACAATGATATATTTTCAACTGAAAAAAAAAGAAAACCTCAAAAGGTAGGGTACCTAATAAAGCTATGAGAATTTGTATAGCGTTCTTGTCAATTCAATAACTTTTTATAATTGATGTCTCATCCAAGAGTTGAACATAAACTGCAATTGAATGCTATAGTTTGTGTTTTATTATAATTACTATATAGTCATGATGTTTGTGTTTGTGGGGGTAACGAGAGGTTGTATTAATTAAGTGAAAGGGACTGACATGAAAATGTTTAGCACAATGTTATGCTGTTCAGACCAAGTGTAGTGAGGCTGGACAAATAAACAGGATTTGAATATTTTCAGTGTGAGCTAACCTGACTGAGCATTTTCTCATGACCTTTCTTGTTATAAAAGAAGTTATAAAAGTTTGTAATTAAAAAATAGAAAAATGTGTGTGAAAGAGCAGGCCGGCCATATGGGTTTCTTTTTTGCACTAATGCGTATGGTTGCAATCATGCACATAAGTTTTATTTATTGTAAGTTGTGAAATATGGATTAAGATTATTATTATTGTTTTATTGAAGATTTATTGTCAATGTATTAAAATGGTAATTCTTGGATTCAAAATTAAAGTTGAAATATATTGTTGGTCACAACTTGCATTCCCTGAAGAATGACTTAAATATATAACAGATTTAACACTAGTTAATTCTGCAATGTTGGTTTCCATTTGTTAATAGCACTTGACTTGCAGTGTATTGTTATTAAATTGGATTCGTCTTGAAATGCTTTCAATATACACACCAAGATTGATTTAAAATAAAATCTGAATGCAATGTAAATGATTGTATTGGTATGTTTAAGAGTAACTCAAAACATGTGCAATAAGCTAACTAGTGTTCTCAAAAATTTATTATTGTTGAATTAATGTTGAATATACGCCTGAATAAATTGGATAGGCTAATAGTTATTTTTTTGTGACTATTTGAATGAATTTCCCTTGATAAAAGATATTTTTTGTTAATATATTTTGTTGGTTGAAAACTGTCATTCTTATCAGAATGATAATAGATACCACTAGATGTGTGATTTTGGTTTTCATTTGTAAAAGAACAGAACAATATTTTCAAGTATTTGGAAACGGCGTATAACACTATTAGGAGTTTTGAAGGACAATTATTTAAAGTGATTTGGTTTCTTGTTTTACAGCCAACAAAACTGGGCGCGATACTGGTATCGTAATGCTTTGCCGAAACGGCGTATAACACATTAGGAGTTTTGAAGGACAATTAAGTGATTTGGTTTCGTGTTTTACAGCCAATAAAAGGCAATACTTGTATCGTAAAAATACTTCTATTAACCTTCAAGGCTCTACATGGTATCGCTCCTGTCTACGTTCAAGAAATGATCTCTAAATACTCTCCTACACGTAATCTTCGCTCTTCTTCTCATCTGATGTTATGTACAAAGCTATATAACCTTAAGTGTTATGGTTATCATTTGTTTTCTGTTGCTGCTCCTCTACTATGGAACTCTCTCCCTGTATCTGTAAGAGACATAACTTCTTTGGAATCCTTCAAGACTAGTGTCAAGACTTATTTATTTAAACTGGCCTACAATTTATAATTTTTCTTTTTAATTTTTAATTTTTATACAGCGCCTAGAACTGACTTGTATAGGCGCTCTACAAGCCTTTTATATTATTATTATTATTATTATTATTATTATTATTATTATCGTAGTTCTTTGGAAACGGCGTATAACATATTAGAGTTATTTTGGTTCCATTGTTGGACGACTAGAATTTTGCGATTCCGATCGATGGCGAGTTTTGATTTTGCAAGGAGTTTTGACGGACAATTAAGCGAATTGATTTCGTATTTTACAGCCAACAAAAGGCGATACTTGTATCGTAGTTCTTTGGAAACGGCGTATAACATATTAGAGTTATTTTGGTTCCATTGTTTGACGACTAGAATTTTGCAATTCCGATGGAATCTACTTGTCTCCAATGGAATCGATTGGATTCCATTTGTCAATGCCTCATGCTTGGTTGAGAAATATGAATTGGGTTTCCTGTGGACAGTAGCACAGGACACCCACATTAATCTGTGTTGTATTATGTGGGTTTCCTGTGTAGATAGTCACGACTGGACTCCAATGGAAAAATCATTTTTCCATTGGAATCTATGCGACTGTATTGGACATGTGTGCTCCCTCAGTGAGATTCTCAACCTACACACTCAGGTATTTTCTTTGTGACAACCTTGAGTATTGTTAAGAGGAACTAATTATTGTGAATCAGATATAAATTGCTATCGTCATGATGGTGGGATGGTCTAGACAGTGGGAAAACTGTCACCACCTGACACCCTACGTGGCAAAATAGATCATCACTTCCACATATTAAATAATAAGACTTAAGATCACATGTGCATGTTAGAATGAGTACAAAGTGAAGGAGAAGAAGAAAGTGAATGAAAAAGAGAAAACAGGCAAGAGGGATGAATAAGAGAATAATTCCCGTCTTACTTCCCATCTGTTGACACGTGAGGGAGAAGTACAAGTGAATTAAAATAAAGAAAGGAAAAGAGAACTGGGACAAGACTTGAGAAGGGGATAAGGAAATAATCTTACTTTCTATCTGTCCACAAGCGATCTATTCTTGCGATGTAAAGATAGTCTTCATCTGACCTTAAGTAAACACAGTCACCTAGAACAACACAGAGCATTATAAAATCAACAATATATATATATCAACCAATGTATCACCATGAATTTATGCAACAATTCATTCAACAATATACACTAGAAAAGGAATTATTTATAGCTGTCTGAATGAATTATCTGTCAGATGATGATCCATCTCAATACAAATTGGTAGTAAGATTAATTTGAATATTAGACAAAACATATCTAAAGTGACCCCCTCACCCCTCACATACAATGACTGTCTAATAAATCACTTGCAACTACCATGCCATCCTTTGAGGAATGGAGGTTGTCCCATTGAGCACCACAACTGGAAACTGCTCTATTTTCAAAATGGTCTCACTTTTAATTTGAGTACATTACAGTAATCACTTATAAAGACTTACCCAACTTGTATGGTACTTCACCAAGGCAGTATTGTTCATAATGTACACAGCCATCATTGGTAGTGTTGTCAAGAGTGACATTCTAAAATAAAATACATCATGGAATTTATATATCAAACATTTCATACAAAGAGAAAAATCAATAAAGGAACAATAAACCATTGCGAATCAGCAATCAATCGCTATCGTCACGATGGTGGGATGGTCTAGACAGTGGGAAAACTGTCACCACCTGACACCCTACGTGGCAAAATAGATCATCACTTCCACAAGCAAGACCAATGCTCCATTACCAATTGAAGAATTGCCATAAAAATGTCTGTCTAGTGATTATATATTAAGTGACTTTTTAGATGATTTCTCAAGTTTTTGCAAATGGTCCAAAATGCTATTGCTGGACTTCGCTAAAAAAGTAAAGCACTATATTTAGCATTGGAAGTTCCTTCAGCTAGAATTAAGCTATATCATTGATCTTGTTACATCAATCAGTAATGATTAATGGTTGATATAACAAGATCATGCAGTGATATGACAAAACCACCCAACAAGGAAATATTAGATATAGAATTAAGCTGGTCTCTGGATATCAACCAAAAGTCGCTTAGGCCATTTTTATGGACACCCATCAATAAATTATCCGTTATCAACAACACCCATACCCTTTTGGAGTCTGTCTCAGAATCATCACTGTCATCTGTATCCATGACAACAGGTTTCTGCTGCTCATTTGGTGCAAACACTGAAGGAACTCTCTTGGGTGTCAACACAGCCTCTCTTGTTACCATGGTAATATTGGTGGTCTGGGAGGGCCAAATCTGTAGACAAAATATTTTGTGTGAAAAATGGATATTAAAGCTACTGAATTGAAATATCGACATTGTGATGAATTATCAGAAAGATAAATGACGGAAGGAATGTGCCTGGTTCAAGTGACATTCTCATCGACATAACCATAAGCATAAGAAAATACAACTTACAGTTTTGTTTCTTATGCTTATGACTGTGCTTATGTTGCCATGTGAACCAGGCCATAGAAGTAAATTGAATGGGTAGGGATACATGGATAGGATAGAATGAGAAAAGTAAAGAAGGATGAATAGCAATGGGATGGGATGGGAGGAGATATTGACAACAATAAGAAGGGACAGATAAAAAGATAAACAAGAATGGGATAGAACGTAAATAGTGAAATGAAGCTTTTAAAGATATAAAGAATAAATAGAAGGGGGGACAAGGACAAATTACAGAAATAATGATGATTACTCTCAAGTCATCATAGATGCTAATATATTTTTCATCTATGATATGGAATGATCATTATTTTATTAGTAATAATACTTACTTTGATCTTCTTGAATGATTTTGTTCTCACAGAGTATCTCGACTCACAAACATAAACATCTTCATCTTTGAATCCCTACACATACAAAAAAGTATACAAGTCAATGTTTGTCATGTGATGTCTAACCAAACATAGTTGATTGAACAGACCTCTGGTTTCTGCTTTAAGTAGTCCTTGACTGTCATGACGTAGCATTTCCCAAGTACTTTGCTTAACTTGGAGGGAGAGTAATAATCACTTTTAAATACTTCCTACGATGAACACAACAACAAAATGTTAAAAATAATAACAAAAACTGTATTTTGTAGAGGGTGACAGACAATTTAATTACTGGGAAATTGTACTGCTAACCAAGTAGCCCCCTAGTAAATAGAAAATAAAGTCCACACCGATTGAAAACTGGACAAAACCTTGATAGTTGAACCTCTACACAACATCCACCTTTGGAACAGAATATGTGGCTACTGTAGATAGGTAGTCATTGTACAGGGGTTTCATTATACAGTAAATATATGGATCAGATTGATGGTGGCCATTGTACAGATAACTAAGACGTTTCATTAGGTAGAGTAAATGGTGTATGGATCAAATCGATAGTGAAGACAGAAGATGTTGTCCATTGTAGAGAGGTGGTCATTGTACAGAGGTCTTGATATAGAGTAAATGACTGTATTGATCAGATTGATGGTGAGGACAGAAGATGCTGGTCACTGTGGAAAAGTGGCTGTTATTGGAGGTTCATCTGTACTTCTTCTATGAATGTCAACCTCCTTGTGAATCAGACATAAATTGCTATCGTCACAATGGTGGGATGGTCTATGACAGTGGGAAAACTGTCACCACCCGACACCCTACGTGGCAAAATAGATCATCACTTTTGCAAGGAGACTAGACATTAAAAAGATTTAGTGAATGAGAAGAAAAGAGAAAGGAAATGCACTTGGTGAATCCCCTATACTTCTCACTGCCCCTAAGGTGTGCCACCTCTGAGGGAATTTGGGTAGGCAGGGGTGTCCATCTTACAGTGGTACTGATATACAAATCAGAAGCTGTATAGAGGATCCAGAAGACATTTTAGAAGAATATTGAGAGAAAAGGTTTCGAAGTTGTGTCAGGAGTGAGTGCGCCCCCCCTGCACTCCTTCTCTAAATCCACTTTGAGAGAGTGTATAGTGGAAGTCTACCTTTTCCAGGAACTTTCTTGTAGCCAAGTGAAAGGTTTCCTCTGGTCTGTAATACCAGTTTCCATAAAGCCACTACGTGAAGAAAAAAAATGGAACATAAGAATTGACAAACACAAGAATATGAGAATTCAAAAATAAAGGGAAAGTTAGAAGAGGAAACAAGTGTGGAATGAAGAGAAGAGAAAGGAAGGGAAGGAAGGGAAGGGAGGAGGGAAGGGAGGAAGGGAGGAAGGGAGGAAGGGAGGAAGGGAGGAAGGGAGGAAGGGAGGAGGGAGGAGGAAGGAAGAGTAAGGAGGGAAGAGAAGGAGATAGGGATAATATGGTCCACTTTAGTCATTGTATTCATTACCTTTTCTCCTGATGTGTCCTGTCCAGAGTTTTTCCACCAGAACAACATGAGGCTGTAACTTTTCCTCCCTATATACATACAAAATAACATCAATCAAGACCCATGCATATACTGTATATAATCATCAACAGCAGAAAAAATTATCAGACAGATCAACAAATTATCTTTCATCAGTCTTTGACAAACATATATTAAAATGGGACAAAGTAGAATAAAGTATCTTGCTCTTGTAACATAAATAGTGGCCAGTGGCATGGAATGTGCACCTGTGATCACAGTGCAATGCAACCATTTATGGTATTGCATATTATTCAAATGTAAACATATCTCAGTGATAACAGTAGTACCTTGGTTCAACAAAAACAAAATCACCAACATTGTAAGCTGTCTCCCCTAAGAATAGCTTCTTTGACTCCTGATTCATCATCAGATGCCTGAAAAAGTAACAAAATGAAACAACAATTTTAGCCCATCGTGAAAAGAGAGAGTTAAGAAAAAATAGAGTGGAGAAGTGGGGGAAAATAGGGCAGGATTGCGTTGCTGCAAACAATTCTCAGGATAGCAGAATTGAGCTAAATAATATAGCAGGATGATTTCAAAAACCTATTTTAGACCCTCTAAAAACACTTTGGGGATGTGAGAATGAAAACTTGAGCCAGAAGCAGGTCCAAAAGAAATTGAGTGGGATTATGATTGCGGTAAAAAATTGTCAGGATTGCAAAATTTAATAGAAAAATAATAGTGAGATTTCAGAACCCTATTGTGGACTTTCTGAAAACCCTGTAAAAACTACCAAAAGAAGCTAGATTTTATTTAGAGACCATATCTGCAGTCGGATGATAAATAATTAGTAAATTTTTAGCAGAACATTTTATTGACTTAATGTGGATCTGTCTGTAGTCTCTAGTTTTGCTTACAGCATTATCTTTCCCCTCTGTCTTTTCTTGTGCTTTCAGCTTCTCATCTTCCTGTGTTTCCTGATCTGCCTTCTTCTTGCGTTCATCATCCAGTTCCTGGACAAGATGCCGCCTGGTAATCAAGAGTGCTGGAGAGATGAATCTTTCTCCATCTTTACACAACTTGTCTCGTTGGTTGACAAAGTGAACTTGTAACTCAACAGCATCGTCATACATCTGTAAAAAATTCAAACCAGATTATTCATGTGGGTGGCATAGTTGGCTGGCTGAGTGGTCAGAGGTCATTCACCACTGTGGTCCTGGTTCAAGTCCCAGCTTGGTTGCTGGATCATAGCTAAATCAAGTTTGTTTCATTTGGTTGCCGAGTTGTAAGGCATTTTTATTTCACAATGTCATAATAGTATAAAGGTTATTACAGATAATTAAGTAGCCTCATTTCATGTCAACTTGGTCATTTAAGTTACAGATAAAGAGAAGACAACTCACCTCACAGTCTGAACTGGCTGATCTTTCTTGCTTTCTCAAAAATGGAAAACAGATCTTCCTGCAGTTTATCCAGTCTTTTGTAATACCCCTACAAAAAGCAAAAGTAAATATTCAACAAATTCCAGTAATGTAAAGAATTAAAATATTGTTCGGTTCTCAATGTTTTCACTTACTCTTTTCAGGTTTTCACCAATGCCCTCCAATGTGATTGCACTGTTGAAAATATATTAAATAGACATATACATCAACCTTTTATTGGGTCATTTATAAATAATAAATTCAATGATATTTATGAACCAAATTATAAAGGATCAGTATGTATATGCTGTCTTCATAGATGTGTGGTAGTATACGATGGCAGGCAACCATCACTACCATCACCCTACGACGCAAATTACATCATCATATCCAAATTAGGGTTAATCGATGACTGGTTCCTTGTGATATATTGTTTCCAATAAACTTCTCAGTAGACTCTAAGACCTAGTCAGAATTCTTACTATTAAATTCTCCATATTCCAAAACCACCCCTAATATAATAATCACTTAACTTGTCACTTGAAAAAGGATGGAGGGTAGTACAGGTTGCCTATTAGCAAATGGGTGAAGCAAGGCAAGCAATGGCAAGAGGTAACCATGGCAACCTAGTCACCTGTCACACTGTTCATACAGTGGAAATGTTTACATACCTTATCCTCAGAGGAGGGTGGGTGGGGCAAAGGCAAAAAAAGGGGAACAACTTAATAGCAAACAGAGCTACAGTGAAGCAAACCATGAGGTAAATGACAGCAAGCATGCATGCATGAACCAGGTATAAACACACCACTGGCCAGCTCTCCACTCCAAGTTAACTTGCTTAAGAATAACTACATATATGTATCATGTGCATGTTTTATTTAGCATAGCTTATTACTGTCAATTTGACTTACTTTCCACTGTGTTTTACAGAGAGTTCAACAAGAGAATCACTGAAACACCTCCCTTCCTCATCCTAAATAGAAGTAGAAAATATTACAAAGAGATCTACAGCACAAGCTTGGTTTTGACTTGTGGTATAGTTGCAAATATAGACTGAGGTATTTGAAGGGATACTGGCAATACTGTACAAACTTGGCATTATACATACCACATGTTGCATGGTTGAGTCATAAAGAGTGTTTAAAATCTTTTGCACCAAGAATGGAACATGGGGGATCTTGTTTTCATCACCTTGTAGATATTCATGAAATAATAATGTTAGCATTAATCTCACTGCATTGAAGGGTATCATGAGCTCCATTACAAGTACAAATTAAAGCAAGTAACCTCCTGTACCTGATCCCATATGTAACTGAACTGTCTGATTGGAAAATTTTTGCAGCAGATGAAGTCAACGGGTACAATCAAATAATATTGTGCTATTGGTATCATTATTATAATTATCATTTATCACCATCGTTATCATAAATTATCACCATCATTGTCATCAATGCCATGTTTATCATTATATCCTCGTAGTACATACAATAAAAATTGGATTGTTTCACCTACCAACTAATTCTGCTTTCTTTCTAAGAAGTGCTCTCAGCAAACTTAGGGCATCCTGTATACAAAATAATATTCATTTCAAATTATACAACTATAAGTAACTGCACTGCAATTTATACTTAGAGTAGATTTCGTATGACTGTGAAAACGGCACCGCACGGTCACGGCACGGTTACGGCATGAATTTCGAATGTTTTTATGGACATCACGGCACTGACACGGCCACGGCACGGCGCGGTCCATTTCACACTCATACGAAATCTGCTCTATGAGGCCAACAATTGAAATTTCTGCCTTGAACATGCCATGCCAAGACGGTGCCATTTTCATAGTCATACTAAAAATTAACCTCTAAAAGCACTGGTAAGGCTCTGCCTCGGGAAACATTGGCGGTCTCAGGACCACAAAACATACTGTTTCCCTCTGTCCCAGTCAATAAGTGTTAGTTATTTAATGATGATAACCAATTCAGCGTAACTAATCTCACAATGGGTCATTGAAAAAAAGCTACAAATAGAATACCTTACCTTATAGACTTGAGAGTCAGGTTCATTGTATCGACAAGCATTATCAAACATGAGATGAAAATCTGACATGAAGTCATCTAGGGTTTGGTACTGGTCACCATTTAATTTAGACTGTATCTTAGCCATGTCTATTGGTTTCTTGATCAAAGTGTAGTAATCAGGGTATTCCTACACAGGAAAAATGACCAGATGTTAGTTACTTAAAATAATTAATTAAGATCAAATACAAATATGGCTATAATATCTGGGTGCAGGACATTTTTCATAATAAATGTATGCTTCATTGAGTGTCAATAAATACCCAGAAAAATCTGATCCCCAAGCGGGGAATGAACCCACGACCTTCCAATTACCAGTATTGACCTGTATCAACCCAGGTCGTGGGTACAATCCATGCTGAGGGCTCGGATTTTTCCGAGTCTTTCTTTACACTCGATGAAGCATGCATTTATAAGCATTGGGACAAAACATCAACTAATTTTCTTTATATGGCATGGTACACATACACATGCATGCAAGTCACACTGCTGGCAATATAGATAGTTTGTGGTTGGTGGAGTTTAGGAGATGAAGGTGGAGGTGGGCTACCAGCCCATCCTTGTTTGTACAAGGTCTGGCACATGCATGATATGCCAAGACTACATGTATTGAAGGGTCTCTACTGCATAGTCTGCTCTGAATGATGAAGCTTTGACATTCTTCATCAAAGTCTACAATGCTATATATCTTGAATACTATTATAATTAAGGCTGAATACTTACAGATCTTGATGGCAACTTCTGGAAGATAAGACAAAGCTGACGGCCACCCATATCCTGTAGCCAAAAGGTTCATAGATAAGCAAATATTCACAAATAAGGCAAGTACCCTAGTCAGCTGCTCACCGTACAATCCTTGACTGCTGTTAACAGCTCCTTACATAACTCCTTGAGTTCACTTGTAGCTGACGGCACTTGATAGTACTTCCTGGCTGCACCTGGTGAACTCCTAACAACAACACATTTTAAAATGTCAGAAAATTAATTAATTAAAATTATTTTGTACTTTCACTTGCTTTTAAAAAGAGATTTATTGACTGAAAGGGAGTGTGTGCTGTCCTTCTATAATTGTTCCATGCCGTCCTGAGTTATTTACAACTGCAATTAATTAACAAGTTATGGTTGAGGTAATATTTTTCAACAAGTGTCTGTACAGGACCCAAAATGATCCCCATATATATCTCACAATTCTGCTATTCCAAATTCCATCTCTGAGTATTACAACAAAGAAACCTTTTTCTAAGCAGCCAATTGAAGATTTGTTGGCTCATTAATAACCATTCATAAAATTACCCTTGGCTAGCTATTACATCAATAAACATGTTGACAAAATAGTGAAACACAAGATAACCTAACAAGGATGGGCAATATACTTTTCACATCCACTCCAAAACAGCACTTCTAATTATTACTGTTCACTTAATAGAATTTAATTACAAGCTTTGCTTACGATATTCTTCCAGACTTGGTTGGTGTTGTCATTTTTGGCATGGCCATTGGCATACCAGAAGGGCCAGGTTCTGGAATGACTATAAATCATATTAGTAAAGTTATATACAATTTAAAATAAAATCCAAGCAAGAGTTCATTTAAGAGATATGCTTCCCCTGCCACACAATTAGAATGAGGCTGCATGCAAAAAGCTCAGACACAGAACCTTTGTTCTGTGGTTAAGGTTCTATGAATGAGCATATATGTATATAAGCATATAGCCTCATCTTGATTACTTTGTACACAGCAAGTGAAGCATACCTTGGAACTGGACTATTCACTAGCATATGGATCAGTATGTATATCCTGTCTTCATAGATGTGCGGTAGTATACGATGGCAGGCAACCATCACTACCTTACACCCTACGACGCAAATTACATCATCATATCCCAGCAAAATGGAATGGCAATTTCAGATTTACCAACATATTTTGAAATAGGATATATACAAGTTATAAATTAAGCCTATACTCACCAGGGTGTATGGGTCCTAAGGCTTTTCGCTTCTTTTTCAAAACTTTGTCAAGTACACATGCATCCTGTAAAGATAATTTTGCTTGAATGAACAATCATATTAAAGTGATCTAGGAAATTATTACCAACTACTAGAGATTCAAATGAAGAATTGTTATGAATGAATACAACATTCCAGATAAGAGATAGGTCTACACTGTAGATCAGTGATCTGATAGATATAGCTGCCAAGAAATAAATAATTACAGAACACTTGCATGACCCATCTGATGAACTACATGTCCATTGCTTAAAAATTTAACTGGAAAACTGGAATTATAATTATTAATAATAATATACAAACTTGCCACATTGTGCGAAATTCAAGAAGCTTTATGTTTGGTATTTAATCTTTAATTGCCAATAATACCCACTTTTTATGCATTATTTGTTCAAGGGATCAAGGAAAAACTGAGCACATTAACTTAGCCCTTTGTCAGTGACCTCTTAACTGGACAGTAGCTACAATGATGATGATGATGATGATGATGATGATGATGATTAATACCTGGTAAACTTGAGAATCTTCTTCATTATAGTATCTTGCATTGTCAAACATAACCTCAAAGTCAAGCAATAGTTCATCCTCAGCAGAATACTAAAACAAAAACATGGAAAGAAATGAATGAAAGAAATGAGAGAGTAAATGAGTGAATGTAAAAATGGGGTAAAGCAGAGAGAATTGAACAATGGATTATATGAATAAATAATATTGTATCATTTAGTCATTAGTGGATCAGTAAAACAAAAATATAGAAAGAAATGAATGAAAGAAATGAGAAAGTAAAGGAGTGAACGTAAAATGGGATTAAGAAGAGAGAATTGAACTATGGATTACATGAATAAATAATATTGTATCATTTAGTCATTAGTGGATCAGTATGTATATGCTGTCTTCATAGATGTGCGGTAGTATACGATGGCAGGCAACCATCACTACCTTACACCCTATGACGCAAATTACATCATCACATCCATATCTGACTAGTATTCAAACTCTTATACTGACCTTATTGTCTCTGATGTTGGCTTCTATTTGGCTCAAACAAACTGGTTCTGATATCACTTTGTAGTAATCTGGATACTCCTAAAGAGTGTTCAAATAATAAGTGAATTAATAGATGGATGGATGAATGGATGGATGGATAGATTATGGATTAGTGGGGGGGGGGAGATAATGAATGGGCGGACAGATAGATGGATGAGCCAAATCAGGCTTAACCATATAAGATAATTTAGCAAACTTTAGCAAGTTCTCCAAAATCACTAAATTTTGTACATGCTAGAATTAATATTTTTGGGCATTCTTAGTCAATTATAGCGAAAATCACCATTTCTCCCGAAAATTGCAACTAAGTAGTTGCTAAATCTCTGTCTAGAGAAATTACTAAATTTAGTAGTTGCTAAAAATAGGAACCTTGAGGAATTCTTGCCTTATACTTACTACATACTACTCCTTATACTTCTATAAATTAATACGGAAACCATATTTACTCATTCTAGCGCTGTGGCGCTTACTAAATTTTTTGGGTTTCTGATGTAGTGCTTATTCTGGGGCGGCGCTAAGTCGAGGGCAGCGTTTATTAAGAAATCATAAGGCTCATAAATGATATAATAAGTGAAGCAAATGTTAACAGCACCATAAACATGCTTCAAATGTACAAATTAAACCTCTGTGTTTTACAGAATTTCAACATTGAGTTATACCATACTTGTTTTTTCTTATTCATAATAACAGTCTGGTGGAAGTCTTTTGATTAAGTGTCTCACTGTGTGAACAAATGCGGCGCTAATATGAGGGTGGCACTTAATTCATTCTGCCCTTAGGTGCGGAGCTAAAACGAGCAAATAGGGTACCAATTCAGTTATTATTACTTAAAGAAAACATCATTAAAATTCATATAGGGATGAACACTCTGAAAAACAATAGAGACCTTAAGATTGATATGTACGGCAAACAGCAATCATCAAACAGCAGACTTTAGCCATCTGCCCTCAGCCATTTGTAAAATGTAAGTGCAGATGTTTGTATTTTCTGTCATTCAGAGATTTGTCTTTTTGTTTGCTTGTTGGATTGATTTTAAGGATTAGTCAAGACTAAAATATACAATCAAAATCAAAGTCAATTTTAGCTGTTTGCTGTTAGTGGTTTGTCGTCAATCTTAAGGTGTCTAATGTATCAATACTAACCTCTGCAGATGGTAAATCCATGAATATACCACACAAGTATCTCCCAGTCTCATCCTTTATGACGGAAACAATAAATTATTAGTCAGAGAAAAATGATAATTAACAATGCCAATGAACAGTATATGGATGCATTTCTCTTTAAGGTAATAGGCTCACGCGAATTTTTATCAACAAATTTTTCTATAAATCATTATGTAGATTCAATGTTTTGTTGGGAACATCAAATCAATAAAGAAAATGGGGGTCACGGTGCTAGTTTTGGTGCTATAATAGCTCGAAAAGAGCGAAATCTTGCCTTTTTGAATGAAAACAACAGATTTCAGAGTCTGACCTCTAGCGTACAGTAAGTCTTTGCAAATGTGCAAACTAAAGGCTTTCAGACATGCTCAAGTAGACAAAGTATCATGAAAAGTAATATTCCTTCACTTATTTGTAGGTAAAGCTGTCATGAGTATTTGCAATAAAAAGATGAAAATCAGGTGTACTTACGCGCGAATCGGACGTTCAATTTGACGATTTTTCACGATTTTCTCAAAAACCTATCGACAAATTTTTTTCCTTTTTTGATATGTTTTAGTCTTGATAAAAATACATTGAAAAGGCAAAAAATTAGGATAGGTCACAGTGCTAGATTTTAAGTTATAAGGCTTTGAATACTGTTACGTGGCATCCGCCATATTGAAATATTTAGAACACAGGAAGCCCAATCAAATTAGATATCAGCGTGCACGTGCAAAACATGCGCAAACGATATGCGCATGAATGTGCGAGCGCATTACCTTAAATCTTAGACTTCTAGTTTGTCTCTAGTAAAATACTATATTCATTGCAATTATATAAACCAGAAGACCACTCCAACACAATCGTTTTCAAATCACTTCTGATCAGTTTTAGGTTCAGTTTTATTAGTACCCAGTAGTATAAAGCTAGTAATAATTATATTACTGGCGGCGGTGACACGCAATCAGAGTGCTCCGTATTGCCTTTGGACTAAACTCCTGGTCTTTGATCTATACCTTATTATTCTTCGGGGTCTCTTCTCAAGAAACTCCACTGCTGAATTTGAGAACATCAAATTTCATGCCGGTAAAGATTTATCCACACCACGAGTTCCAACTAGCTTGCAAGCATCTCGTAATGCAACAATGGCGGACTCAGTATCGGCGAGAGTGAAGGCAACGAAGACCCTCAAACTTATCCAGTTTTGCTCAGCTGCCTTGCTCATAGTTTTGTCTGGTGATGTGTCTCCCAATCCTGGATGGTGTAACTCTAGACTGCAACAACCAGGTCTAAAAGTTGCACATCTTAATATTCGAAGTTTGCCAAAACACCTTGATGAACTAAGAATATTAGTCCAAGAGAATCCCTTTGATGTCATATGCCTAAATGAAACCTGGCTGAACAGTTCTTGGCGAGATGCAGAGCTTTCTATTAGTGGCTATAACATCATCAGAAAAGATCGCAAAGATGAACAGAGAGGAGGTGGAACAGCCATTTATTACAAATCAAAGTTTGTAGCCCGTCCGCGACCGGACATTGACTCTGATGGGGTTGAAACTGTGTGGCTGGAAATTATTTTCCCTAACAAAAGCAAGCTCCTTATATCTTCGCTCTACCGTCCACCTAATGTTGACCTTAAAGATCTAAGCCCAAAGATTGAGAGTTTGCTTGATTACAGTTCTAGTGAAAATATTGAAACAATGCTACTTGGAGACTTAAATTGTGATCTTACTGCAAAGAAACGCTCCGTAGATACAAAGGATCTCTGTAAACTATTTAATATCTACCAGTTTACACAACTTATAAAATCTCCTACAAGGATTACTCAGCGTTCCTCTTCTACCCTGGATCTCATTTTTACCACCAATACCGAAAAAATAATTATCTTTGGAGTCCTAAACTGTACTATAAGTGATCACTCGCTTGTCTATGCCATACGTCGGGCTAAAATCCCCCGAGGCCCTATCAAAACAGTCAAATGCCGAAATTTTAAAGATTACTCAACTGAAAACTTTATTGCTGATTTACATTCTACCTCTTGGGACGGAGTTGACACTTCACTTACAGTTAATGATTCATGGACATGCTTCAAAGACACTCTGGTAAAAATATCTAATAAGCACGCGCCAACCTACATTAGAAGGATACGTTCCAACACGCTTCCATGGGTTTCACCCCAAATACGATCACTGATTGTCCAAAGAAATTTCCATCACAAAAAAGCTTTAAAGTCAGGGTCAAATTGTGATTGGTCTAGTTATCGTGATCTTAGAAACAGAGTAACGTCCTCCATCAGAGAAGCAAAGAAACTCTACTATTCCAACCTGATAGAAGATAATAAGTCGGACTCTTCCAAGCTCTGGAAGGCTTTAAAATCGGCCATCTCCACTGACGTGCGTGACACACACATCCAATCTCTGGATGTGGACAGCACAGTAACAACTGATCCCATGTCGATAGCTGCTAAGTTTGGGACTTTTTTTAAAGCTGTTATTGTGTGCCTTCGTGAAACACTTCTTACCACTTCCATCTTTCCAGTGCTAAGGCGCCTCCAAGTTAGCCCAACAGCGGTCTTCAGGCTATCACCAATATCTGAAGAATTTATACTCAAGCAGCTGAAGGCAATAAAGACCAACAAATCCACAGGCTTCGTTGATATTCCAGCACGCCTCCTCAAGGATGGTGCAGAGGTCCTTGCGAAGCCTCTAACTGTTCTCATGAATAGATCGTTATCTGAGGGCACAGTACCGTCAGAGTGGAAACACGCAATGGTCACGCCAATACACAAGTCTGGACCTAGGACGGACCCCTCTAATTATAGACCGATATCTGTGCTACCAGTGTTCTCAAAGATCCTTGAACGAGCTGTGCACCAGATGGTATATTCTTATTTACAACAACACAAACTCCTATCTCACCTTCAGTCTGGCTTCCGACCACTGCATTCTACAACTACCTGCCTTACACATATGACAAACACTATCCTGAACAATATTGATAATGGCCTACTCACTGGACTTGTTTTCTTGGATCTAAGCAAAGCTTTTGACACTCTTGACCACAATCTATTATTAGATAAGCTATCTGCTTTTGGCTTTAATAGATCTGCCGTGCAATGGTTTAAATCCTACCTTACAGAAAGGTCGCAAAGCGTATGCATAAATGGTATTAGCTCTGACCATCAACCGGTCATTTTTGGGGTGCCCCAGGGTAGCGTTTTAGGCCCGCTATTATTTATAATGTATGTGAATGATCTCCCTCACGCTGTTAACATCTGTAATGTAGAGTTATATGCTGATGACACGCTACTTTATTTTGCCAGTAAGTCAGTTCCAACAATAGAGAATAATCTAAACCTAGACCTAGTTAACGTCATATATTGGCTGCGCGCTAATTTTTTGTCTTTGAATATTGACAAGACTAAAATGATGTTGATAGGTACGCACCAGCGACTTGCTCCTGTCAGTAATTTCTCAGTTCAAGCAAATGGTCATAATCTTGAAAGGGTAGAAAAGTTTAAATACCTAGGAGTTATAGTAGACCAAAATCTCTCTTGGAAAGATCATATTGAATACATAGGGAAAAAGATATCATCGCGTCTAGGCATGTTGCGCAGGGCACGCAAAGTTCTACCTAGGCACGCATGTATTACACTTTATTGTGCAATGGTCCTACCATTATTTGACTATTGTTGCAGTGTCTGGGACAGTTGTGGCCTGGGCAACAAAGCGTACTTGGACAAACTCCATCGGCGAGCTGCTAGTATCATTGAAGGCAGAATTGTTGAGTATGCTGACTTGCCTAACATCTTCAGCTGGCCTGACTTGCAAAAGCGACGAGACTATCTTACGTCGATCTTAGTTTTTAAATCAATTAATGGCTTAGCCCCAGACTACCTCATTGGTGAATTCAAGCATGCCAGGGAAATTCATAGCTACCGCACTAGACATCGAGATTTACTGCGCATTCCTTTAGCCAAGACTACTAAGTACCAAGGTAGCTTTCGCATAAATGGGGCGCGCAAATTCAACCAACTTCCATCAGCAATAAGACAAAGTTTGACCCTCGAAGAATTTAAGATCAAGGCAAAACGACACTTCAAACGTTAAAATCCTAAACCGCGAAGAACCTAAGATCTAGCCTAAGCGACATTTGAAGCGCAAAATCCTGTTTTTTGAATATGTTTTAATTGTATCAGTATAATTTAAGTGAATTTGTCATGTATTGTTTTTCCTTTATTCCGTAATTTTGTGATTCTATTGTGTTACACAGGACTCTATTTAAACTAGCTACAGCTAAATTAGATGCTCCTGTTAAAATATTGAATTAAAAAAAAAAAAAAAAAAAAAAAAAAAATTACTAGTATTTGCGCTGCTAATAATTATAATATATTCAAATCAGACTTGTTATCAAAAGAATTGAGTGGGGTATACTAACAAGGACTTGAAAGTGCTCACATTTTGTAATTAGTTCAATAGAAACTTGGGGCTTTGTTTGTAAGGACTTCAAGTCTTTTCATTGCCCTGTTGAAACTATTAAATAAATAAAATAAGAAACGAGTCTGATTTGAATACATTACAAACAAAACCAGCATTCATTTCGGCCTTGGCTTGGCGCTTGTTGTTCTGAACAGTGCCAACGTTTTTTGAAATAAGTGTATGTACTACAATAATAGAAACATAATTTAATTAACATAAATTAATTGACTTACAATTGACTTTTACTTACAGTCAAACTAGGAATGCCTAAAACATGTCTGAATTTTGTAAATCTGCACAAAAATAAAGTTTGAAATTGGGCCTGAAACTTGAGCTTGCATGAGTTCACAATGCCATGAATATTCCAGACATATTCCAGGTATTTGCTGTTCTCCTTTTCACAATAAGTATAAGACTTAACTCCAACTGACCTGATAGTTCATTACTGCTTTGAGTAGTTGTCTCATCCTCTTCTTCAACACCAAAGGATCTACGTCATCACTTTTCTTCTTCTTTGGCTTCCCGTCTGCTGTGACTTTCTTCTTGGTCTTCATTTCCTTGATTTGTTTGAATTCTGAAGGCTGGGGCTTTTGCACTTCTAAAATTTCTTCTGTACTAGTGCTTGGAACATCTGCTGGTTCTACTGACTTTTTAACTCTTTTCTTTTTCTGTGGGTAAACAATTCTTGAAGTAAGCACTAGTTAAATGTCTACTAAAAGTAGACTTCACTACTACTGCTGGCAATTTTCAAAGTCATGCAAACCCAGACATCCAAACAGTCAAATGGATTTTTTGATTTGGCTTCTGTCAATTATGATCAAAATGACAAACATTGATCAAAGCATACCTACCAAATGATCTAATATGATCTTTAGATAATATATTATACCTGAGATAATAATTTGCTTCTGTAGTTCATTATTTTGATTTTGATTCATTTGATGGACGTGAAATCAACAAACTGCATCAGACTGTTTGGCTGTCTGAGTTCACGTGATTTTGAAAATTGCAGTAAATGAAGGTTTTATATCCAATCAGGTTTGACTTGCGTGCACTTAAATATCATTAATCTCATATTGTGAATGGGGAGAAACTAAAAGTTTCCTTAGTAAGTACCCAGCTGTGTTCCTACTTAATCTACTCAACTAATTTAAAATCAATCTACTTAAAGTCAAAACACTTAGTGCAGGAATATTGGGAAGAATTGTTCAGTTTTTGGCTACAAGCATGAAAATTGGCACAAAAGACAACATGCTCACTAGTTTCTGATGTAGCGCCACACCCAAAAATCAGTACTTCCAGTTTTACATCAAATGATGGAATTAATTTTCACTTCAAATTAAATAAGATTGCTGCATCAACAAGGTGTTCCATGAAATGTAATAATTCTTTACGAATAGTATTCGTTCTACTAGTGCCCCACCCTGTTTTCCATACTTCCAGTTTTATGTTAATGGTTTAATCAAATCTAAAATTAATGAAAATAACTGTTTTCTTCCACACTATCAGGGTTTGTGCAGAGGTATGAATTTAAAATTCCAGGAGAATTCAAGGGCCAAAAACTATTTTTCAAGGAGTAGTGTTACCCGATTTTGTACTTCAAAATAAATGGTTTTACTGAAATACAAGGACATCCTCTTCCCTCGCTTACATGTAAAAGAAAAAAGTGACTTACTATGTTTCCCATCCCATTCAAGTCCCTTTTGTTTTTTGTTAATGTATAAATTCAAGTAGTTTTCAAGGAGTTTGGCAGAATTTCTAAAGTTCGAGGGCTTTTCAAGCATCCTTTAAAACGTAAATGAAATTCAAGGAGTTTTCAAGGAGTTTAAGGATCGGAGTAGCACGAACCCTGTATTATGTATGCCCATTCATTTGACATGTACTGCCAAACCCACAACTTATTTTGATGAAATTAACACATTTCGACTAATAGTTTTTAATTTTCAGAAAAAAGTTTCTAAGTAGGAGTTAGGTGGCCTTTTAGGATATGGTTCACATGGGTATGTTTCAGAGAAACTGACTAATTTCCTTCCTAGGGGATCATTTTTCATTAACTAAACTATACATCATTTTCAACCTAAAAGAATGGTTTGCCATGGTTTCATTTTATTCTTCTTTTAAAGCTAAAATAAAGACAATGTGGTCTATTTTGAAAACAACTAGACCTTGTATTACATCTGACAGAGTGGATCTTTAAACCATATTAATCATTGCACTTCAAACTGTCAAACTGTGTTACACTTTTGACACACTCAATTGCTTTCACAAGATATCTTAAGGATGCTGGGACCTATTTCTGGAGCCCTTTGCTAGGGAAACTTCATATTTTTGTAAGTTGGCTAATATTTGGATTCAAGCAGTAATACTTATGAGGTAATCAACAATCACAAATTTCTTGGGTTTGATGACGTCATCATGTGACGTCATCAAATGACATCATCAGAACAGAAAATTTCAATCTATAATTTTTGCCATTTCGAAACATTTCTATTCAATTCTTACATAGTATCGCTTTATTGGCCTTGCGCACGGTGTTGGTGTACAAATTCGCCTTCGGGAAAAATGACGAAAATTTGTTTTGAAAATGCTCGCAATCAAAAATCTTATAACCTAAAGCGCTAATTTGTATACAGTTTTGTAGATAATTTAATGTAGTTTCTCGAATATGTAACACTTTTGACGTACTTTAGCGGAATTAAAAGAAAAATTAATAAACCTCACTGATGTCAGAGTAAAACGGGCGACTCGCGAAGGTAAAGACTTCTGTCCGACTTATAGCGCCAAATATGCCCCACCATAGCGCCTATTTTGCCTATTTTGCCATGCTTGGCATAACGCATATTTGCCAGCAAAATATGCTGCTGGTTTTTTGCTGGCATATTATGCTAGCAAATTATGCCAATCGCGCGCTTTTTGCCAGCAAATCGCGCCTTTGTAGAACAACTGCTGGCTGACAAGTTGGTCTACTCCGATTCCATCAGAAAAACTTTTAAAAAGATAAGCATAATGTAAATAAACTGTTACGTTGGTACTGATTGAGCCGAAAATAACTAAATATCGTATTAAAGTATTGGTCAATCCAGAAATGGCCTTATCTAGCGAAAGTAGGTGTATTAAAACGTCCTGTTCTCCCCAAATGCAAATTTCACGAAATTAGATTCGATCTGCTTTTGGCTTTTTTGGTGTTGATGCGATCATTTGCCGGCGTCGGTACATTAAAACAACATTTTGATCGATAGAAAAATAACTTTAGAAAAATAACTTTTATTTTTCTAAAGTTTAATCGTTTACTTCAGAAAGGAATAAATTTGTTCATATCAGTTTCTACCATCGATTTCATTGTCAAGTTCGATCAAGTGCACGAAGATAATTAAGACAAGACAAGATAACTATCTAGACAGGATTGTTTATACATTCTTGCACATCGACAATGAATCAAGTGGACACGATAACTTCACTACATACTATAACTGCACTATGAAATATATAAAGGCTTCTGTTTTAAGTGCAAGTTTAACTGTGGGGCTCAGAGGCTTTCAATACAGCGATTAATCAAGCGCAATGAACCGTGAATGTTTTTAAAAATGTGGTATTTCAACTACAAAAAAATTCCATCCGATCTACTCTTTGGAGAGATACTAGGCACCGATAATCCACCGATATCATTGATGAATAAGATTTTGTTTTCGTAAACGATCAGATAGCGAAAACATCTACGAACACGTTGGCTTATTCATTGTTTACGTTACTTGAGACTTACATGTATAAACTAAATGCATCTAAATGTATAAACTAAATGTTTCTCGCGTTATTCTTAACTATCCAGCAATTTAGTTTCAAAAATCTTAGATATTATTTTCAAACATGAAATAATAGTAATAATAAGACCGAAAAAAAGACGAAAAACGACAACAGCATAATGATTTCCTGTAATCGCGTATACTATACTACCTGTCTCGAAACATACAAATGTAGTAGGCGTGTCAGCAGACAAAAGTGGGCGTGGAACACGAATTTTTGATTGTTTGCGACAGATCGGTGAGATCATGACACAGCGATCGATTCAAATTTCTGTTCGCTTTTATAAACGAATCGTGTGCACAAAGTGAAGATAATTATGCAGGCATAATATGCTAGGCAAAATGTGAAAAGGCATAATATGCACAATTGGCAAAACCTGATTATGCCAAAATGGGCATAAAGCAAACTCAAGGCATAACGCGCCGGCATAATTGGCGCGATATGCTTGTAAAAATCAACCAAAATATGTAAGGTAATGCTAGTTCTCGTACGATTTCTCTTCATTTTCGGACACAATAGGCAGACAATTTGGCTTTAATCCAAAGAAAATTTCAAGTACATCACATTTGTAAATTTATTTGGAAATGATTTAAAGAAGATGCAAAGAAAATTAGGAAAATTACAAAAGCGTGTGGTAGCATAATCACGATTTTTGAATGACTCCATTTCGAATTTTGGCGTTTTCTTTTT
The DNA here is from genome assembly GCA_029948255.1 of Telmatactis stephensoni. Lineage (NCBI taxonomy): Eukaryota > Metazoa > Cnidaria > Anthozoa > Actiniaria > Isophelliidae > Telmatactis > Telmatactis stephensoni. The sequence continues at coordinate 133,469 of JALIZF010001679.1, read as the reverse complement.
TCAGACATAGAGTACATACATTTTGATTTGTTCTATTTTGTGCACTTAGTTTTTACTTTAATAATCCAAATCTTTGAGTTCATAGCGTATTTCATAGCAAAGTTATGGGGCGAAATGTAGCATTACCGGCGAATTGTACACCAACTCCGTGCGCAAGGCCTATTCTTCAAGGTGCACATTTTGGAAACCATTTTGGAGTATGAAATTTCCAAAATTCCTTTTTTAGGGTGTTAATTTTTATCAGGATGCTTTTTGTAGCAAATGCACAAAACAGTACTAATGAAAATTTCTATAAGTTTTGCCGTTTCAAAACATCTTATTAATAATTCAATTCTTACATAGTATTGCTTTATTCTTCAAGGTGCACATTTTGGAAACCATTTTGGAGTATGAAATTTCCAAAATTCCTTTTTTAGGGTGTTAATTTTTATCAGGATGCTTTTTGTAGCCAATGCACAAAACAGTACTTTTATTCAATACTGTATAATTATAATCTACTCAGAAAGTCTACTGTAAATCAAATAAAAAATACCATGTACCTTTAGAAAGTCCTCCAAGTTAATGCCTTTTTCTTGAATCATTCTGTTTATCTCCACCTTCTTTCTTTTGAGCTGTTCTAGCATTCTCTCAGCATCCTATTAAAAAACAGTAAAAACAAGCTTACAAAATTATGTTGTACACATCTTAAAAGTCATGTAAAGAACTTGATTTGGGTAACTTGTGTTGCAGGTCCTTTTTCTAGTCCCATTTCCCAATTTGTTTTTCTTAAAGTTAAACAAATTCTGTGGTAGAAAGAGAGTAGGCAGCTTAAGCACAAGAAGTTTTTATCAACACAGATGTGACATGTATTTTTATGTTCGTGTGCACGCTGTCATAGATGAAATCTAGAATGTGAGAAAGTCTAATTAAAACTGACGTTCTAGTGAGAATGGGAAACTCCCGATCATCTACCACAATGCAGGCAGGATCAAAAAGGTATGCATGAAGTCCATGTTGACAAAATTGAAATATGCATGATGTTCATGTTGACAAAAGGTATGCACAAAATTCGCGTTGACAAAGGTATGCATGACGTTCGTGTTGACAAAAGGTATGCACAACGTTTGTGTTGACAAAAAACATCTCTTGCTTATTATAAGCTCCCCTGGGCCAGTGTATTTATAGTAACACTAACCTTATACAACATTGAGTTGGGTTCATTATATGTTTGAGCATTGGAGAAACATAATTCCATATCACTATCAAGAGCTTCTACGCTGTCATAATAGCCACTCTGAAATATTCAAAATACCATGTATTAAACACTTAGGTTTTAACGATTTGATAACAAAATTTATGACAAGTTTACTTGATGTTCCAATGCCTTCAGGCATTCGTCACTGTTGAGAATAATGCTTGAATGTGTTGAAACATTGAGTAAACTTGCCAGTACAAATGTTATTACCAAATCTTTAAAATATCATGATTTATGAAATTAATTAAGAATGGGCAACATTGGGGATATTAAGAATGACTTGGTTGGGTTGGTAAAATAATCATAGAGAGGTCACCATGACAATGACTTTTTAATGTTGCAGGGCATGGGTATGTGTTTGGTCCTTGAGAGTTTAATCATCCCTCTTCAGCACATCAAACAGCAAGTCAGGGTAACTTACCTTTCAGGGGGAGGGACACTACCTTAGTATACAATCAGAAGGTACCACCGTGTATCCAAGACCATGATTATTGATTGGATAATAGTGAACTTCCTCTAAGATGGACACCATTAGGAATGTCAACAGGTGTCTGTCTTAGAGAAGTGTCTGTCTGTCTTTGGGAGGTGTCCATCTGTCTTAGAGAAGTGTCTGTCTTAGAGATGTGTCTGTCTCACAGAAGTATCTGTCTGTCTTAGAGAGGTGTCTGTTTGTCTTAGAGAATTGTCTGTGTCTGTCTGTCTGTCTTAGAGGGTTGTCTGTCTTAGAGAAGTATCTGTCTGTCTTAGAGGGGTGTCTGTCTGTCTTAGGGAAGTGTCTGTCTTAGAGAGGTGTCTGCCTTAGAGAGGTCAGTCAGTCAGTCAACTTTATTTTACTACAATGTCTCATCAATATTACAATTGCTCTTCCTGAGAGGTGTCTACCTTAAAGAGGTGTCTACCTTGGAGAGGTGTCTGTCTTAGAAAGGTGTCTACCTTAGCTAGAGATGTCTGTCAGAGAGGTGTCTGTCTCAGAGAGGTGTCTGTCTTAGAGGCGCTTAATGCAGTAAATAATGTGATTTGGGCAGAAAGAGACCAGCCATGGCTGTCCATGTTAAAGAGATATCTGTCTTAGTATTAATATAATTTCCTTATTGGCACTGCCATAATGAATATACTAATCACTGCTACCTTAATTTGAGATCTGATCTTCATCATAGCAATTGGCTTCTTGATAACTTCATAATAATCTGGATATGCTCTACAATAAAAACAAGGACATATCGGTATTAAATCTCTGCTGAAGTCAATATGGCCTGGTTTTCATGAACAACAGAAGCAGAAATGGAATCAACAAACGCAGACTCAGTGTTGCAATTTGTTAGAGAAGGCAATGAGCAGTAAGTACATTACTGAGTCTGTACGTTGATTCCATTTCTGATTCTGTCACTCATGAAAAACAGGCTTAACAGGGAGAAAAGAATCTTCTACAAACCTGCGTGATGGAAGCCTAAGGAAAGGCTCTATCATGGGCCTTCCTGTGACATCTGTAAATTTATAGATCTCATTGAACAGCATCATTAATGGATTATCAGAATCATCATCACCACCTCCATCATCATCACCTACAATGTAAATAAAATATTGTTCAGCAAATGGAAACTTTCAGAGAGTAGACTTCCATTATAGAGTAGATTTCGTATGAGTGTGAAATGCACGACGCTGTGCTGTGACCGTGTCAGTGCCGTAATTTCTATAAAAACATTTGAAATTCCTGCCGTAACCGTGCTGTGTCCATGCCGTACCGTTTTCACACTCATACGAAATTTGCTCTATTGTCTTACAAATACACTTTCACTAGATCTTAGGCTAGCTGGTAGTCAGAAGCAAAGGAAGCAAAAGCAAATGCAGATTCAAAGTTTCAATTCTTACATGTGTGTGAAACACAATTACAGACAATTTCATGTTTCTCGTCGTTCAGCCTCAGCCTTGACAGCAGTATATTCTTTAGAATTTGACTACAGCCCATGGAATTTCAAAGTGTTTAAATTGTTTGCTGATGTGTACATTCCTTACATTACCATGGACTGTAGTCAATTTCTAAAGAATGTAAAATTATGCTACACTGTTGAGGCTGAGGTGGAACAACGAGAACTGTGAAATGGTCTTTTAGCAGTGCACTAGCTACTGAGTCTGCAAACACCTTAATTTGCTTTTTCTTCTTTTTAAAACCAGACCATAGCCCTGATTTTACCCCAGGCACACTACTCCCTGGCTTTTATATTGCGTTTTACAATATTCTGTTTAGAACTTCATACATGTACAATGACATAGCCTGTCACTAAATCACATAATGTATGGATGACAAGCATGAGTGAAAGGACATGTGTGTCCCCTGGGACTTGACTGTCAATAGAGCTACAAGCAGTTGTACAATAAATAAAAGCAGAGCAAGACAAGTTTGTTTGAGTCTTATTTCTGTTTTGAACCTGTGACACATTCCACAAATTAAAGTAACTCATGTTGATAAAGTAGTGAAAGTGCCCTTTAGCATAAATAACTCTGAATGAGAAAAATCACTGATACACAGGTTCTTTCATCCCTTCCATTCATTTGCTCATTAACACTTTCTTGTATTCATTTATTTCATTTGTTTTTGTTTTTTGATACCTTGTGTGCTATCTTCATACTGCTCATCTTGCATTCCTGAGTCAGCTTGGTACATGGCCTGGTCATCTTCCTCTTCTAGTAGAGCAGAAATGGCTGAGCTAAATTGACCTGTGCTTCGTCTTGCCCTACGACAATAACAAACATGGTTTGGAACTTTGGAACTTTTGGAATGAATGGACGAAATGACGAATGAGCAAAATGGCGAATGGCAATCAGCGATTGGTGATTGTACGACCAAAGGAAATTTGGGTTAACAAGAATTGCTTCATTTTCATTAATAAAATACCTGAAAGTGGTCAATAGGCAATTCATACCTCTGCGCCAGATAGCAGTCTATTAGTGTGACCACAGTTCCTTTCGGTCTTGCAATCACCAATGACTGATTGCCATTCGCCGTTCACCCAGTCAACCTTTTTTTGAAATAGCTATATACTAGAAGTTTGTACAGGGGCCCGTTTCTCAAAAGACCTGATAACTTTATGGACCCGTTAACTTATTCAATTTATTTACATTAACGGGTCTGTAAAGTTATCAGTTTTTTTTTAGAAAGGGGCCCCAGGATTGTAAAAGAAACAATGGCTAGCAGGCTTGCATGCGAAGATGGTGTTGTGGCACTACAGTACAGGGATACTGAGGTCTTGAGGTCATGGATGGTGAACAAATCAAGGACACATTCTGTAACACTTACTTCAGCCTTGAGCTGGATTTGGCACCCATTACAGTGTGATCAATTTCTGCTTTTTTGGTCTGAATTAACTTCTTGATAGTTGATGCATCCTATACACAATGTAAAATAAGGAATTTATCTTTCCTTCCATACCAATTTCTGGAGTTCAGTATCTCTATGTACTTGACACTTGTTGTACATATTTAAAGCAGCAATTTTAGAAGTGTACCTTATAAACCTGAGATCCAGGTTCATTAAAGGTGTGTGCATTCTTAACCATTAACTGAAGGTCTTTCTCCAAGTCTTCCACTGTTGAATAATAGTGATTCTATGGACAAATATAATACCATGATAAGATAATTATCAATCAACAGAGCAAAGATGAGCAGTTAGGTTATCAAAACGCTTTGAAATTCTTCAATGATAATGATGATTAATTATACAACTGTAGCAAAAAATTCAAATATGAATTAGAACTAAAAGTGCTTCAAAAGAAATAATCCAATATTCATAGTTAAAACCAAGAAAATCTACAGCCTCATTATAATGAACCTTAATGTACAAACTTGATATTAAAGTACCAAATGAATGTAAACCTGCATACCCTGACTCTAGTACAAATTGTCTTCAAATCAATAGGTTCTTTGATCACTTCATAATATTCTGGGTAAAGCTGAAAGCAAAAGAGATAAATATTAAAATAGATACATGATTCCAAATCAATAATTAAAATAAGAGAAGTAGCTAGATTTAAGTGGAGATCAAGAAATGTACAGTGTATATGCAGACCTGAGAGAGATTATACATGTACATGTAAAAGTTTCACTGTAGTTTAAAAATAGAACTTTAAATACTTTGACACACTGCAAAGAACTGGCAACTGTTCTTTTTGCCATGAGTTTTTCAATCATACATGTACAAAATCATATTTTATATAAATCTTATCGTAGTTTTCTTATTTCCAGGAAAATTGCACAGTTAAGGCACAGCTCACAGTTACGTCAGGAATTTCAAATGTTCTTTAAATAGACATCATGGTGCAAAAATCAACATGTGAGTCGAGTGATTATTTGCAAAATACTTTATTTTATGTAGAGGTAGTGTGTGAGAGAGTACGGTGTCCCCCAATTAGTGTGCAAGCGCTAGAAGACTTGGACACTTAAATAAACAGTTATTTACACAGGCACAGCTAGCACCTTAAAGTTGGTTTCCTACTCAAACAAAAATTCTCATTACAGTCACTTCAAAAAAGTTTCATCACAGCCTAATGTTTTAAATATTCAGTGACATCTAATAATCAGAATGCATCAATAAACTTACATCTTTTGGAGGCAAACGTTTAAAGAGTTCACAGATAATACGGCCATGACTGTCCTTCTGTTCTAGAATGGCTCCCAACATATCCTCAAAGTATGGCATGTTTGATTCTCCATCAGTTGATGATGATTCATATTCATCATCATCACCTGAAAATAACAAACATTGTACATGTATTACTTTACACTCTATATAATAACACTGTCTAATAACATGGGTTGTTGTCTTTCTTATTTGTGTCTACAGTTATGTTTCCTGTATGAACCAGACAGTCTTTTTTAACAGTCCGTGAAATTGAATTACTGGCAAAGAACATATAAGGTAAAGTGGAAGAAAAACTTGTACCTTGTTCCACCTAATAAAGCAGATTTCACATGACTTTGCAAAAAAAACCATGTCAAATGGTAATACACCTTGTAATATCACTACAAATATTCTACTACACAACATAGGATATCTTAGAATGGTATATTTATGTTATGAGGAAGCTTTCAAAAGTCATTAAGTTACACATACCAGATTCTTTCTTGGACTGCTTAGATCCACCACCTATCTTTTCTTCCTCTTCCTGGAAAACAACATGTAAACAATTTTAAAACTTTTTTAAATGTAATATAGACATTTCTCTTTCAATTTAATAGTGACTTGGTCAGTTACTGGAACAGTCTAAACCAACCAAAAGAAGATATAGAAACAAATTTTCTATAGATAACAATACCTTTTCTTTTGCAATACCATCATCTGATTCGTCTAAAAGAGACAAAAAAAATTACGTTTAGAACTAAGTAAACTCAAGTTTTATCAGCAGTTATTTTAACTATATCACTACATAAAATGTAAAGGTATTGTGTATTAGGGAGTACATGTACAGGGTTCCCATTTATTTAATATTCCTTTATGTATCATTATTATTACCATCCTCTATTCCAGACAGAAGAGATTCCTTCTTCTCTTCAAAGACTTCTTTTAGTTCAACAGCATCCTTGTATTCCTGACTGTCTAGTTTGTAAAATTTCATGGCATTGTCAAGTAGGAGTTCAACATCTTGGACAAATGTTTCTACATCTTCATATTCATCAGTTTTCAATCGTTGCTGTAAAGGTAACAGTTCTATTAGTTATCACAATATTTTGGAGATAAAACACGAGCATTGATTGACTAGCTAATGTACTTATATCAAAGGACAGAAACATGGTTCACAATAAAGCATTAAAAATTATTTTATAACAGCAATATAAAAGGGAGGCTTATATAAAATGATGGCTTATGTCTTAACTCTTTGTACTGTGATATAAACACTCTGGAAGACCAAAAGTACTTGAAAACCAACTCAAACATTAGACTATGTCTTGTGTTCCTGCTTTTCTTGTGCTCTACATGTATCTTCCAACTTATTTTTATCACAGAAATGACTTTCACAGTAAAATAACTTGGACAATGGGATACCTGTATCTTTAGTAGATCAATAGGACTGGATACTACTTCATAGTACTCTGGACTGGTCCTAGGAATTAGTTTCAAATACAGATTGAAATAAATAGAACATACATGTATACAATATTACCGTCATAAGAGAACAGTTGATGGTTATATCTTACTCATTGTCAGCCTCAACTGTGCATAACAGAGCAGATTTCGTACGAATATGAAATGGACTGCACCATGCTGTATCCATGTCAGTGCCGTAATGTCTTACGAAAACATTCAAAATTTTTGCCGTAACCATGCCATTTTCACAGTCATACAAAATCTACTCCGCATTCATTATGGTGTTGGCAACAGGGCAAGGCAATGCAAGGAATACACTCAAATGAACCAGAGAGGTGCATGTGAATGAACAAAGCAAATACTTTTGATTTCCACTGGATTTTGTGCAAAGTTCTGTATATATTTTGCAAAATCAAAAACAGCATTGAGTAACATACAGTATAACCATTAACTGGTCTATTTATATTTTAATGTCTGGTTTTCATAACAGACCAATATTGATGTACCTTCTCTTAGGAACCCTTATCAAAGCCTCACAGAGAACTCTTCCATCATCTGTTCTGTAGTTCCTGATTGACTCATAAAGCTCAGCACAAATGTCAGCCTAGACAAAGTTAATTAGTAATGAAATTTAATAATCACAGAGTGACAATACCAACCAATGCAAGGCAATCCAAACAAAGTTTCAAGGTACACCACATATATCTCCTTTCCCCTTTTATGAGTAAATAAATAATAAATGAATAATAAATAAATAATTTTCTACAGCAGATCCACATAGTGGCTATTCTTCTGCTGACACTCACACTCACTACCTCGACATTAAGTATTTTTCATACATCGCTCAACTCACATGTTGATTTTTGCTGAGGGAGGAAAAACCGGGAACCCGGAGAAAAAACTCTTGTGGCATGGTAGAGAACAACACATCAAACAAACTCAATTCACATATGATCTGATGTCCAAGCAGAGATTTGAACCCGGACTACAGTGGTGAAAGACTGGTGCTCTTACCACTTGGCCAGCCATGCCAGCCTTTTCCCCTCTACAAACCCTTTTCCTTTCCCCCTGCCAAAAGCCTTTTCACAGTAACACTGCAGTCCAATGTTTTCCATCTGAGCAAGCCTACATGTAGGTACAAATTCTTAAGAAAAACATTTGGTCAAAAATGAAAGACAACTTTGACAGCCAGTCTAAGCTTTATATTCTGTAAGGTAATATATTAATCTCTAGTAAACAAAATATTCAATGAGTCATGCAAATTGAAGATGCGTCACCTGTTCAAATTTGTGATTTTACCCGATCTCCAGCACTAATATTAAGACCACAAGAAACCCAAAAAGGATTTATAAGATTTATCAAAAAGAAAAACAATAGCTAAAATAAAGATTTTATGATACCTTTTGGAATATATACATGTACCACTTATTACATATTTTCTTGTGTATTACAGACTGATATTTTACGAGTTGGGTATGTATGTATTTTGCAGAGCCTTTAGGTGAGGCAATATGCGAGCAATTAGTAAAATGTCAGCCAGTAATACACAAGAAAATATCTAATAAAGGATTTATTATACGATTGCTTTTTCACTGTTTTTAAACAGTATTTTTATTATCAAAACAGCCCTTTTAGCAAACCAGTGCATGCGGGAAACCATCAAACCGGTTTGAAGCCTTGACATCATACAGGGCCGAATACACAAACTGGATTTCTAGAGGGTATTACCGTCCCATATTGACCCTCAAATGACACCTTATTCACATAAATTCATGTCACATTATGGTATAATAAGTTTGCTTATTCTATATTTTTTTGAACAATTACTCAATAAGATTAAAAACTCCAAAATAGTACTAATACAAAAAAAAAATTAAAAAATAGATATTTTATGGGCTTCCTGTGGTCAAGATGTGGCCACACCAAAGCCCTCAAAATCTGGATAGCATGAAGTGGGTTTGAACACATTTTCTGATTGGCCAATGCAGTACAATAGGATTCAATGTTTTCATTTGCCCTTTTCAAAAGACCATTGTTTTTTACACCAATCACCACTAAGCTTCAAGAGGGCTTCATGCTGCCCTGCAAAATCTGGAACATGCACAGACATTCGACCATGGTGCTTTTCACAGTATACACTATGTGTTATGAGAGAAGAAAAACTCCTCAACCCATCTCCAAACAACTTTCAAGTCCATCTTGTGTGTTTGTTAATAACTATAACAAATCAACAATTTCTTTGATATCTCTAAATACAAAAACATTTTTTTTTTGCATCTCTAACACACCAATAGGAAGTCGATGTACAAATGACGTACAAGAAGCCACTGTGTATAAAAACAATTAAACAATTACACAAATACAAATAACATGCATAAGAAATGAATTTACAGAGACAACAATATATTATTTATATCAAAACAACTATCTCTTCCTACCCCCAAAAGAATTCGAGAAACCACTAAAAAACTATATTTTTATATTATAAAGATGAACAAATTGAGTTGCATTTGTCCAAAAATATTGTTTTATTATTTAAAAACTTCTTGTATTTAAACAAAAAACTATTTTTTGTGAAAATTCTGTAAACATAGTTAATGTTGGAATTTTTATTTGAGTATTAATGATTAAATGTTTAAAAAAATCACCACAATAACAAGAAAAATCTAAAAATTGTCAAGAGAACTTTCCAAGTTGTTCTATTTATAAAATCTTCGCGCGCGTAATTAAAACGGCAAAAATACCATAAAAGTTCAAGTACATCCAATAAGCACTATATCGCAGTTTAAAGCTAAAATCTCCTTCACAAACTAAAACAATTTTTTTCTGCTATTCTAAGAAATTTATGAATAGTTCTGGAGATATTGGGCCCATTTTTGCAAGTTTTTAAACGAATGCGTAGTTCGACTTCATGTTTACGTTATGAAACACTGCACATCAAAATCACGTCAAAATACAAACTTGTCAAAAAAATTATTGACATTTCTTTACTCACAGGGTCGCTGCTTCTCGTAGAAGACAGTTTTCTTCGCTTTCTTTCTTTTCCAACGGCAGAACTAGAGCTTTCTTGGTCTGGATTTTCATCTGGAGTTTTCGCGCCAGAATCACCAACCTCGCTTGGCCCAGTCGATTCTCTCTTTCTCTTCGCCATTTTTCGCAACGTTTTAGACAACTCTTTGTCAAAAGCTACCTTAAAGAATACCTAGGACATGTAAGCATCACAATTTGATGGCGTTCTGTTGAAAAAGTGGCGTTCTTTTGGACATATAGTCCCCCAATCTTTTCACTTCACTCAGGTCTTTATCACATGGCAAAGAGCGTCAAGACAATGGTGGACATGAGCCCACGGTCATTCTGAATTGCGGATAACAAACACTGGGGTGGGGAGAGTGGAGATTGTTTGCGTTGTTACACAGGTAGCCCAATTAATTTTGAAATGGTATAGTTTTTCAAAAAAAATTTCAGTATTTTTTAGGACACCAACAACTCTGTGGCAGAGGTGGTGGTCAGACCTAAACCACCTGGAGCCAAGAAAAACTGTTTTGACCACCAAATAGTGATAACTTGTACCATATTAACTATGCTTGTACCAAATTCAATTAACAATTAACTTGTATGGTTTTGAGCTGTGGGTATTTCCATGCAGTCTCCTCTCTCAACTGTGGTGTAGCATATAAACTGATCAAAGTTTTGATTTTTGTCTATTTCACTTTGATTTGTGCTGCCATAACAACGGTAAGCAAAGATAACTGAATCAAGCCCCCTGTCCCCTCTGCCTCCGCCGCCTATGATAATATTTTTAAACGTTGCACTCTAGTTTTCTGTTACATGAAGCATTTCATTTTGTCTTATAAAAAATAACCTCATTTAACTGACTTCAGGTAGAGTAATGGGGGACTTGCACTAACAGGTCACGTGACCTGTCTTCCGTAAATCAGGCAGCACCGTCAAAATGAATGCCAGAAATAAGAAGACCATCTCGATATTGGTAAAAGTGCAACTGCATGAGTTTCAGTTTGTAAGTTCAATAAAGGCTCGAACACACGGCGCAACTTTTCCCGAAACATTTGCTGAAACACCGCGCGCAACACGTTCGCACCGTTATAGACTAGGCGCATTTCGAAAAATCAGATAACTGGAGGCATTTTGGGGTAGAGGCTGATAAAATAACTATTCTAAACCGATTTTTCATGATGAATGCGAATATGACTGTTACCAAGACGTATTCTGCAATCAACAAAATTTTGTATGAAAACACTTACAGTACGTTATGCAAGAGATAGGCAAACAAATTTCGATTTTTGAAAATTCGTATCTCCTTGATTTTTCAACTTATATCCTTCAAACTTCACAGTTTTACTGATTTTGATATGCTCTTTTCAGCTATAGTAATTGTTTTTAAGTTTGGGAACTTGTGGAATTACATGAAAAAGCCGTTAGTATGAAATGACTGTAACAATTCACAAAATACGTCATTTACACGTATAAGATTGCAGAATACGTCTTGGTTGCTGTCATATTCGCATTCAGCATGACAAATTAGTTTAGAATAGTTATGTTACTAGCCTCTACCCCAAAATGCCTTCTGCACTTTTTGCGATCGACTTTTTCAGTTTTGCGTCTAGTCTATTAGTACGTCCACCACTGCATGAAACATCTCGTGCAATGTTGCGCGCAACAGTTCGGGACAGCTAGTTACAGAAGTAGAACTCGATCCTACTTCTGCGGCTGTTGCGCCCAACGTTTTGCGAAACATTGGAATGGGTGGACACACGCTGTAACATTGTGTTACGCGCGATGTGAAATGTTGCACCGTGTGTCCGGGCCTCACGGTGGCCCATGCCACAGGGGCAAAACACAATGCAAAATTGCTTTGAAAACACAACAAAGTTTTATGGAACACAACAGTTTTTCACAGAACACAACAAAGTTTCGTGGAACACAACAATCTTTCACTGAACACAATAAAGTTTCGTGGAACACAACAAGCTTTCACTGAACACAACAAAGTTTCGTGGAACACATCAATTAAGCTTTCACAGAACACTAACAAAGTTTCACAGTACACAAGTCTTTCACAGGCAACTAAAATCTTTCACGGGGCAACACTCTTTCACAAGCACAGCTGCCACAGGCTTCCCAGTCTGATTATCTGTGGATTATGTCTAGTAACGGTCATTTCCAGGTTGAAAGCCAAATATACCCTGTTAGAAATGCTCTCAAAATGACTGATTTTTTCAAACGTCATGGCAAATGTTGAGTTTAAAAAAAATTAATGCTTATTTAAGTCTCGGAACTCAGGGATAGCTTGTTACCTCTTTCCCTCATCCCTCTCCTCCCCTCACCCCTATTTGCGTGTTCAAATGAAACGTTCTGGTATACGTCAATCAGGTGGCACATACAGCACAATCGGAGAACAGTGAAAATGATAGCCTGGTTTTCACTATCGAAGCAAGACAACGCCAAGCTCTTGTTTTCACTTTTGTAAAAGTAGCGACGCAAGCATAAACGCTAGCGCAAAAGAACGGAAGGTTATATTTTTCTTGCGAGGGCTTGCGTCGTCTTGCATCGTCTTGCGTCGTCTTTCGCTGCATGTCTTTCGTCGCGCGTCTTGCGTTGTCTTGTTTCGTCTTGCTTCGTCTTTCGTTGTCTTGCGTTGTCTTGCGTTGTCTTGCGTGTCTTGCGTTGTTTTGCGTCGTCTTGCGTCGTCTTGCTTCGTCTTGCTTCGTCTTGCGTTGTCTTGCGTCGTCTTGCATGCGTTGTGTTGAGTCATCGTGCGTGGTCTTGCGTGGTTTTCCGTTGTCTTGCGTCGTCTTGTGTTATCTTGCGTCGTCTTGCGTCGTTAGCGTGAACCAGGCATTATGTCGTGTTTTATCCCACACCATAGGAAATGCAGCCAATCAGAAAGCAGGGAAGTCGTTGTATATTCGGCGGTATTCAACTGTCTCTTCCCATGCCACATTGCCATTATTTGCTGTATTTTCTATGCATGGTGTGGGCTTAGTGTAGGTTAAAATAACTGTATGTATTTGCTACATGCATAAAATCAAATCAAAGCGATTTGAATTGCTACGGGGACAAATTCTAATGTAAGTCAGGAATTTTGTAAGAAATGGTTTCCAATTTTATTATTCAAATAGGTATTTAAAAGTAAAAATATTATCACTTGCGAAAAAAAAAAGTCCTGATATTTGAAAAAAGAAAAAAAATAGGAAAAGACGTCCGGACATTCGAAAAAAGAAAAGGAAAAAAGAAAAAAAAAAAGAAAGAAATTTGTAATGTTTAGGAAATGCACCCCACAGAAACAATGCAGTGAGATATATGAATAATTATAATTGAAAATAAAAAATGAAAATGAAATTTATCAGAAAAAATATTAAAAACACCAAACATTTAAAACCAAGTTCAAAAAGATGTAACTTTAACTTAAAGCTTTGGAAAGAAACGGAAAAAAAGAAGAAAAAAGAAGTCAGAAAAGAACCCGGCGCCGACGAGGATCGAACCTGTAATCCCTTAAAGAGCACCCCCCGGAAATAAAATAACAGACTGAATGAATGATTGTAAAAAGAAAAAAAGAAAATGAAATTTTGGGACGATTCTCCCGAGACATTCTGAGAAGCTGAGACATCGAATCGACTTACGTTAAGGATGAAGATTTCGGCCCCATCCACGCTATCCCGGTGCTACATATTACAGTTATCTTAGCCCGAAGGCCAGGGAGGGAGACGATATCCGGACCCTAATCCATACCTTTAGATATCACCTTAGACCGCTGCGCTACCTAGACACTTAATAAATTTAATGACTAATTGGGGTAGTCTATTCGGCAAAGTTTCATTGTAATACTAATACTCCCCAGGGAAAGAAATGAACCAATCAGAGTCCAGCTATAAAAAAATAGTTGTTTTGTAAATAAATAGAAAGAGAAAATAAATGAATAAGTTTTCAGGAACATCGAGCTTGTACTCCATCGATTTGTCCCAATTCCCCAGGGAGATAGAAGAACCAATCAAAATCTAGTCGATTGAAGAGGGATCAATAAATTTCCATGATTGTTTTAAGGTGTTTCAAAGTAGTTGTTGACGCGCTACACCTCATTTTAAATTCGCGATTTCATGGACTTCTTCTCGTCGGATCAAAATATCCTTTGGACCGATTATCAAGCAAAGATTGCATTTTTGAATGATAGTAATTTTAAGTCAATCCGTGTTTTTACAGCAAAGATAATCAATGATTGTTTAAATCAGTCTTTCTAAAATATCTCCCGTTTACGATGAGCTTTTGAAAAACAAAAACATAGGCCTAAAACTTCACATTCATGCACACATACTTATAGTAAAATCAGAGAGTTTAAACAGAGCGATTTCGAGTACTAGACGCAAACATTTTTTATGCGTATTTTGCGTCGCAAAAACTAAGGTATAGCTTGTCATGCAGAAAAGAAATACTCGGCGCTCAAACATATGCGCCAAAATACTGAAAACACGTTGCTATATTGTTGTTCTTTCTCTCTGGTAAATTGCACTGGTTTAAGTGTTCATTTGGCGGAGTTATGATTTTTCTTCTGATAGTATGTGGGATTCACTAGCTGCGACAATTTTAACTTTCAAGCGGCGTAAGAGATATCTCTTCAAGTCATCACTGTTTAGAGCCCAAAATCACGGATACACTTACTCAAAGTATCATAAAACACGCAGAAGAAATTTATTAAATTTGATGTAAAGCAACATTTTTAAATTTCACTTGAATACAGTGTTTCAAACGCGCCGGAGTAGAATCAAACCCGTGTGTACAAATGCATGACGATGGCGTGATCCTTGCTAATTATGTCGCGCTACATTCCTTCGCACCCGTGTTACGACGCATTTGCATACCGCGGTTTTATTTAAACTAGGAACTATACTGAAAGGATCACACAAAACTCGAAATTGGTGAAGTCAAAGGCGAGACAATTAGTGTAAAGGCACTATATGCAAATGCGTCGTAACACGGGCGCGAAGGAATGTAGCATGACATAATTAGCAAGCATCACGCCATCGTCATGCATTTGTACACACGGGTTTGATTCTACTCCGGCGCGTTTGAAACACTGTATTCAAGTGAAATTTAAAAATGTTGCTTTACATCAAATTTAATAAATTTCTTCTGCGTGTTTTATGATACTTTGAGTAAGTGTATCCGTGATTTTGGGCTCTAAACAGTGATGACTTGAAGAGATATCTCTTACGCCGCTTGAAAGTTAAAATTGTCGCAGCTAGTGAATCCCACATACTATCAGAAGAAAAATCATAACTCCGCCAAATGAACACTTAAACCAGTGCAATTTACCAGAGAGAAAGAACAACAATATAGCAACGTGTTTTCAGTATTTTGGCGCATATGTTTGAGCGCCGAGTATTTCTCTTCTGCATGACAAGCTATACCTTAGTTTTTGCGACGCAAAATACGCATAAAAAATGTTTGCGTCTAGTACTCGAAATCGCTCTGTTTAAACTCTCTGATTTTACTATAAGTATGTGTGCATGAATGTGAAGTTTTAGGCCTATGTTTTTGTTTTTCAAAAGCTCATCGTAAACGGGAGATATTTTAGAAAGACTGATTTAAACGATCATTGATTATCTTTGCTGTAAAAACACGGATTGACTTAAAATTACTATCATTCAAAAATGCAATCTTTGCTTGATAATTGGTCCAAAGGATATTTTGATCCGACGAGAAGAAGTCCATGAAATCGCGAATTTAAAATGAGAGGTGTAGCGCGTCAACAACTACTTTGAAACACCTTAAGTACAGCAAGCTTCAAGCCGTTACGTACATTGCTTATGGATTGTTATTTCCGTTCCAATTAAAGTGAAATGATCGATCGACCTCACTGAAGATGTTCAGTTGGAATCCACGTCTGTTATTTCAGGAATATCCCTAGAGCGTAATCAGATTAAGACATCAGCAAAGGTAAGTTATTTTATAAGTTAAGGTGATTTAAAATTTGGATTGATACTTTTAGCTCATCGTTTTAAAACATACAAAGCTTGTAGTTGTTTACATGTACACGTTTGTTCTTCAATATTAACACCAAATTTGTTAGTTACATGGTCGATATTAGTTTGATTGTGTAAGTAGACGAGAAATTAAATTATAACTGATCTCGTCAAAATGTATCCCCGAAAACTCCACACGCAGAGAATCTCGTGATGCAGAATGCCAAACTCGCGCAAGTTTATATATTGTCGTATTCAAAATATATTGGGAAATACCATTTCTGCCTAGAAACTTAATAACACAAAAAAGTAAACCTTTTAAATCTTTCATAGTGCTTTCATTACATGATGAAATCTTTCAAGTCAGTTCACTGCTCTGCCTGACTAAATTATTCTATACATATAGTCTCATGCGACCTGCGCTGGGGCTATTGTTGATGGGGCTTGTTGCTTAATATGTAGAAACCCAGAACACAAGATGTTATTTTCCCTGTAGCTTGTAACATTGTACATAACATGCATCGTGCGTGTGTCCGACACTGCAACAGGTGCGCGCAATAGTTAGAGAAGTAGAAACGAGTTCTTTTTCTGAAGCCATACCAAACGATCGCTCAACATTTTGCGCAACAGCTACAGAAGTACAACCGAGCTTTTTCTGGGGCATTGCGCGCGCCTGTTGCAGGGGTTAACACATGCACGTTTTGTTAATTGCACGCAACATTGCAATAACCAGCTTGGACTACTTAAATAGTTATGAGTTGGATTTTGGTATATTTCAAACCTTAGTGGCTACCATTTCCAGAGCTAATGCACACATTCCAGATGGCGCGGAGCTTCAGTAACGAAAATTCGGATAAATTTCGACGATTTTTTTTCGTTCTTTTACTCAAGTAAGCATACGTCTGTTGTGGGCAGGGCCAGAGTTCAAACGTCGCCCGAACAAAACTTCTTACACATGCTCTAAAATGAAACACTTATAATCGTAGATAAAAATAGTTTTCTGATAAACGTCTTTTACTGACACCTATCGTTTTCTTGACAGCCTAGATATGAGCATAGTCTGGATTTTAACCTTCTTCTCTGGATGGACTGGATGGAGAAGGTGGAAATTAATATGGCACTATGTATTATAAATGATGCATTATTTTTAGCAAACAGCGCTATTAAACGTTTGATAGATAAAACGGTTTTCTGATTTACATCGTTAACGGATCCGACATAAAACGTGGTTTTCGTTTTCGTGACAGCCTAGATATGAACATAGTTCGAATTTTAACCCTTTTCGATCTCTGAATGGAGAAGGTTTAAATCCAACAAGTATACTTGAAATTAAGGAAGTGGTACCGATATGTCATCTCAGTGAACGACCATTTCATCTCATGCAGTTTTCTGTGATGTGAAAATGTTGAAAATTCCGAAAGCATATAAATGTCATCTAAAGCTCTGGACACACCACGCAATGATGCAACACTTTTTATAACGTTTCGTTTAATGCCACATCGAGTGTTCACAGCTCCTGCAATGTTGCGCATAATATTACAGAAAAAAATCGCGTGCAGGGTGATCGATTGAAAAGTTACAATGGTCAGGGCCGTAGCAGAGGGAGGGGCAGTGGAGGCGCACGCCCCCAATATTTTTCAACGACTTTGACTAATATTTAAAGATATTTAATTTATTGGTAAGCCACTATTTGTAAGAGAATTCGATGGAACTTGCAATCCAAAATCCTCTGGGCAAGATATTTAAATGTGATATGTCCTAACTTTTGGTAGGCAAACTAAAGATATGTTAGATACAAATGAACACTAGTTGTGTTTCAATGTCAATGGGTATGGCTTGAGAGTCTGAAAGCCCCCCAAAGTAATATTTTTGACCTTGCTACGGCCCTGGTACATTGTGCATGCCAAAACCAAGTCTCGTGAAATGTGTTTTTTACGTTTTCATGAAATTTAGGGCCCGTTTACATGAAGGCGAGTTGCCCCTGGCAGCAGGGATAGCTAGTTTTGTTTTGCGTCCCCAGGGAAAAGAAAACGAAAGAGTTATCCCTGCTACCATGGACAACTTGCTTTCATGTGAACGGGCCCTAAGTTACCGGTAGTTCGATCCCCTCGCCCACTAAGGTGCGCACGTGCGCAGTGAAAGCTACGCCACTTTCTACCTTCCCCTCCCCCCTTAGGCATGTCCCCGAGGATGAAGTAGCAGTCAAGAATAAAGAAGCTTAAAGACAAATGTGACAAGAAAAAAATGAAGTGGGATTCAAATATCCAGTCTATTTTTCTGCAATCTTTTTATTTCCAACTCAACGAACAATAATCGTCACTTTGAAATGAGTGCAGCTAGAGATCAAACTTCTATTTCATGCTTTTTCTGAACACTTCTTTATATGATTACTTTGTAGCACACTCTGTAACATGCAACTTTATGATACCCTCAACTCTGTAATACTTAAGCTGACACCTCAGCAAGCACTACAAAAAAACTGGCTTTCACTAGCAACAGAGGCATAATATTGTAGACCCAATAACAACACGTGAGAAGAGACAAAAAACAAGCATAAGCACAATGACAAATGCAAGCCGGCCAATCCAAGAAAAACAAAATCCTTTCTTTTGCCATTGCATTTGTACTGGTCGCTGTGAAAACACGAATAACAGGAAGTGCTTAATATCCCGTCTTTTTGTCAATTAGCAAGTAATACAACAATATATATGTGTGTAGTCAAATGACAGCAAAAGAACACAAAATAATATTGAATTACAACTGATATTAATATCACTAACTAGTATAATACTATTTGTATATAACTATCTTATTGGTGTACTATCCAATATATATCATATAGTCAATTAAAATGTTAGTTTTATAGCACTGAAACAACTATATCCTTTGTCTATATATAATCCTGATACCTCTGTGTAACTGATGTCAACACAATGACCACTGAGAGGGTTTGGTCATGAGGCTTTAGTGCCCCCCCCCCCCCCCCTAAATACCAAATGAATATACATCAAACCAATCATATTAATTTCCCCATCAGTAAAATCTTTATATACAACAATCTACAGTGGAATCCCATCAATATGACACTACACATATGGGCCAAAAATTGCTGTGGCCCAGGGCAGATCCAGGATTTTGCCAAGGGGTTGTCCCAAATAGGCCTCTTGAGAGATGACGTCACATCCAAGACGGCAGCCTCCTAACAATGGAATCTGATGACGTCATCTCACAAGAAGCTTATAGAAAAAAATAAGTAAGTACACTAGGAACACGAGTGCATCTATGGACACCCCCCTGGATCCGCCCCTGTGGCCACATCAACAAGGTATAAGGCCATATACTATATTGAGATAAGTGTGATATCTATATATATATATGTTGGACCAGAATGAGATGGCTGTATTTATGGGGCGTGCAGTAAGGCTGGTGTGGCACTGTACATTCAATTTAATGTATCATATCAACACTAATTTGAGAGGTTTTAGTAGATTAATATGTTGTTTCCTGTTCTACTATATATTAGAACAAGAAAAGTTAATGTACAAATATTAAGCATTTTTGAATTGCAATTGCCTCACTATGATCACAATTCTCTTTATGATTCAGCAACATAGTAATAGCATACTGTCTAGCGATAAATTGATATTGATGGCCCATCACCAGAACCTTGGGAAGAAGCATTTTAGTTTTCTTCATCCTAATTAAGCCTTTATTTTGCACATACATATTTTATGTTCACCGTTTTGTTTCTTTGAATTTGAAAGAGGGAGGGATTTCAAGTCCGGTGATAGGCCTGGTAATGTCATTTCAATATCACATCAGTCTTAATGAGAATTTGATGATTTTCATCAAAGTCAATCATGTTTAAATGCTGTCCAAGGAGTTCAAGCTCCCTCCATCATCATCATCATGCAGTGCCCAGGCTGCTTCCACATCTCTTTGATGTTGTGCATCTAAAAATGAAAAAGTAATTCATTTGATAAATGTGCAATCAGGTCTCCACTAATGCAGCACCTCTACAATGACCACCTCTCCACAATTAAGGTGTTTTGTGTGAGGTCAGGTTGTACTGCATTTGGAAATCCAATCTTGAAAGGATGAAATGCCTTGATACATCAGCATGTATTGTTGTTGGCAACTATAGGCACAATTGTACATGTTATTAATGACCCTGCACTTTGCAGCTTTTTTGCAACTTGTGCCAAACAGGTTCCATTCACCATAATTATGTGGTCTGACACTTAATATGTTAAAAAAATGTCTGCCAGGGTTCACTGCAGCTGTATTTTACCTGACAGCAATATTGTAAGCAAAAATATAGGAGAAGGAGAAGGAATTACGATGAATGGCTGATGTTTAAAAGAAGGAAAGGGAAATTAACATATAGAGGGGAAAGATGAAGATTTATGGGTTTAAGGGAGGACGTATGAGGGACAAAGAAGTAGTAAAGAAAGGAAGACCGAGGACTGCAAGAAGTGGAAGAAGAACGGAAGAGATTAAGGCATCATGAAGATTTGGAAGATCACAAAAATGCTTACATATATTATCTAATGACTGCAAGACTTGTCCAAGTGCTTCCAGTCTTTGATCAACAGCCTCAATGTCTTTTTTGTACTCTTTAAGTTTCATCTCATTCTGAGCTTTTTGGCTTTTGCATTTACTGTAGTTCTCTTTGGTTTTTTGAAGTTCTTCTTTGATTTCTTGAACAAGAAATTGCACACCTTTCCTTGCAGCATCTTTGAGATTTGCTTTGCTCCTTTCCATCTAAACAGACAAATACAATAATAATGCAAGGTGTTGAGAAATATCATTTTGGAGAGATATCTCACCATTGCCTTATACACACCTTAACTGTTACATTACCAACTGTTACCTTGCCGTCTTACCAACCATTTATCGACTACTTACCAACCATTTATTGACCACTCACTGACAACTAATGGACCACTTACCAACCACTTACTGATTACTTATCATGTACCACTAACCAGCCACCTACCAACCACATACTGATCAACCACTTACCAACCACTTATTGACCACTTACCAACTACTTATCGACCACTTACCACCCATTTATCAACCACTTACCATTGTCTGAACACTATTACCATGAGCATTTATTCAAATTAATGTATAGGGATTGGTACTGTAGTAACATTCAAATGCATAATTTCTCACCCTGTCTTTGATCACTGCAAGAGACTGCTCAGCCTGTTCAATGCTTTCTCTGCAGTCTACTGAAGCAGCAACGAGAGCATCTCTGAACGTCTTGTGTGCAAGAACATCTAGTTCATGAAGTCTCTTTTCTTCTTGCTCTTTACTTTCAATAGAACTGTTAATCAACTTAAAGGCTCCCTCTGTAAAATTAAAAAAAATATTAATAGTCCTTCCATGGTTATTCTTTTACACAGCCACATTTGTGATGAGAATGAACAGGGCTGCAAATTAAAGGAGAATATTCCAATTATAGCACAGTAAAGGAAAACAATCCATTACCTCTGAACTGTGTTAACACTGTGATTGCAGCCTGACACCATCTGAAGAGTTCTTCAATCTGTGTCTTCCAGTCTTCCAACTCTCTTTTAGCTCTTTTCTTAGTCTAGTAACAAAACATGGAAAGCAATAATTATCAACAAAAATGTTTATTGAAGTCACTCTGATACTGTACAATCTCATTCATCGTATGCATGCAATCAATAATAATTTATTAGCTTTTCCAATAACTTACCTGTTCAGATCTTTGCTGTGTCTTGCTTTCCTCGTCTCTCTTCTTCTCAAGGGCGCTTTCTTGATTCTTTAGCTCCTCAAGCCTTTTTCTCAATTTTTCTTGTTCATTCCTGTTCTCTTGCAAATGCAGACACAGTCCCTTGTCCTTTTCTGTGTACTTGTTGAATGCAGCTTCAGCTGATTGTTCAAGAGTGTCCAAGCTTTTCTCTGTATTAATGGTAAGTAGAGAAGGAAGACTAAGAGGATATAGGCATGTACATGGCATTTTTCCAGTCCCCAACATTCAAAGTAAAGTGACATTGACATCAAGCTTTAATACTAACTTAATCACTGTCTTTCTATCTCACTGACCGACCGGCCAACCGGCCAGCCGACGGATGGATGGATGGACGGACTGACCAACCCACTCATTCATTCACTATAATTAATCTATTTAATTTATTTAATCCTCTACTTATTGGTTTATGTCTTACCTATGGTATCGATATCACCTTCGCAGTTGAGACTTATCAGGTGAAGCTCATCAAGCTCAGAATCAACATTTTCCTCAATTTTCTTTTTCTGATCTGTAAGTTTTATCAGTATTTTCTCTTCCTCTTCCTTGGCTTGTTTTGTAATCACCAATACTGTGTCAACCTTGGCAGCTTCTATACTCTTTTCTGCAAGAATATAATGAGATACCATCAAAGCCATGATCACGTGAGCAATTTTTTGCTTGCTCATGCAATGCCATTTTTTTGAAATCACCAAATGAATGTGGTTGCTAAACGAGGGACAAATGCTGGCAGCAAATGCTGGCAATTTAAGGCGAGTGACATGAAGGACTGGTTTTCATAAACAAATATGGTGCATGAAATAATTATTATACATGTAATGTTGCTGGTGTCAAAAAATTGCATTGCCTGTGGAAGCAAAAAGTTGTCCATATAGCCACGGCTTAAGGAGGAGAGATAAGCAGAAAAGAGGCTGGAGTATAGACGACTTTCAAAAATGGCGGGCTCATTGTTCACGATAACGAGGCTAGAAAGGCCTCCAAAATCAACATCGCATCAAATGATTCTACATATATAAAAATTATCCTGTAAAATGCACATAAAATAGGTATTTTAAAAGGAAAAGGAACACATCGTCTTTGATAGCAATAGAAGTGTCGCCACGCTTATTTTCAGGTAACAAGGCCTTTGTGGCCTCATTCTCATGTACTAGGCCGCCATTTTTGAAAGTCGTCTATGGCTAGATTGTCAATCAGTAGTGGAAATAATTGGTACAATGTAGGCCGTTATATACCAAGTCTGCTGTCTGGCAACAAAATGCAAATCCTTTGAATAAATCACAAAAATCAGATAAAAATAATGTTAAAATGTCTTACTCGATCAACTCACCTATCATCTCCATTCCTTCCTCCCTTTTTGCATTGGCTTCTTCCATGTTCTTCCTCTTGATCACTGCTTCTAGTCGTTCTCGTTCAATTCTTTCATGATCAGCCAAAGCAGTGGTGCTCTCATTAGAGAGCTCTAACTTGTCTGCTACACTTTCACAAGCTTGTTTATAGACAGACAAACTACTCTCTAAAAGCTCTCTGGCAGCCTTTAGTGATGTTCCACTGTCATTGGCATATTTGACAGCTCCAGACAAAAGTTCTAATAAAGATAGTATCATGATTATTTGCAAAACATATAAATAATTAATAAATAATCTTTATTGCAAAATAACATTGCTCCAGGAACACTCTCTCACAATTCTACTTCTTAATTAGTTCTAGATCTTTTCTCACTTATTTCTCTCTATAGTTCTCCATTGTCCCTTATTTTCTTCATTGTCCCTAGCCTAACCAGGCTATAGCCATGTGCAGGTGGCTCTGAAGTCTCCAAATCCAATTGATTAGTCAGAGTATAAATTGTGTTTTCTATAAAGAGGGGGCAATTTATAGTTCATCATAACCTCTGTTATTTCAATCAGCCCCCCCTTTGGGCAAGACTCTCTCACTGAAGGACTATCAAATCATAAGACCCATCCATAGCCCTGTATGTTATATTGTAATTTAAAACATGCATGATGTTGAGAGAACACAAGAGAGCATAGTGAAAGAACGAGCCATAGGAGAGTGCTTTCACAGCTGTCGGGTGTTCTCCCAACATCACAAGTGTTTTGATCAGGGTATCAAACACGGAAAAACAGGTTTTTACTTATTTTTTATAAAACAACAAGTGCACAAATTTACAAAAAAATTCAGAAAGGTGATGTGAGCGTGTTTGATACTCTCATCAAGCACGTTTTTTGGCCAATTATAAGAGTGTGCACAAGTTATTTTATAAAACCTAAATAGATCTCTTACCTTTGACTTCATGACCAACAGGGTGAAGGTCTTTATATTTATCTTTTTGAAGGACTGAATTCAATCCTGCAATTCCCTCTTGAATCTTTTCATCTAACAGAAGAAATCATTCAATTTGGTACATGGACAAAAAAATCATATCAATTTGTTGGCTTTCATTTTATATACCCTGATCCAGGGTCAGAAGCAAGAAGGGTACTCTATTGAGAGGGACATCCCCACTCGGCCAATATAGGGGAGTACCCCTTCTCCAAGAGTGTACAGTCATCTCCTTTCGATCGATCATCATGCAATTCTCATGCAATTCCCCATAGCGAAAAAGAAATACACACACTTCACAATTCCTTTTTAACTCATGGATAGTGAGGGGTCAAATATGCAAATGAGTCACTCATTCACTCACTCGCACATTCATTTGTTAAATTATGTTACTGTGCATGCTTGACATGATTGATGGCAGGCCAAAAGTAACAAGGGCTCTGGGTACGAAGCAACTATCGTGCTGTAGCTTTTTTTTAATTACAGGACTCCTGTGTTATTCAAATCACAATGCATCAGGATTGTATGCAAAACTTGCTTTGGAATGAGCTTTTATCAGGTATTTTTAAATTCGTAAAACAGAAAAAGAATTAACATAGCTGGAAAGACCATGTTAAAATTAGCAAGACAGTGAAGTTTGAAGGAATTAAATCTAAAACTCGCGAGAATATGAATTTTTGAAAAGTGTGAATTTGTAAGAAAACCTTTGCTCCTACCAGCGAATGTTTTCATACAAAATTTTGATTTTTGAAAATTCATATCTTCGTGAGTTTGAAAGTTACTTTATTCAAACTTCACAGTTTTACTAATTTTGACGTGCTCTTTCTAGCTATGGTAATTATATTTCTGTACTGTGACTTTTGGAATTACATGATATAAGCTCATTGAATGGTCCAAAAGGTATCTAATCTGTAAACAAGGTCTGTATTTTATTGTATCATGGTGTGCTGAAATTCTACTCATGACAACTCCACAAGTTTAAATCGTGGAGCCTATATATGGTCAGATGATGGACATGACAACTTCTCTCATTTAATAGGAAGATCATGCCTAGAGATTCCTTGACTTAACTTGTGCTCACACTCCCTTAAGATTGGATGTGTCGGATGTTAGATACCGAGGGTTAATTTCTTATTCCTTGCCCCAATTTTGTATTGTACTACTCTGCTTGGAATAATTTTCATCGCATTTCCGTTGAGATAACTATGATCAGATAACTATGTAGCAGTAAGACTGAGTGTACAATAAAGTGTTGTTATTGTTGTTGTTGCTGTTGTTGTTGTTGTTGTTAAGGAAGGGATGGAGTGATGAAGGAAGGGAAGGGAAGGGAAGGAAGGGAAGGAAGGGAAGGAAGGGAAGGAAGGGAAGGAAGGAAGGAAGCAAGCAAGCAAGCAAAAACAGGTAGGAGAATATCTTTGGTATTACCTAGTAATGGCTTGGATTTAACTCTGTTTTTGTGTGTGTCCAGGTTGTCTTGAACACTGTAAAACAACCCCTTTATGGTATTATTAGGGAGTTTTTCAGCCTAAAATAAAGAAAAAATAAATTATTGAGCCCATTATTGCATGATTATCAAAAGCTCCATGTCTATGAGAAATGTAGATTGCGGGCAGTCCCACTTTTTCCATCAGATTCAATAAAGACGAGTTTTTAGAATTGACTCGTCCCCTTTGCCACTTGTCTGTGTATTCTAAAAACATGTCTTTACTGACTCTGGAGGGAAAAGTGGGACTGCTCACAGTCTATGAGAAACGGAAATACATACAAATTTGTCTTGAAAATATGGCCTAGCAGAACATAAAAGATTTGTATAATTATTCCACTTTCAATATTTTGGTTGACTGAGGATCATACACGAAGTCATGTATATTTTTATCTAGTATGAAATACTTTGGGGACATGTGTATAGATGTCAAAGGCATATAAACTTTCAAATAAATATAAATATAAATTTCATCCATCAATTTCTTACAAATGAAATTTTCACCTGAACGATGTCCTCTCGTTCTCCTGTATTTCCTCCAATAGCATCAGCCACATCTTCAGCAATATTGAGTTTTCCTGCCATGTCTGTCGTGACAACTTCAATACTGTCATCATCGCCATTGTTGGCATCAACGAACACAAGGCTAGAAGGTCCTTCTGCTGACACTGTGGTATATTAAATAATAAATTAAAAGATGTATTCATCATTAATCAATGTCTAAGAGAAAGTGAAACTGAATATTTTCCACAATAATTAAGCTTATTTCCATTTTTTAAAGTTTTAGCTAAAATATGCAAAATTAATAAATTGTGCCATAATATTTTATAAAATTCTATATTTTGGGGGAAGGCCAGAGGCTTCAAGTCGCAAAATTAAAGCTCAAGAACGATTCATTCCTTCGATATCTGCAAGATGGAATCTCCGAAGTTCAAGGTTTCTAGACCATCTCTGAGTCAAACGTCAAAAAATTAGCAGAAAATCAACTATTAAACTTCTCAAGAAGTGCAAAATATAGTAAACTCACTCGCAAATCGTGTATTCCAAGAGCTGACAGTCTGTATCCAATACACAAAACTGAAAATGTGTTTTGAAATTGAATGGAGTGATGGAACTTGTTTAATTCCGAGAATTTCAGGGAAAGTCCCATTACGACAAGATCCCGGAAATGACGTAGAGAGAATTTGTACACAAGTATCAAACATTCTGGATAAAGTCTATGATTGGGAACTTATTGTATGTTTTATTAAATAGTGTGGCATCTTAATTGGTACAAGTAATATTTCACAAGTTATGTAACCATTTTGGTAGAACAGAATCATAATATTTTTTTTGAAATACCTTGTGGGCTGGTTGATAGTGAAATTCTCCTAACTGTGCAACTTTATGCTAATAATAGAAGTTGACCACACTGGGGACAGCTCAGTCGGTGTCGGCTCAAAATGCTGTGTCACAGAGATTTTGCTAGAAGATCTAGACAAAACACAAAAAATTGTAAACAACACAAGCGTCAGCAAATACAAGAAATACGGCATGGAATACGGAATACAATAAAAACAATATACTTTTGACTTTGGCAATGCCCCGTACAGCAGCATGCAAGTATGAAGCTTGCAATGAATTTCTCTGATTTTGCGTTCAGACAAGTTTGCAGGCCTCTACAAAATAGTCAGCGTTCAATATCACGGTTTCTAAATTGTAAAATGACATGTTGAATAATGATCAAATGCTATAGAAATAAAAAAATTATGTCAGCTTTCTTGAAGCCTGTCACTCTCAAATTTAGAAGCCGCCACAATGAGCAAGTCATGCATTGCGCGCACCATATAAAGACCCTCGGGATTCCCGCGGGAGAAAACCTAAATAAGTAAATACATAAATAAAGTTGTCTTTTTGCACGGTAACTTTTTAGAACGTTAATTTATCTGCTTTTCTTCTCAAAACTAAATATTGTAACAGTTTTATAAGTTTATCAAACTTTTGTGACTTACCGATTCCTGAAACCTTTTGTGGAATTCCTGTGGTAAATCCTCAGCAGGGAATCGCGGGAAATGCCTCGATTTGAAAACAAAATGGCGAACTAAACTTTCATGTTTATGTCTTGGAAAAACAGCTGATTTTCGGTCTTTCTTTACGAGCCGATGTCGATAAAATTTTGCACATTTACTCTTGATAATATGAAGAAGGTTGTGGTTATAATTTTGCTGAAGAGTTTGGCTCTTTAGATGCTTCGTCGCCAACAGAAAGTTTGAACGCTGTTTGTTTGTCAACTGAACTCTCAAGATGGAGCTCGATGCATTTTTGACGTCGATTTTTCCAACTCCTGAGAAAGAAAATGTCGCAAGTCCAAGGTACTCAATCAGTGTCTCCAAGGGAATTAAAATTTTATCAGAAATCTTGAAATATATTCGCTCTTGAAAACGACAAATCATTTCCAAATTTTGGTCACTGTTTTTGACCACTCAATTAAAATAAATTTTAACTGCCAAATAAATAACGTTTTCTTTTAAATCTTGAATCACAGGAGGCTTCTTGAATACAGTACGTTACAAGACCACATCGATGAGATTCTAAATCAGTTGGAAGATACAACACAACCAGGTATAAATCAGTACATTTCATTCATTATTTGATAAATAACTGAACACTTTCAACTCTCCAGGGGTCGCGTACAATTTAGCCTCCAGAGTGAATTCTTCATAAATAATTTTACATTTCCCTAATGCTTCCTTACTTCAGAAAAATATTGGGTGTATTCCATGGAATTTTGAACCTATCTGTTAGATACTGTAGGTCCAAACTTTTTCATCCTGACAAAACTTGTCAAATTAACAAACGTTAAAGCCTCTGTTTTTTCATGGGGCATTGAATTAAGCTTATTGACAGTAGACAAAAGGAGTGGGTAAGAAATCTTGAGCTTCTAAGAAGAAAATATTGATTCAGAGCCTTGTATTTCTATGTAACAATGGAGGTGTATCTGTGTATGTAGTTGATTTTATTTTATTTATTTTATTTTTATTTTATTAACTTTGCCATGAAATTGCTTACATGCACAAATAAATATATGGCAGGGCGTCCGCAACAGCGTGGCCAATTACTGCGGGCCCATACAGGTCAAATATGAAATATAAAATGATGACACAAAATAAGATGGCTGTAGATGGGAGCCCGGGGGCGGGGGGTGGGGGGGGGACTCAGTTGTAAAAGTATCGGGTATGCTCATTGTATCTCTTAGGGGTAAAAATCAGCGATTTGGTATCTTTTAGTGTGTTAAAATTTAAGTTTAGAGCATTAGCATTTCCTGGTCTCTCTTCAGGGTATCAAAAGAGCCCATCACTTACATTATCTTGTTCTTAAATGGAAGAAATTTGCCTAACAAAAGCATGTCGATCGTCCAATTTTGTGTTGATAATAATAATGTTCATTAGCTTGTTATCGCTGGTATCTCTTAGGGGTTAAAAAATCATCCGGCCATGCCCTTTTAATTAGACTTCCAGTATCTCTTAGGGGTATTTCTGAAAATTTCCCATGAGCATACCCGATCTTTTTACAATGGAGTCCCCCCCCCCCCGAGTCCCCCCCCCTGGGGATGGGAGGTGGTTGTATGAAGGCTGCAATAAGGTGGGTTTCCATTGAAGGTTTTGGCAAATGATGTGATGGGGTATAACTCAGTGTATAAAATCTCTTTTTGTCTTGATTGACAGAACAAGATCAAAGAGAAAGAGCAATGAATGATGGTAGAATAGGGCCTTGGGTTGTTGGTATCGATAAGAATAGTTTGTGTGGATCTATGAGTATAAAGGATAACATTGAGGTAAATTCCATAAGCTCTTGCTTTAAATTATGTGATCTATAAAATATAATAGAACTCTATTGCCTGTGCATCCACTCTTTCATCCATCCATTCACTTACTTATTATTAGTATTCATTCTCTCATGCATTCATCCTTCCAGTCATTCATCCACATTCATTCATCCATTGAACTCATTAACGATTTATCAAACAGATTCCATTTTTCCATATGTTTGTACTCAAATAGACACACAGCTGACGTCAAAATGTGGTGAAAACAAAAAAGTATGCCATGAGGTGAAGTGGAATGGCGTGACTGTTTTTACCACATTTTGATATCTTCTGTATGTGCATCTATTAGTCAGAGTACAGACCCACAGAAAAATGGAACTGTTTGTTTTATATAATATTTATTGAAATATTTCAACCAATCAGATCCTTTGTAAGATTCAATGATGCCAGCATCTACATGTATGTGTGTGTATGGTTTAATATTAATTATACTAATCAGAGCATGCGTAATATACCAATTGTTATATGATTCTAGCCTCCTCCGCAGGCAACCTTTTGGGCTTCCTGTGCAAAATTTTGAGAAGAAAAAAGACTGGGGATGAAAAGGAGGAGGGAAAAAAGAAGAAGGGGTTGCCTGCCAA
Source organism: Telmatactis stephensoni (assembly GCA_029948255.1). Classification (NCBI taxonomy): domain Eukaryota; kingdom Metazoa; phylum Cnidaria; class Anthozoa; order Actiniaria; family Isophelliidae; genus Telmatactis; species Telmatactis stephensoni. The sequence continues at coordinate 103,145 of JALIZF010001679.1, read as the reverse complement.
ATATCGAAGGGTACGGACATGCAGTGGTACCTTGAGGACATGCAGATGCACCCCGGGTCCCCTAGGGGGCTCACTGTGTTACCAAAATCCTTTCTCCCAGTGGCTCAGTAGTTGATTCATGTCAGAGACTCAAATATGTTCTAGCGAATAGTACTTTCGAATACAAAAAGGCACAGAGAAAGTGGAAAAAATTCAAATACTGAAAGAATTCATACCCTGCTTGGCAGAGGTTTCGTTATTTTCCATTAGAGGGGGAAAATAACGAAACCTCTGCCATTGCAAGCAGGGTAAGATTTCATAGAATTCGAGAGTCTGCCGCTCAGGCTTAAACTCATGTAAACTGCTCAGTTATATATTCGATCACTTCTGAGGTCAAGAATATGTTTGAACGAATGTATTCCTTAATAAATTTTGAATTTCCTACGATATATATCCGGCGGTAAACGCTGAGTAGCGCCGGCTGGTCTGAAAGGCAGTAATTTTATCGGACAAATGATTAACGACGGTTGACCTTGATGCTAACACAGCAGGAAGCTTATGTTAGGCTAACGATTTCCCTCCACCACTATTCAAATCTGTCAAGACATGTTTGATTTTATTTATTCCCAACACAATCATTTATTAATGCAACGGTCTAAAGTCTTTGTATTGGAATCAATCCTCTCCCGTGCTAGTTGTAAGATCAATCTCTTCGAGTTGTTGTTATTGTCGTCAAAGGAATGATTGTGAAGTATCTGGGAAACAGTTTGAAGTTTCCATACTTTCTAATAGAACCTGAGGAACTATCTGGCTGTTAATCGACATATGTAGTAGATCATAGTAGACACTCCATTTCCATGCATCGAACTCACGGACTTCCATGGATATGTGCCGGGTGCAATCAGTTTACTGAAACCAAAACTTCAAAGCAGCTTTGAAAGCCAAGAATTTGCTATCGATTTCCGTGACCATTTACATCATTGTAGGCCGCGGTAATAATTTTTGTGCCGCGAAAGTACAGAAAGTAGGAATACAAGCATTTTAGTTTATAAGAGATCGTACACAATGAGAAAATTCTAACACTGTACCCCGTAGACATCTTTGAGGCTATGAATTCTTAACGCCCCTCCCCTGCTTAGGAGATTTTAAGATGCGCGAACCGACCTGCGCGATCTCACAAGTAGATGTCAATATTTGGCAGGCAACTCTCGCCTTTTCTCACCTGGCGTCCAGGCCACTACGTGTCTTTAACACAGGAGGCCCAAAGCGAAAAAGCGAACAGTTGCCTGCGGAGGAGGCTAATATGATTCCTAATATTACCTATGATGTATTTCAAGTTATGAGACATGAGAGACTTATTCAAGCAGATGATATTTAACTCAATATTATTGCAAATATTGCAGCTTGAAAGCCAAAGTAACTTTAGCAGTGTAAGATCCAATATTTGTGTTTGTAAAGGTATGTCTACTTGTTGAAAAATAAATTTTAATATTGAAAATATAATCAGATTGAAAAAATGTTACCTGACATTGTACCTTATAAAAAGACACTTTTAATGAAACATCAGTAATTTGTATGTAATAATATATAATTATGTATTCATTATCTTGACATGAGCCGTGGAGATGGAATTTCTTATTATATGTATATGTAAATTAGAGTGTCTTTTTGATATTCAGGTAAATTCATGTATGAAATTCTACTGGGATCAAAAGGAATAATGCAACTTGGATGGGCAACTTTAAACTGTTTGTTTACAAATGAGGTAATTTAATCAATCATGTAAATCCCTATTTGCATGCACACTGAACTAACATTTCTTTATATTATTTTCTTTTACAGGAAGGTGTTGGTGATACACCTGACTCATTTGCGTATGATGGTCATAGAGTACGCAAGTGGAATGCTTCTACTGCAAAATATGGAGAGGTACTTATGGAACTACTAAAGCAAACCTAGTAACACAGGAAAAAATGTCAATTCCCAACTTGGGGCTTCCCTGGATCTAACCAGGGAATCCCTGAGAATCTGTTCTATTTTACAAGTTTGGGTATTACAGATTTCCCAAGTAAAATAGAACAGATTCCCAAGTTAGACCCAGGGAAACCCCAAGTTGGGAATTGACATTTTTTCCTGTGTGACAAGAATGTTAATACCCCTTGCTAATTCCTTGTTATTTTATTCCAGGAATGGATGGCTGGGGATGTTATTGGTTGTTCAATAGACTTAAACAAAGGAGAAATCTCATATTGCAGGTACAGTATCAATCAGGGAAGATCCAGGATTATTCATACGAAGGGGTGAAGCATTAGTAGAATTTATCAGAAACTGCCTAAAGGATCCATAGGGCGTTTAATTATACCTTCAGAGGACCTTGCGTCCTTTTGTATTTTATGTCCACCTCTTGGTGAATCTTTAAATAAATAAAATAAATAGGATGTGTTAGAAAAGTATTGAAGAAGACAAAAAAGAAAGTCATCTCATTAGGGGTGCCCAGGCACCACTGTACCCTGTGAAGGAGGTCAGCATTGCAATGAATTTTTTCTTCTTTTTTAAGGAATGGTAAAAATTTGGGTGTGGCATTTGATAATGTTCGTTATGGTCCTGGACTGGCTTACTTTCCTGCAGTTAGCCTGTCATATGGAGAATCATGTCAGCTTAATTTTGGATCCTATCCGTTCAAGTATCCTTATTAAAAAAAGCTAAAACTGTGTTGATAACTTATTATAGAACAAGCAGGATTTATATAATTGTAATCATTGTTACATACATTGTATATATAGTATTATGTACAGTCTGATGGCAAGGATGGCACAGTTGGTTAGTGCATGGCCTTCGGTGTAAGAGGTCCAGAGTTCGATCCCTTGATCTCACATCCTTGTTTCAACTTCTTTCCTTTTTGGGTAGCTTTAAGCAGCTTTAAATGCCATTAAAACGGAGCACTAATGAAGAGAGGGGAGTATAATGAGTGCACTGTTGACCTCAAGTTTATCAGTTACTCAAATTACTGTTACAAGTTATCGACGTAAAATATGGTCGCTTTACTTTACTTTTAATTACTTTATAGAATATGTCAAAATGTGGTGAGAGCAACATTCCTGCCACTTGAATTCATCTCCTGGCATGTTTGTTACACACCACATCAGTGGTCTCCCTTACTCTTTTCTTATATTACTTGAATGAATGTATTTATTAAAAACACAGCCCGCCTAGATTAGTTATACTACCTGTGGACTGTGTATATTTTGTAGTGTGAACAATTAAATAAAGTGTGTTGAAAGTGTGTTGTTTCTTATGAGAGAGCTTTTGGTAAATGACTGTGTAAACAAAACAGTAAGTTATGATTACAGTGGTGGCTTATGGGAGGTTGTTGCTAGGGAAGACTTGACTATTTCAATTATTTATAATGAATTTAATGTAAGTTATGGTAATTACCTTTCTTACCACAATCAGTCAGTTTCTCGCTTTCTGATTGGTCAAATAAGAGTCCATAGCAACAATGTTCATCATTGTTTTGATTTTGCATGGATACTCTTGCTTGAGCCAATTTGACGAGAAATTACTTCAATCTCCAATTTGTGGTAAAAATCAAATTTACAATCATAATTATGGCTTTGTGTGGTATGGACTCTTGTTTACCAACATTTTACATCATACATGGTCACAATGCTATGAACTGATGAAGGATAGCTGAGTGGGTCCCTAACATTTTGACCATTTGTGATGTAAAATGTTGGTAAATAAGAGTCCATACGATGGACAGCTCTTGTAAATTTGTTAACTTTTACATAATTTGTAGGTCAATAATATTCATCTGACTGACAGCTGGTACACAATATTCATTTATTATTTCCCATTCCTGGCATATATTTCCTTTAACTTTAATAACAAGATTCCCTATGGAAGGTTTCAAACCATTGCAGGATCCTCCAACATCCCATGTCAACAAGGCAGCTGAGCTTATGAACTGTCTGGACAGGTTATTACCATCAGTAAGTTGCAACAAGTAGATTAGAGTCCAAGCAGATGAAATGTTTATTTGGAAAAAGTTTGAGAAAACCTTTAAGCCAAATAGACTCCCAAGAAGGGTCTGCATGTACATAGATGTAGGTCTCAGAATATTGCAATTGGTACAAATGATACTGAGAAAATTCCAAAATTCAGCCAGCTTTATTTATGATATATGTCTTTAATTTTAATTCACACTTTTATATATTCATTTCAGCCTGACCGTATTCCAGTTGTCCCACCATCTCTCCATGGTAGATCAGATACCCTTTCATTTCTGACAATCTCTCATGTTTTTGAAAAACTTGGTTCACTATTGGTGAGTGCTGATAATGAATTGAAGCTGAGTAAAACAAGGACCCTGCCATCTTGAACTGTCGTTATCAGAATAAAGGCAATGTCAAATGTTCTCCCAAAATTAAGTCAGTCTCATCATTAAACTTTCATTGGTCAAATTTCACGGGTCGTGAAATCTCCTTTTTTGCAACACAAGCCTGCATTTCATAGTCTTGAATTTTGAAGGCAAGGGAAATTGCTGAACAAGCATCTCAGGGTCTAAAGTAAAAACTTGAATTCTCAAAAAGTCTTGCTTTTAACCATTCATGCATGCACACCCCTAGAATTACTGGCAGAATTGGATTTTTTGGCATGCACTCAAAACAGTGGAATAGGTCACCCTTGCACACCCTTAGCAGTTTTGTAGTGACAAATTTGGAGCCACAGACCTTACATTACTATAGCTACATGTATCTGAAGCCACAGACCCAGGGGCGGATTTAGGGGAGGGGTGCAGGGGGTGCGCACCCCCTCCTGAGACAAGTTGGAGTCTTTTTTCTCAATATTTTTCCAAAATATCCTCTTGGCAGATTCCAATTCATTCGATGGTGCACCCCCTCCTGATGATAATCCTGGATCCGCCCCTGAGACCTATCACTACATGTATTGCATAAAGCTGCAAGAATGAGTAGTGGGTCAGGGATCCAATAACAGAGGCACTGTCTATTGTTGAATGATTTATACAATTCCATTATAATTGTATTACCCACCCCCACTACTAAATGGAAAGTTTCACAACACATTCTGATGGGCTTCATGTGGTCCACATTGATTATTCACAGACCAAAGGCTACATAGTAGAGAAAGTTCTCCTTCCATTTCTTCTGAAATCCTGTTCTGGTGGAAATCCTTTATCTGAACAACCTGGTGTTAAAAAGATGTTGGATATCATGTGGGCTTGTATGGAAGTAAGTTGTACTACATGTATATAGTTAGTACTTCTTTTAAAATACTAGTAATCCATGTAGTAATACTATACTTTAGTTGCCAATGTAGAAGGACTTATAATTTTGTCGGTGTACTTACTGTATATAAAGAGTAGGGATAAATGTTTGCCAGTCCACAACATGAAATGGCAGGGGGAAGGGGAGAGGGTCTGGTAGCCAGTCATAAGTCACAAGTAATCCCTGGATAAAAAGAAATGTTTGGAAAGTTATTATTGTAATTGTCTTTTGAGGATCACAACTAGAGTCCCTGCTTAGTCCTGGCAGTTCTAAGATCCACTTCACTTGTTACATCCCTAGAATCAAGATAACCTTGGCTACATGCATAAAGTTTATGCATAACACAGAGTGATAAAAATTATGAGCTTTATGCACATAGCCTTGTAAGTTCTAATTTTCCTTTATACATAGTATGTATACATGATTGTACGAAGTAAAGCATATCTCAGAACTGGTCAGGAGTAGTATATAGTTGTCAGTTATGAATTCATCAGAAACTGAATTTACATGCTGAATTGACAATTGACTGTCCATTCAACACCCTTGGCCCAGTTGTTTGAAAGTAGGTTAGCATTAACCCAGTGAGGGTTAAATGTAAAGAAAACCATTGGCGTTAACCCTGGATTAATGTTAAATCCACTTTCAAACAACCGGGCCCTGGATGAGATCTGCTTATTACATGTACTACTGACAACTGATTACACTAACTTGTTTTTATGCTGTATCATAGGATTTTGAACTTGAACCATGCATGGAACATTTACTCTTTGCCTTGATAAAAGCTTATTGGTATCAACCAGTTACTCTTGACTTTAAACATCAGGTATGTGATGAGATTATCATTTAAACACAACAAACTTTTTATAGCACAGCGACTCTTAATCTGGTTATATGTGCCAATAATTATTTTTGGCATGTTGGCTCTTGTAATTAAATCATGTGAACCAGGAGAGAATAACCAGGCAACTGAGATACTTGTGTCACATGGTATGATGTGTTGCTCTGTATTCTGGCTATTTTGAGATCATCATCCACTTGCATGTGCGCACTGGAAATTTTTAATTATTTGCCATGCATTCGCTTTCAGAGTGCTTGAAATAGCTCCAGTGCATGGCCACATGTCAAATTCAACTGCCAAAGGTTTTAATAATGGCATCCTGGAGTCTCAGTACCCTGGTTAGGATCTCCTGTGTGAACAGATTACTTATTTTAGGCAGGCCAAGAGCACTCTTTGTGGTAGTGTTGTGGTTCTGCCTGATAGGGGTACCATACCCAAAAATTTTCCCTGCATGCCCAGTTTTAGAATTAATTAGGGCATGGTGGTTAATTACTGGTGTACATCCAAAGGTTATTGTGTAAATGGGTCTAAAGTAATAGTATCCTCTGCCCTTTAGTAGTTTCACTACTATATTTCATGTGAAACCATCATCAGTGATAAGTCAAGAGATAAGATTAATGGCAGTAGAAGTACAACTCCATTCTACCCTATAATCTGTAACTGTTTAATATAATGTTAAATGATAACACTTATTCTATGTTGAATGAATAGGCCCACTGTTTGTCTCTTGCCTTGAATATCTTGAGACATCACAAGTCAAGAAGACTATGGATTGGCTGCAAAATATATCCTTTTGACTCTCATGCAATTGTTTATCAATCCATGCACAAAACAATATTGTAATTTAGGTTTGATTCCTTCTTGGGTTGAGGTGTGACCTGAGTTTGAGATGAATTTTCTTGGCATTTGAAGGGGTGTTTACATGGCACTAGGATCATCCTAGCACTAGGACCATCCTAGCTAGCAGGCGAATCATCCTACCTGCTATACATTTACTGCATTCTGTTTACATGGAAATTTGTGTCTTCACTTTGGGGACTAGGATCATCCTACTAAACAGAATGCAGTTAAGTATGATTTGCCTGCTAGAATGATCCTAGTGCTAGGATGATCCTAGTGTCATGTAAACACCCCCTAATAGAACATTCAAATTATTTGTCCTTGACTTGTGGCACATTTCCTCAAAAGTTCAGTTACTTTATGCACATCAGACCACCAGATGATGAGATCCTCAATTCTGCTTTCCCTGTGGTGTGGTGGGAGAGCAAAAATGTAAGCAATTTAAACATGTTCATTCTGATACTGAACAACGACTGCAATGTTTTGAGAACTTTTTTTTATTTCAAGATGCAGGAATCAGATGACAGAGACAAAGAAGAATACTTATCAGCTTGTGAAAAGCTGAAAAATAAAGTCCAAGGTAAGGTCTCCCAATGTCTAAAATGTTATTTAGTTACTTATGTCCTGTCACCCCTCCTGGTGTACATGTATAGGCCGTTGACAAGGGATCTCCACCGAACTCTATCTTGAGCTTTGCCTACCAGCTGAGGCCAGGTATAACCAAGCCTCTTGATATCCATTTGCAGATCTCTACACCATGTATTCTTCAGCCAACCTCTTCTTCTCTTTTCCTCTTTAATTTTCTCTTTTTCAAAAATGTTAGTATCCTAATTAAGCAATATAAAACGCACGCGCATGTCTCTGTACTGTGATTTAAAACACAATGGAAGATGTAGAGCAAGAGAAAAGCAAGCTTAGGAACACGAGGCATAGCTGAGTGTTTCTCTTGCTTTTCGAATGCTCTACATCTTCCAGAGTGTTTATATCACAGTACAGAGACATAAGCGATCGTTTTCTATTGCTTTTATAAAATATTTTCGACGTTTTTTGAGCGAACCATGTCTCTGTCCTCTGATATAAACATGGTAGCCAGCCAATCAGCATGCGCGTTATATCTCAAATATTTTATTAATAAATTATATTGTTGGCTAATCTTATTGAATTTTCTTTACAGTGTTAGAAGATGTGCAAGTGGAAATGTGTAAGATTCTTCTTCAAAGTGATGGCAGTCCAAGACAGGTATATTATAGTTATCAACTTTTTTTGAAGCATGTACCACAACTTGTCAAATCCAAGTTTACTTAATAAAGTTGCATGCAAATCTCTTGCTGGCTTAAAAAACTTCTTCACGGTTATGATTTTCTATTTTGTTTTCTCATGAATTATTAAAATGAGTTTGATAAATCTTCTTAGAACTTGATCTCTCTCTGGTTTATTGATTGCATTTTTCAATATTAATGATATTAAGTTCTTGAAATGGCACAATGTTTTCAATTTAAATTGTACTTTCAGGGCTCCAAGCCAACAAGAAAGATGTTCCTGGACAAGTTCAGAAAATACTTGCATGAAAACATGTATACAGCTTCAAATGTAAGCATCTCTTAAACAGATACCCTGAAGCCCTTCTTTCTATCAGTGCTCAATTTTTTGTGAATAAATATCACTTATAAGCTAAACAAGACAGTTAGGTAGCAATTGAAGGGTTCCATGTGAAAATGGCCTAGTAAGTGACTTTTTGATGATATTTTTTCAATATTATAAAATGATATAATTAACTTTCCTATGCTGGGAAAATTAATGTCAGGACATCCATCAAAAAGTCACTTAATAGGTCATTTTCACAGGAAACCTTTTAATTTTACTCAGGATTGAACTAGGGACTTCTCTTTTATAAAGCAGCCAACTAAACTACACACTTTGAAATCTCTATAAATGTTATTAGTTGCAGCCATCAACAGCATGTGGTGGACCAGTCATAACATGTTTCTATCATAGACTTATCCAAGCCATAAGGTATCACTGGGACAAGACTGGCAATGGTACCTATAGAGCTAGTAATGGTAAGGACATCTTTGGTGATGATGATGATGATATTGATGATGATAATGATGATAGCACTTTCTTGGTGATGATGGTCAGGGAGTTCATTTAGATTTTGAATTGGGGGCATGTGGCTGTGATATATAATAATTATAATAATAACTTTATTAAAGTCTCTATGTTCTAGCCGGGCACAGGTGCCCTACTAATTGGGGAGACAGGGCAAGAAATAGAGATTTTAATTACCAAAAGTTGCCTTAGTTGTCCAAGACAGCCAGGCAAACCCCACCAAAGTCATCTCCACAACTGTTCAATTTGCTGGGTGCTCTGCCCTTGATGAACCCCCTGGGTGGTGGTGGTGGTGGTGATGATGATGATGATGATGATGATGGTGACACTAGCTTGCTGGTGGTAGTGGTAATGGAGGAATTTGTTTGTAATGGTGTGATAGATGTTTATGATAGTGTTGTATGTTGACAAGGTGATCATGGTGTTAATGATGAAGGATGATATTGCAGGCTGTCTTGCTGTTGTTGATTATGATGATGATGATGACGATGATGATAGAGCAGCTAATTTAAATTTTGGCAAAGTTAAAATCAAGGCATACTGGCCAGCATTCTCACCATACACAGGGATGTCCCCTACCCAAGTAGCGGCCTTGTATGACTGTGGTCATTATTGCAGATTATTGTGGATCCAAAGCTTGCTTGAGCACAGCAGTTCATGATCAATTGCTCTAAATAATATCTTGATTTTTGATTCCAATTTAGATGCATATGTCCCTCTTCATACATTCTTTGATGATAGTGTTCAATACTGGGACATGTCCAGGTATGCCTTTGTTGTCTTTACCAGACAGAGTTTTAGAATTTGAAATGGTCATCACTTTCCAATCAAGACCAGAAGGCATTAGCCTTTAGTTTATGGATGGGGAGTAGCCTTAATGATATCCTACAATGACATTAACACATAGAGAGAAAACAAGATAGCTGGGTGCAGACCCTTGCCATGGCCAGGATCTCAAGAAGGTGGTGGTGGGGGGGGGGAGGTGGTGGTGGGGGGAGGGGAGGGGGTATCTTCAACCTTTATATTTACTGAATAGTCATTCCAAGAGATACTTCACCTGCCACATACAAAGGACTCAGAACGAGACTACGTGCTAAAACTTCTGTCTTGTTACGAATGACTGAGCTTTATGCAAGTAGCCTCATCTTGATACTTTTGTATGTGGCAAGTGAAGTGTGTCTCTGAAGTTGGCTATTATATGTTCTATAATATAATATTTATTTTTCCTTTTCAGACTGGGTGGACTCATTTCACATCTTAGAAAATCCTATGATAGTAAGTAGGTTTTGCTTATATCAATCCCAGTTCCTGTATCTTTGGAATCACAGTCAGTGTTACATTCTACTGATAGGGGGCCAATTTATCATACTGTGAAAATTTTCAAGATTAGTCTTTATCCTGGTTAGATACATTCTTGGTCAGTTATCCTGCAAGTTATAGTAAAATAAATTGTCCTTTCAACTTTATGAACAACATGGCTCTGCAACATGACTTCAAATCCTGTTCATGACACTCAAGGTTGCCAGACAGCTTGCCCTGAAGACAACTCACCCAGACCAACTCGCCATACTTTATCGGACAATTTGCCCTCAACCTCAATAATTGAAAACTTCGCCTAACAGACTCATTTGCAATTGATAATAAAGGAAATGTTTTTCATGAAATATTTCAGTTCCTTATAATGATATGAATATAATACGGATAAATTGCAAAAAATATCCATACCCTTATGATTGTAATAATTTACAAAATTTGTAAATATAAATAATTAATATTTTCAGCTGTGGTAAAAGAAGAACTCAATAAGCAAAAATCTGCTTCCTTTGGTGGGGATACTCTAGCAGAGCAGGACTGGCAACTAGATACTTCATTGGTCCGATTACTTGATGATGTCATCACATTGTATCATGTCGCTGTACACAAACAACTTTCTAAGGTTTGTATGACTTTGATTCTCAATCACATTCTAATGTAATGCCACACCTTTCTTCTCTGTATGTGTATCACCCTATTAATGTATACATTAATTTTGAATCTCAGAATTATAATTATTTCTTATCTCTTCCCTTATGAGGTATGTACCACTGATTCCTCCCCTGAATCAGATTGATATACTCCCTCTTACCCTGAGTCACATGCATGTACCACACCCTCCCCCTGAGTCGCATGCATGTACCACACCCCTTCCCCTGATTCATGTCATATCCATATTCCACACCCATCATCCTAAGTCACATGTACCACTCCCCTCCCCCTGAATGACATGCATACACCACACCCTTTCCCCTTGAGCACATGTATGTACCACTCCCCTCTCCCTGAGTCACATGCATACACCACACCCTTTCCCCTTCAGCGCATGTATGTACCACTCCCCTCCCCCTGAATGACATGCATACACCACACCCTTTCCCCTTGAGTGCATGTGTGTACCACTCCCCTCCCCCTGAGTCACATGCATACACCACACCCTTTCCCCTTGAGCGCATGTATATAGCACTCTTCTCCCCCTGAGTCACATGCATACACCACACCCTTTCCTCTTGAACGCATGTATGTACCACACTCCTCCCCCTGAGTCACATGCATACACCACACCCTTTCCCCTTGAGCGCATGTATGTACCACTCTTCTCCCCCTGAGTCACATGCATACACCACACCCTTTCCTCTTGAACGCATGTATGTACCACACTCCTCCCCCTGAGTCACATGCATACACCACACCCTTTCCCCTTGAGCGCATGTATGTACCACACTCCTCCCCCTGAGACACATGCACGTACCACACCCTTTCCCCTTGAGCACATGTATGTACCACTCCCCTCCCCCTGAGTCACATGCATACACCACACCCTTTCCCCTTGAGCGCATGTATGTACCACTCTTCTCCCCCTGAGTCACATGCACGTACCACACCCTTTCCCCTTCAGCGCATGTATGTACCACACTCCTCCCCCTGAGACACATGCACGTACCACACTTTTTCCCCTTGAGCAAATGTATGTACCACTCCCCTCCCCCTGAGTCACATGCATACACCACACCCTTTCCCCTTGAGTACATGTATGTACCACTCCTCTCCCCCTGAGTCACATGCATATACCACACCCTTTCCCCTTGAGCATATGTATGTACCACTCCCCTGCATATATCAAACCCTTTCCCCCTGAGTCACATGTATGTATCACTCCCCTCCCCATGAGTCTCATTTATGTACCACTCCCCTCCCCCTTGGTCACATGCATGTACTACACCCCTTCCCCCTTAGTCCCATGTTGGTAACACACCCTATGTCAGTTGTTTATATGAAAATCAGATTTTAAAAGGTTACTAGTGAATGATTGTTGATTTACTAATTCTTCAGGTTAGAGCAGTACGTGACAGCATGCAACAAAACATCAAAGCTCTCCAAGACACAGAATCAAGAATAAAACGTTGTCCTAAAGAGGTGAGAAATACTTAATATTTTTTAGAAAGATTTAGCAGATGCATTATTGATAACCACAAAGTAGATCTGATTATAATTATTTGAAGCTGAAATTTCTTCCATTTCAGCGAGAGGATGTCATTGCAGAACTCAACAGATCAAAGTCTGTTTTCCTTGAGGAAACAACAAACTGTGCAAGGCATATGGCTTGGGTCTCCACTTTGATATTTACAAAGGTAATTAATTATCTACATACAATCACAGATTGTCAGGAGTGGAATTAGGTGAGGGGGGCAGGGGGTGCACACTGCCTCTTAAGATGGCTTTGGCCCCTTTTCTTCCCAATACTTTTGAAAATTGACAGGCTTATCCTCTGGCCCCTCTCCTCCAATTTCTATAAAGCTACACCCCTCCTCAAGGATAATCCTGGGTTCACCCATTCAAGGATGGTGATGATGATGATGACGATGATGATGATAGTCGAATACATCTGAATATTTGTAGAGCAAACAAGAAGACATTTACTGGATGTTGCTCTGTATTCTGAAGACCATCTCCAGAGGATCCCAAAGAGGCTCCTTGTTTGAATTCACTCCTGAATTCTACGTTGAAGCAGCAATCAATGCATTCCATGGACTCAGAAACTATTTCCATCCCACAACAAAGTTTTCTGATTTACCAGGTATAGAATGCACGACACCTGTTAATTATGCGTTATGATGAACTTCATTACGCCTCTCAGACTAATGAGTTCCAGTGGCCCCTAAAATTACATGTATGAGGCATACTTAGGGGAGTGGTACAGGGGGTATGCACATACAGTCTCCTCTTGAGATGACTTTGGGCCTTTTTGCTCATCAATACTTCTCCAAAATATTATTTGGATCTTGACAGTTTCCAATTTCTATTAATAATGGGCACTGCACACCCTCCTGAAGGATTACCTTGGATATAGGACCTCAATGTATATACATTTCATGTTCTTTTTGAGAAATATAATTTATTATATCAGATAAAGTAAATACTAAATGGAGAACTACTGGTTGTTTTATGTACAGATGCTACAGGGACATTGAATAGTATGGCTTTACTTCTTTGTATTCACTTCAACGATAAAAGAATTATTAATCCAGGTATGATTTACCATGAGTCATTTAGAACATACCAGGCAAGTAAGAGCTTGCAGATCTCACTCCCATCAATATCCTGTACAGTGATGGACTTCTTTGACAACATTTTTTTTTCATCTTGCTCAGTTAATTTCCACCCCTTTCCCACTCCATTCACATGCTCTTGATATTTCTTTGATCTTGCAAAATATTACATTGCTGAATTTTTTTGGAGAGATCACTAATAACAGTTAGTGATCTCTCTAAAAAAAATTCAGCAATGTAATATTTTGCAAGATCAAAGAAATATCAAGAGCATGTGAATGGAGTGGGAAAGGGGTGGAAATTAGGGCTTATCCTCTGGCCCCTCTCCTCCAATTTCTATAAAGCTGTACCGGCCTCCTCAAGGATAATCCTGGTTTACTACAACCACACAATAATATTACTAGTTTTCAACTAAATAGTAATCTTCCATTTGTTTCTGCTTATTGATAGATTTGCGAGATGTGATCATTCAAGCCCTGGCTGCTTTTGTCTGTTATCCTGACAGTCTAAATGTCATGGAAAAGCTGCCAAACGATATGTAAGTAAAAAACACCATGTCAAATTAAACAGTCATAACTCTTTAACACTGTAATAACACTAATGAAGGCTTGAAATTTTAGCTGAAATGTCTATAATTTTTAATATTTAGCTTAAGTCAGAAATAAGATGATGTACTCAAATTGTGAGCCCTTTAAAAGTGGTGAAATATAAACTGTCTTGCATTTTCTGTAGGTTGGATAGTTTAGTTCGTTCATTGATGGGTGCATATGACAAGCGTACATGGGTTCAAACAACTTGGATACTAGTCAGAATATGGAAGGTAGGATATTATATATCACTGCATCAGCAATATTTAATGGCTGCCATGCTCCAGTTTGGATGGTGGCAAGCATGGTGCAGAACTCCATTGCTTGTCTTTCATCTGATCCCTGTGGCCAGGACTTAGCTGATAAAGCCATATGTGAACTAAGTTAGTTTGTTTTGTTGTTCTCTCCCTTGTGACAAAGGTTTTAATCTCCAGTTTCTCTGGATTTTCCTTGCTGAGGCAAGGCTCAAAGGAAAATGCATGCATATATAGCAGAGTCGAATTTTTGTTTGCTTGCTTGCTTAATGCACTTGCTAATTTTTGTATCTCTTATTATTGTAGGGTTGTGGCTTTGCATTCAGATACACCAGTTCACAGGACATTTACACAACTCCTTTTTATGAACAAGGTATAAACATACTAGGCTATATATTGGGCTGTTATCCCATTCCTTTAAAATTTGCATGAAAATATTAGGATTGTTCATATACTTGCTGTTTTTTCCACAGGTCATTTAAGAGCAAGTCTACAGCGTGAGTAGTCAGGAAAATACTTTTAATAATATTAACATCAAGCTTTATTGCCTGTAAAAGTTGTTCCAATTCTAATGTTTTATTCTCTTCTTGACTAGCTCCTTGTCCTTCAAAAGTTCTCCAAGACATCATTGGCAAGCTGTGTCTGTCAGATGTAAAGTTAGCTGATGAGTTCTTGAATGGAGTCTTAAATCAGCTTAACTGGGCTTTTTCAGAGTTTATTGAGATGTTACAAGAGGTATATAATGAATCTTTTATTGGAGCTGTTATCATTTCTACCACACCTAAGGCAGGGATCATATAAAGGATCATGGCATCTTGTAGGGTCTTTGTGAAGACTTGGCAGTGTTCTCCAAATAGTTTTCAATAGCCATATATGCAGCCAATCTTTGAAGTATTCTGCACGTGCCAATGGCTCAATTGCATGAGTTCTCTGTACAGCTAGCTGGTACTTGGAAGCCAGGGTTTGAAACACCAGCAGCACACACTAGCTGCTGGATCTTCTGGAGATTGTTGCTTCAAGCTAGGGTAGCCTTCATGCATCTTGGTGAGATCTTGCAGGATTCTACCATAGTGATGCTCGACAAGTGAAAAACAACTTTTTGTGACCTGTGAAATTAAGACATGCATGAACTTATTTGCTTCTTCTGCATGTCTAGATTCAACAAGCTACAAACACAATGGAAATCAGCTTAGAAAAGAGACAATTACGAACTTGTGCAGTTTGCTTTGATCTCACGGTTGGCTTATTAAGGGTGAGTGTGAAGCAGCATTATATTAGATTTTATGGAACTTTAAAGGAAAGAAACACTTTTACTTTAATTACTTTTCTGTGGATAAGTGAAACAGCATAGATGAAACTGAGGAACATTAATGGCCTTGTAATATGTTCAGCATAGGGTATATGAAAAGGTATATGTTAGGTAAGCAGAGGTACCTGTCAGAACACGAGCTAAAGGTGTATATTCCTGAGAGTAGAAATAGGATGAGAGTAGAAGTATCTAGAAGGAAAGAAGACCATGTTAGGTTTGAATCAGAAACATTCTGGGAAATAAGAGGATTAATGGTAGGGATGTCATAGAAAAGAGTAAAATCTTATTTATCACTGAAGACCTTTGGTTTGATTGTTTGGTTACAGGTACTGGAGATGGTGTCTACTGTCACACCACAAGTATTTACTGACTGGAAAATGCAGTCTTCTGAACTCCACATAGCAAGGCTTTTCCAGGTAATGTGTGTAATCCTTCCCTCCTTCCTTCCTTCCCTCCTTCCTTCCTTCCCTCCTTCCTTCCTTCCCTCCTTCCTTCCTTTGTCAACAATGGTATATAAATAACCTCATATAATACAATTTCTTCCTTCCCCTTTCCTTTCCTTTTATTTACCTTCTCTTTCATTCCTTTGTTTTCCTTTCCTTTCCTTATCTTTCCTTCCCTTGCCCTTCTTGCTCACTTGCTTTCTTACCTTAAACAAAGGCTCATTCTTGATGTTTCCAACATACTGTACTTAATATAAACTTTTTTCTCCACAGCTTTTGACTCAAGTTCTGAATCGTATCACTGCATGTTCCAATCTGTTTGACAATGTTACAAGACTACATCTACCAGGTCTAGAGACTGTTGACAGATTTCCTGTTCTTGGTGCAGTTGCTGGAATACTTATCACCCTTCTTATGCGTGGAACTAAAGAGAGGTTAGGCTTGATTAAAAACTTCAAAAATATCTAACTTACTATACTGGATTTAATTTCTTGGATGGCTACAGTAGAAATCCATCAGACAACATCATTTGATTGCTCAGTGCTGTCATTGTTTTTTGACATGTCCAGAATGAGATAAGGCTGAAACTTTTTCTGATACGTTCGGATGCATTGCAGGCTAATGTTTCATGGTCCAAGGATTATGCACATAAAAAGTATAACGAGTTACATGTGCATGTTGGGTAAATATTTGCAGAAGATAGTGCATGCTAAAAATATAAGGCACCTTCGAATTCCTTAGTCTCCATTTAACAAATTGCAGATGGTTTTGAGTTGTCTGTCCTTTTATTGACACACTCTTGACGTCATAAAATGTTTAAAACTCAAGCGGAATCACAAGCACCCTCTTATTGACACACACACTGTAATCAACCAATCAGATTGCGAGATTAGTGTCAAGTGTTGTAAAATAAATTGTTTGTATTCAACATCTTATAATTTTACAAGATATCAAGGCATTATTGGTTAGTTTTGAATTCACCTAATGTCTTGTCTGATGATGTCTGTTTTTCCACAGCAAAGAACGTGCCACCTCAGCATTACTTGCTGATCCCGGTTTTACTCTTGAGTCTGTGGAGTTTCTCATTGGTGGGAAATCTTCTATACCTGCTAAAACCACTGTGCAGCAGTTTTCTTTCATTAGATGTAAGTGGAATAAGAAAAGCACTTCAGATAAACCTGCTGCTTTTTCCCTTTCTCATATACAATCATTTCTCATTATTTTCATCTTTCCATTCATTCATTCATCCGTTGAGACCATCCATTCATTTTTTCATTCATCCATCCATTCATTTGCTTAACAGTTCATTCCTTCCTTCCTTCATTTGTTCAACTATTCATTCATTCATTCCTTCTATCATTCATTCATTCATTCATTCATTCTATCATTCATTCATTCCTTTGTCCATCCATTTGTTCATTTATTCATTTGTTCATCCATTCATTTGACCATTCATTCATCCATTTGTTCATTCATTCATCCATCTATCAGTTCACTTGTTTATTCATGTGTTCATCCATTCATTTATTTATTCATTTGTCTGTCTATAATTGAGACTGTAAAATTAACTTTTGAAAATGTATACTGAATACCTTTTTCAGTGTTGAATAAAGATGTGAGCTCAGATGAAGTTAAAGAAATTGAAGCAGTTGTTAGCTACTTGGAACACCAGAGCACTGAAGTCAGACTACACAAACAAGAATCAGTAGATGTTGAAGAACTGTGTCCTATTTGCTATGCCATGAAGATTTCTGTTATGTTTATGCCCTGCAAACATGTCTCTTGCAAGTAAGTTTTGTTTGAGAAATTCCATGGCTTTAAAGGCTCATGTGTCATATAATTATATAGATTACAAGTCATGTACTCTTGCTTCAAAGAGCAGATGATGGGAGGTGCATGAAAATCAGGCTAGGCTTTAAGATATGGTGCAACTTTGAATGTAATATTGCAACTAGTTTATTTTATAATATTGTGCAATATTTATATGGATACCCATTTTACACCTCCAGCTTCTTTAATAGCAGATGGCTTAAATGTATGCAATTCAATAGAAAAAAAAGAAATACCTAAGACAATGAAATAGTTTTTGGGACACATTACAGAGGAACATCCCTTACCCGCACTTCTGACATTCTTCAGGTGATTAAATGACTGGGTAACTTCACACTAGAGCTTATAAGTAGAGTTCAAGCAAGTGCACTTTACTTGACTTGTGTGTGAATGGCAAAAATCATCAAACTTAAGTATTACTTTGTTATTGTAGCAGGATGACTTCAAATGTTCCGAAGTGCACAAGTTTGGAAGTATGGTTCAAGCCTTATTTGAGAATTCACTTATATCCGATCAGAGCACAACCTTGCCAATTCAAACATTACAAAATTCACATGCAATGGAAGCTATTAGAGTCTATAAGTGCACTTGAAACCTAAGTCGACTTACACCATACTTCAAGACTATTAATACTACTTGACTTGCAGTGTGAATCCAGTCAATATTCACAGCTACATGTAGGCTTTCTTGGTTCCTTCTGCTTGTGATCTTTTCCTAAATTTTGTTTTGTTTATTCTAACCAAATAGGATCATGTATTACACGTCACCTGATGAACAACAAGGAGTGCTTCTTTTGCAAAGAAATGGTGGAAAAACTAGAAGATATTTCTTCCAATTAACATAGTTAAATTGTCAAATTTTTAAATAACCCAAGCCTGGCTTACTACATAAGCATAAGCTCAAGCAACATTCTCAATATTGTAAGAATTGAAAAATGTTTTAAGATGTCCATTGTATGATAATGAGATTGTGAACTGTAAGCATTGTTAATGTTTATAAATTTTGACTCATACAGTTTTATCTCTCTACTTCTGATTTTAAACCCCCATCTAGCCAAGCTCTTGTACATTAAAAACAATGATAAATCATTAAAAACAAAAATGGTTTGAATTTTGTTTTATTTAAATTGGACATTTAATTCTCACTAACAAAATAAGGTACATTTGTAAATGTCATATACACCATAAAGTACATTTACTTCATAAATTGTTTTTGCTTTCTTCTACTGTCAGCCTTGTTGGCTAAAGAAAAGCCAAAAAACTGATGACTTGTAGAATCAGTAGAGAATGCATTTATTTAGAAGTATTAGACAGATTAAAAAACGTGAAATGATGTAAAAGGATAGTATGCTCAACTCTATGGTTATTTTCAAATTGACCCACAAAATCATGAAGACCATACACACTTTAAGGGTTGCTGATAAAAAAGTGACATATTTGATGAATTTTTCAAACTACCTGCCTGGTAATACGACCAACAAAATCGTGAGTGCTTCTACTTCGTGCAACAAAGAAAATTTGTTGCATGTGAGGTGGTAATACAAGCAACATTTGCTCTGCAACTTGCAATGTAACAATGTTGCACAACAAGTTGCATGATTTTGTAAGGCCTTTAGGGAAGTTCATTGGTAAGATTTTGGACCAATTTGAAAAAATGTGAAAGATTCATCACATAAGTCACTTACATTAGCATCCCTTTGTTTGATCTCAAATGCCACCTTAAACTTGACACCAAGTATTATACATATATGTTGTGGTTTGATATTATTTGGGGTTTCATGATCTCACATCCTGTTCTCACGTGTTCACTTTTGCTTATCTATTAGCTTTGAGATCTGATCCACCTACACCCCAGGGCTGTAGCCACCGGTACGGTTAGTCAGGTTTCAACTGGACCAACTTTTACCGTTAGAACCATTGTCATTGCAGTTTTTAAAGCATGAATTCATGTGGGAAAACAAAAAACCAGACCAACTTTTAAAAACTGTACCAATGTTTAAATGGTGGCTATGGCCCTGCACCCATCCATTGACTTAAAAATAATGTGGGTGAATAATTATTATTAAGTGAATTAGAAGCCCTTTCTAAAATTTCCATTCCCAATCTATGTTCCAGCCCAGCCTTCACCCTCCCTCAATTCGTTTTGATGTACAATGTACACAAATTTCAAAGCTGAATTATTGCTGCCTAAAATTAAATATTTCTTACAAACAATTTGCCTATGTGTCTATGATAAATTATCAATGTGTAAAATTTTAAATTTCCCACTTTTTTCCTTTTCTATTCTTGTCTTTAGTTATTCTGAAACACTTAATTTGTAAGCAAATACTGAACTCTATGCAACAATTTCTAAAAGCAATTCTGACAGCCATAGTTCAGTACCAAGTGTAATTATGTATGTAGAATAATAACAGTTGCCTAAACACTTATCTACATTATAATTTGTGGATCTGGAGAAGAGTTGGATATGGATTTGTGAGGTAAAATTCTTCCTCCATTGATATACAATTCATCTTTAACAATGACATCTTCACCAAGTACTGACACACCTTCCATACGAACCTGGGAAAATGAAAAAAAAAACCCTCAAATGAAATTGCAACTATTTTCACAGTTTTTTTTAGTTTAAAATTGTATGCAAATTATCAGTGAAGAAACAGCAAAGCAGTTAGGCTGTATTAAACTCATCGGCACTGATAAGTTTGGAGAGAGGTGCCTGACAAAGCAAGCAAACAAGCTTAGATCCGTGATGATCTATAATGAAGGGCGCCACGTGACCCTGCAACAGCTAAGGGCACCCCTGCAGCACAAACAACTGCTGGCCAGCGTGCCTTGATTTTAACTTCACCTAAATTTCATTTAGCCACATCTAACATTCAACATTTTATTATCCAAAATATATAGTGGGAGAGTGTAAGGTTCCTAATAGATCGATTGATATATGTGGTTATCTATAAGCAAAGTTAACTTTGGAGCGGATTGCTGGTCAGCGGTCGTTGCTTGCTGCACAGGCGCTATTGCTGCTTTCGCCCTCATGGTTGGTCATTGCTCAATGTTGCTACTTGTTTTTGCCTTTGCCCCACCCTCCCTCTGGGGGTGAGGTATGATTAAGTTTAATATTTCCACTGCTAAGACAGTGTGACGGGTGCTGAGGTTGACCCATGACTAGGTTGCCATGGTTACCTCTTGCCAGTTGTTAGCATTGCTATTGCTTCAGTGCTGTTAGGGCACCTACCCTCCATATTAAGTAGTGACAAGTTAAATGAGATACTGTTAACAGTTATCTTACCCACTGGCCAACTTCTGATCTCCATCCAATAATAGAAGACTGGATCCATGAATGAGACTTGATAACTGAATCACGAAGAACTACACATCTGGATAAACAAGCACCTAATGGATTCAAGAAATATGGTAATACTAGTCAGATTACAGGCTGGAGTGGATTCAGGATTATCTTCAGGAGGGGGTGCACCAGTCTTCAGGAGGGGGTGCACCATTATATAAATTGGAAACTCGACCTGAGAGGATATTTTGGAAAATATTGAGAAAAAAGGACTCAAAATTATGGCAGGGATTTTGAATGCTATTATAGACAACATGGCAATGACATGGTCAGCAGTCCTTTTTACACTCGTGGAAAGTGTCTGCTTTAACTAATATTCATTAAATAGTACATGAATATCTATGAGCTTCATAATCCAGAGAACAAAATAATATGGACTATATTTAATAATTGTACATGTACCTTCAAAATAAGTGTTTGGCTGTCTACTTACCATCTTGTACTACAACACCAGGACCTATAACAACATTGGGTCCTATGCGACAATGTTGACCTATCTTACTTGTAGGATCCTGTTTATTAATTAAACAAAATATAGTTAGCAAAAAAGTTATTGTGGATTTTAATTGCCACTTGCCAACCACTTAATACCAACCACTTGTAAACAACCACACAGTCAAACTACTTACCCCATTGAACTGCTTATTGAACACTGTCTTACTGTACCAGCCACTTATCAATAACTTACCAACAACTTGTCAATAACTTACCAACCAATGCACTTACAGCAGCTGTACCAACCACTCATTGACCACCCACCAATCACTAACAAACCACTTGTGAAGAACCACTCACAAACTACTTACCAACCACTTATGAACCACTTGCTAACCACTTACCAAACATTTATAATAACCAACCACTTACTAACCACTTAATTACCAACTACTTATCCATAACTGTCTTACATGTATCAACCACTTACAAACCACTTATCAACCTGACTTACCAACCACTTACCAACCATTTACCAACAATTTATCAACCACTTATCAACCAACTACCAATCACATACCATCCACTTGCCAACTACCTAGTTACATGTACATGTACCATCTCTCCTTAACTACATTGTACTGTCAAGTTATATGTATTGTATTGACAACGAGTTCCACAATAGTAACCTCTGCACTTACCACTAGAACATTCCCTACAACTCCAACTCCTTCTTGAAGTTTTTCAGGAGATTTCTGTCGTAATGAGTTCAAATACATGCACATTCCTGTCAAGAAATCTTTAGGCTGACCAACATCCATCCAGAACCCTATGAAAACAATACTTATATTTAATAAATATTTGTATTTGTAAAAACAAGCTACAACAATGTGCAGAATAGTTGTCGACAGGTGCTGTCCTCTAAAATTGACACAGTATGCTTCATATATTTCGACCCCCCCCCCTCCCCCGACAAATGTTGGTTGGAATGGATGTTAATGGACCCAGCAGGAATCTCCCAGGGCCACTCAACATTGAGAGAGGGGGAAGGGGGAGTCTAAAAAAGGCATGGCTAATAATCTCAATAAGTTTGCACACCATTGTAATTTCAATTGATAACAAGTTGAAGCAAACTGCATTTATGATATTAAAGGGTTATTAACCGAGTGCGAGGTCTGTATGGGAAAATATCAGACCGAGGTCTTGACAGTACGGACCGAGCACAGCGAGGTCTGTACAAAAAGCCCGAGGTCTGATATTTTCCCATACAGACCGAGCAAACGAGGTTAATAACTTATTTATTATATGGCTTTGAGAGGTCCCGCTAAAACAATTGCCAAATGCCAAATTTCATCCGGGACAGCGGTCCTGATATAGCAAAATACAGACCATGCGTTAGCCAATCAGAATTTAGGAAATTATCTAGCCATATAATAAATATGTATATCCATCAAAAACTATGTATCCAAGGCATATATTTGTTAGCTGTTAACTGAATAAGCAACAGCCAACAGTACTGTACATCCAAGCTTATCAGTCAAGAAAAACAACACAGACCAGGTGCATTACAGCGCTATGGCAAAATCACACCTAGTCACGTATCATGGGAAGAAACAACAAACAAACAAACTCAAACTCATACTCGTGGCAAAACTCATGCTCTACCTTCTGTCAGAAAAATATCAAAGTTTTGTGTAAACAATGTCTAAAGTTCAAAGTTTTCATCTAAACAAGATGATTATAGTGTATTAATCTTACCTTGCAGGTCAAATGCAAACAACTGGCCATCATTAGCCATGTACGGAAAGACTTCTTTTTCTATTGAAGTTGGTTTTAGCTATTTGAGGCAAAAGATATCATTAGGAATTTAAATCAAAATGAAAATCACAAATTATAGAAGAGGCCAGGATGATGATGATGATGATGATGATGAAAAGAGTACATTTCTTCAACATGCACTTCTGGGACTAATATCATCATCATTATAACTAACATAGAATGAGTACTTAAAACTACTCCATTGCCACTTTAACTGGAGTGAGTGATTTCTTGAAAACTGACAGCAGCTATTTTAAGAATCGTAAATGAATAACTAAGTCAATAAAGTACTTTGGGTTTCCTGTGTTGAGATTTGAAATGAGATGCCAGTAATACAATAAATTGTAACTGCAAGTAACTTGATAGCAGATTTCGTAAACATATGCCACAAGTAACTTGAGAGCAGCTTAAAATTCAAATCTAATTAACGTATCAGCGTAACACTGTCACTCTCTATAGTAAACAGTCAAATCTCGCTTTGACTGTTTAGTAGGGTGTGCACTACACTGATTTGTTTACCCATAATCTGCTATCACGTTACTGACAATTTTGATTTCCAGAAACTCAACAAAAGAGGGATTTCACGGCAGCCATGTTTATGGTCAAAATAATAGTCGTCGAGCTTTTTTCCCAAGAGAAATGAAATCTTTTCTAATTCAAAAACTTTTTATTGTACTTGCTCATAAACATGGCTACCATGAAATCCCTCTATTAATCAGCGTCTCGCTCCCAATCTCAACAAAGGAAACCCAAAGTACTCATTATTGATTTATTTATTCATTTTGTGATTCTTAAAAGCTGGGCTCCCTGTGTATGAAGCATAACTACCACCTTCACATCAGAGAGTCGTCCATGGCATGCAGTTTTCACAGTCATGTGAAATCAGCATTACTGTTGTTCTATGGCATGTTACAAAAATTACCTCAATTCTGTTCAAAATTGCTGGGCTAAAAATGTAGAGTCCTGCATTGATTTTGTTAGATACATAAACTTGTGGCTTTTCAACAAACTTTTCAATCTGGCCTGTTTGGCCATCATACACTACAACACCATATTTGGATGGTTCTTCAACCTTCGTTACCTACAATAATGAAAAAAGAAGAAGATATTTTAAATAACTATAAACAACAGTTTGGGTTTCTGGTAAGAAGGAAGTAAGCAGTTGGCAGGGTGTTAGGAAATATTGTTGGTAAGGTGGTAAGGAAGTGGTTGGTAAGGTGTCAGTAAGTGGTTGGTAAGGTGTCAGTAAGTGGTTGGTAAGGTTTCAGTAAGTGGTTGGTAAGGTGTCAGTAAGTGGTTGGTAAGGTGTCAGTAAGTGGTTGGTAAGGTTTCAGTAAGTGGTTGGTAAGGTGCCAGTAAGTGGTTGGTAAGGTGTCAGTAAGTGGTTGGTAAGGTTTCAGTAAGTGGTTGGTAAGGTGCCAGTAAGTGGTTGGTAAGGTATCAGTACGTGGTTGGTAAGGTGTCAGTAAGTAGTTGGTAAGGTGTCAGCAAGTGGTTGGTAAGGTGTCAGTAAGTAGTTGGTAAGGTGTCAGCAAGTGGTTGGTAAGGTGCCAGTAAGTGGTTGGTAAGGTATCAGTACGTGGTTGGTAAGGTGTCAGTAAGTAGTTGGTAAGGTGTCAGCAAGTGGTTGGTAAGGTGTCAGTAAGTAGTTGGTAAGGTGTCAGCAAGTGGTTGGTAAGGTATCAGTACGTGGTTGGTAAGGTGTCAGTAAGTAGTTGGTAAGGTGTCAGCAAGTGGTTGGTAAGGTGTCAGTAAGTAGTTGGTAAGGTGTCAGCAAGTGGTTGGTAAGGTGTCAGTAAGTGGTTGGTAAGGTGACAGTAAGTTGTTGGTAAAGGTGTCAGTAAGTAGTTGTGCCCTCTGAGTAAAAAAAACAGTCAATTTGTGGTTCCATATATATCTTACCACAATAGTTCCTTCTTTCCCGTGTGCTTTGTGGAATTTCACCATGTCATTAAAAGGGAAATCACATATGACATCACTATTTAGCACAAAAAATGGTTCTGTATCAGCAGTTAAGTAATCATGGGCTAAGGCCAATGGACCAGCTGAAATTCAATGTTGAACTTGTGTTAA
The DNA here is from genome assembly GCA_029948255.1 of Telmatactis stephensoni. Lineage (NCBI taxonomy): Eukaryota > Metazoa > Cnidaria > Anthozoa > Actiniaria > Isophelliidae > Telmatactis > Telmatactis stephensoni. Next base: position 77,414 of record JALIZF010001679.1, on the reverse strand, counting down.
AAAGAATTAAAGATAAGACACAGCATCAGAAAATCTATGATTAACCATACCTGTCCCTAAAGGTTCCTTTTCTAGAGATATAGTTATTTTGATTCCAAGCTATGGGAAAAAATGAGAATTTTTAAGTATAATGAAATTTTAGTGGTCATGTGTTATTGTTTAAGCAAAAGAAAAATTATGCACATGTATACATACAGCCAATCTTGTTAATGTTGTCCAGATAAAAAAGTCTAAATGTCTTTTTCTCTGGACAACGTTCATGAGATATTTGGCTATATCTCTATGTTATAAACATGACACTATGGAGCACATTCAAGAAAAGCAAGCTTAATAGTGGCATGAGGCATTTTTTTCCAAGTGCTCTACATCTTCTAGAGTGGTTATTATCACAGTAGTCCCCAGAGATATAAGCCATCATTTTAAAATATTATTTTTCAACATTTAATAGCAAGCCATGTCAATGTCCTCTGATACAAACAGGTAGCTTGTAGCTAATTACAATGTGCAGATATGATCTCATTTCACAGGAAAGTTTATAAATCCTGTTTTAAGTTTCTTATTAGATTTTTTATAATAATTTACCTTCTGTTCTTGTTCTTTCATTTCTTTTTCTAACATTTCAGCACGATAACTAACAGCCAGGATAATATGTGTTACTCCAGCCTAAAAATATGACACAGTGTCTTGAGTTTGTTATTCATCAATAATGTTGGAATATGAAGTTTAAAATTTCATTTACTAAATATCTAACATATGGATACTCACTCACAGAGTATTCGCCTTAAGTTAAATAAAAGGGAGTTCACCAGCATATCACTGCATTACTATAATTATTGTGAATATTGGTAACCAGATGAATTTTACTCAAGAGGGAGTCTTCGATATTTTTTGGGTGGGGATGCTCATTGTACCTTTTAGGGGTATCTTTTAGGGCATGTCAAATGTTATTCAACTACCAGAGACTACTAAGCTGCTACCTTTTAGGATGTTATTCAGTAAATACGATCGATGCCCTCATATACTTTACAAGTAGAATGCATTTGTAGGTTCTGTCTTTAATATTATTAAGACTGAAAAACATATTTATGATTTTTAATTTGGTACCTTTTAGGAGTAAAAAACGTGTTGCCATTTTACAAATGGATTGACACTCAGAAATGTGTTAGTTACAGTAGATGTGTATGCTTCTTCGAGTCTGAGCCATATCTACCTGGATAACACTTAGGTACCTTTTAGAGCTCATTTTCAAAATTTCTGATGAGCATCCCCACCCTTGTATGTATGGGACTCCCACCCAGCCTTAATTTTTTTTCAGTTATCCCAGCCAAAATTTTATACAGTGTGCCTCAGCTCTATGTCCAAGTATTAATTTTGGCCTACAGATCTGTAAAACTTGTACTTATACACACAGGTCCACCACTGCCCTAGTATCAATACATTTTGCAGTGACTTGGACACCACTTATGGGGCGCGCACCATGCAAGCAAGTGTATTAACCAAGGCATTCGAAAAATGACAAAAAATTTCAAAAGAAATGTACACGTACATTTTGTGGTTTGAGAAGGCTGACGCTCTTCCCTATAACCCTTTAACACAGGGCGAACAAATATTGTGATATTAGAGCATTGCACCGGTGTCGCAAAGGTCATGGGTTCGAATCCCGTTGAAGCCCCGAATTTTTTTTTTTTCGGGCTTTTCTAAAGCAATTGCCTAAATTGCTTACATATCCGTGATGATCTTTCAATATTTCTAGTTCCATTACCGCGGATCAATCCATATACATATACAAATATTGTGATATTGTAAAATTGTTTTCAAAACTTTGATTCAAAGTATCTTGCTTTCACAACGGTACCGGACTGTCTATTGTTTTGAAAGAACCGAAAGAGAGCTTGTCAACATCTTGGATAAGACCCAAAATCTACACAAGAAATTGACACGATATGACAGAAAAAATTCAGAACAGAAACAGAAGACAATAACTCCATATCTATTTGTAAACACTCAAATCCCTAGGACTGGAAGATCAGTTCATCCACGGAGCAAACTCAAACTGACATACCCACCTCTACCAATGCTTCGACTTGATGCAATAACATTGGCTTATTACAGAATTCTACCAAAGGCTTTGGTCTTGAGAGAGTTAGAGGCCTTAGCCTTGTACCATAACCTCCAACAAGAATAAGTGCTTTCATTTTGACTAGATTTGCAAGGGAAAAGTTCGAGATATTATCGGTGATTGAAGAAGTTAGAAATGGAAGGTGTCACAGGAACCCCAAGACCTGCAACGTGTCGATTTTGTTTGTAAGGAGAATTGACATTTTGATCCGAGAAAATCATCACGCGTTTACGCGTCACGCAGCGTGTTGTTTCAAATTGAAAATAATGTAAAACATGAAAATTCTGTCGGAAAATTTATTTGTAGCAATTTGAACGCTTTAATTTTTGCCGTTTTTTAAATACAAAAACTTTTCTGATAAGTACAAAGAGATTTTGTTGAAGGCCACTGGTTACTTGGCAACATAAAAAGGACTATTAAATGCGTCAAAAACTTCAGAAATCAAATGCAATATTTGAAGCGACTGTACACTATTGGCTAAATATTTTACCCTTTTTTCTCTGCATTTTTTAGTGCAGTTCAGCTCTAAGATCCACAGGAAGCCCAAATTAAGCAAATATTTGACATAAATGTATTTACTAAAAAAGCTCTTAACAAAAACCATCTAGGGCTTTAACGTACCCTCTCCAATACAGTAGTTTGCTTTTTGAGTTTGCTCTTTTTGAAAGAGCCTGTATTAAAATGAAACGCGGGGCTTCCTGTGTTAACACGCCTAACGAGTCACATGGGCTTTTGATCATGAATTACCTCTCAAAGTCTCAAAATACAATTCAAAAATAATTTATCAAACAATTAAAAAAATGTTTATCTCCTCCGGCTGCAATGTAAAAGTAAAGCTATTTTCGACTCGGAAATGACGTCACTTGGCTCCATGACGTCACGTGCCAGTTACCGGCCGATGGGGAGGTCTCGTTCAAGTTTTATGTCGAAATTGTAAATATTTCTCGTATTTTCTGTTCTTGTTTTCTCCTCAAATCGCCATTAAACGCAAGTTAGCTCGCCATGTCGCACCAGACTGGCATTCAAGGTAAGATTTATCTAATTCGATTGTGGAATTGGAGCTTATTTCACCGATAATTACGAGTTGAAGTTTGTAGAGTCTTGAAGCTCTCTGACACGGTATCTTTCATTTCTTGTAGTTACTTGATGATTTATGTAGTCCTGTTTTAATACCTGTTGTTGACACGATTAGAGAAAACTGCACATATTTTCTGCGACTGAATAACTTGAATACAGCTAGAGAGTATTGAAAGACGATCGGTGTCATTCTTAGTGCTGGTACTACAGAATGTTTGAATGTGGTCCGTGATTTTGGTCAAGGAAATTTGTCTTTAATTACAGTTGATAAACATTACATAACAAAATAGGGTTTTAAGTTTTATAAATATTAAAATGTGTAGAGGTTTCGTTGTTTTGGAGTAAGTTTTTTCAAAGTTCACATGTATGTTCAAAGAACAAGTGCTCTTCGTCCTCTGGGCATGAGATGAGAGATTGATGTCAATTAGTCTATTAGGTCTTCATCAGTGATTGTCAAGAGTTGTTTTGTTTACACAAACACAGGCATTTGAAAAAAAGTTAGCGTGAGGGTGGAAAGAAAATGTAAGCATTTGTGCACACAAGAACCTTGTTCATGTACAATAGTGTATGGGGGAGATGTGGGAGAGGAAGAGCATAGGGAGGTGAAACCTTTAATTTATGAATTTTGAAATTTGTTAAATGTCACATTAACGTTGGGCTATGTTGTTGTTATTGTCATCATCATCATTATTATTGTTGTTGTTATTGGTTTAACTGGTCAATCTAGCCTGTATACAGCCATCTTCTAACCCTCCCCCTCATGGTGAAAATTTACCAAATTTTCCTCATGGGGGAGGGGGAGGGGAGGATTTAAGATAATTGTACACAGGCTATGAAATCAGTCATAATCAGAAGACTTAAGACTCCTTGAGCATTCCCTAATAAAAGTCTTTGAAGTGCTGCCCTGGTTTAGGCTATTTTTAAAATTCAATGCTCATTGGTAGTGTGTGTCCACACCCCGGGGGGTTTTCATTGTAGAAGGATCGGGTATGCTCGTCGTATCTCTTAGGGGTAAAAATCAGTGATTTCATATCTTTTAGGGTGTTAAAATTGAAGTTTAGAGTTTTAGCATTTCCTGGTCTCTCTTAGGGTATCAAAAGAGCCCATCGCTTATTATCTTCTTCCAAAATGGAAGAAATTTGCCCAACAAAAGCGTATTGACCATTCAATTTTATGTTCATAATAATAATGTTCATTAGCTTGTTATTGCTGGTATCTCTTAGGGGTAAAAAATTGTCAGGCCACGCCCTTCTTAAAAGACTTCTGGTATCTTTTAGGGGTATTTTTTAAAATTTCTGACGAGCGTACCCAATCCTTTTACAATGGAGTCCCCCCCAGGGTCCACACAGGGAGCCCAAGCTCGATATTTGCACATTTATAGTAAATGGTGCTGAAACTCAGCCAGAAAGACAAAAGCGGCAAACATAAGAGATCTATGTCAAAAAAAGACATGATTATTGCCAAATCTTGAAAAAAGGAAGGATGATTTATCGCTACATATATTTACTATAAATATGCAAATATTGAGCTTGGGCTCCCTGTGGTGTCTCAGTCTTCTGGTTGTACTTGTCATGATGATATATTAAGCAATTATTGGATGAGGTCGAGTAGGATATGGGGAATTATTAAGGCCGAGGTTTGTGTTATCTGCCGAAGCCGAAGGCTGAGGCAGATAACACAAACCGAGGCCTTAATAATTGCCTATATCCTACGAGAAACGAATTCAATAATTGTTTTATTATTTTTGAAAATAATTCTTTCTCAGTTGTGCTTTGTTGACAAGAATACATGTTGTTGTTGTTTTCCCGCTTTTGGCATGAATCGCATAAATTAGCGTGACGTCATACCGCAAGCTAATTTTCCATATTCGAGAAAATTACGTCATAACTTCGAATAATGGTTTTCAACATTTTCATAACTCCAAATTTGGGCAGCTAGCCGGCGACTATGGTAATTTATCCGGTGGCTCTTAGCCAATCAAAACTCTTGAATTATTTTCAAAATATAATAATGTGACTTATTGTGAGGTACATGTATCTGGTAAGAATGTTTTATTACTCTGCTATTTTTATCTTTTTTTACAGCAAATGAAGATTTAAAGGCTGTTTTTGCAGAATCAAAACAAGGCAATATTAGAATCATTAAGATAGACATTATTGATGGTAAGTACAGTATTTATATTCACCTATCAGTGTTAGTGAACCAAGCTTACATGTTTTGAGTGCCACAATACATACAATACATGTAGGCCACTATCAAACATCTAATCAAATGTTTTGGTTTAACTCACAGAACAGCTCACACCAGTAGATCGTTGCGAACCTCAAAAGGACTGGCAGTCAGATATCCTTTTAATTTTTTGTAACAGTTAATTAAGCTATGTCTACATATAGTATTCTATATTCATACGTTACTGAAAGGGGGGAGAACTCATCCATGTTGTACACTAGGAGGCTGCACCCAAGGTACCCATTTTACATACCTTTCAAAGTAAATATTGCACTCTTTCAAAGACATTAATTATAATTTCAATACATTCAGTCCAATACTCAACTTTTGCAAGCTTAACTCTTTTATCTGCCTCCAGCATAGAACAGGTTCCACTTTCTTATACCAGAGCCGTAGCATACCTTGAAAAACTGGGGGAGAGGGGGAGGGGCAGAGGATCTTGAATTTATGATTATTAAATTTTTCTTAACTCTTTGTACATTTTGACATTGTTCCTTCTCTACTTGAAGCTAAGAAATCTTGCTATATTCTTTACCGGCTTGACAGCAAAAATGAGCAAGGTTATGAGTGGTTATTCATTGTCTATACTCCTGATTTTGCACCAGTAAGTTTATTGAGGACGTCAGTGCAAAAACTGCATTATAAGTGAACTGTGATCAAATATTAAATTCTCTCTCAAGTTTCTTTTATATCAACATAGGAGAAGTTCATGACGTTTGATCATAGTTCACTTATGTGTAAAAGATTTCTCAATTAGCATTTTATTGTTTGTTCACCCAATGTGGCTCCTGCTTCATTGTCTTTTGATTCCTGAAGGAATAGATAAAATCCAACAATATAATATTAGCATAGACTCTAGGTCATTCTGGGTTTTGTAAACATTGGCGTTATAAATTTGGAAAAAATGAACAGTCATTAGAGCTGATTTGATATCACTGGGAAAACAGCACGGTCACTGCACAGGTAATGTTCAGGCAGGAATTTTAATGTTTTTAAAGACATAACAGCAATGACATGGTCACAGTACAGCCAGGTACACTGTAAACCTCCCACTCAAATGAAAATGACTCTTACTATCTATTGATAATGGTGATAGCTGACCTACAAATTTGTTCACTTTTTCTTGTTTTACAATCTCAAGATTCGGGACAAGATGTTGTTTGCTGGGACTAAAGCGACATTGAAGAAAGAGTTTGGAGGTGGAAATGTTAAAGATGAACTTTTAGGGTCTGAGAAGGTAAGCAGAAATATCAAAAAAGATTGCTAGGTTAAAGATAACCGAACCTGCTTGCAAAAACAGAGTAAGTCACTTGATCAAACTCTCAATTTTCCTTTGGAAATGAAAGGGAGATCTTTGTATTTGATCAGACTTTAAAAATAATATAACATGGCTCTCATTGGAAGAAGGACATACATGTATATACTGTGAACTCTAAATATGCACTCAGCACATTGGGCAGGCACACTGTTTGAATTTTGGTCAATGTAAATATTAAATACTGTTCAAATGCACTTGTCTGAAAACACTGTCAGTTGTTTTTATAAAAGAAATAGAAAACCTGTTTGCTTTGCTGTGCAGATTTAGAACACTTGGAGATTCATAATCACAAGAACACTCAAGAAGTATTGACAGAAGAGCACTTGTGCTTCTCACTCTGCTTTTTGTAAAGACTTCTGTAACTGCAGTTAGGAAAAACAGTATAATGATGTTATTATTAAGCAATTGCGCATTATGCTAGGTGCATTGTATTTATTGAGAGGATTTTTGATGTTCAGGGCGATGTCACTCTTGATGCTTACCTGAAACAAATTGAAGCAGCTCATGCACCTCCTCCACTGACATTGGAAGAGAGAGAGTTACAAGATGTCAAGCAACAAGAGGTAACTATCACAGACTGGAAATGTATGTACGTGTATGTTGAGTTTTGATGGCTTCTTATTACTGCTGCAGTTTTCATCCTTCTGCAAACTCTGAGATTCAAATGCCAACCACAAATGGCATTTTTGCTTCTGTCAATCAAAGAAAAAATTATGATAGTATAGATATTATATTGTCTTAAGATCATATTTGGTCATTTCCAAGGCCAATTTACACGATAATTAAAAATTTTTGCTTACAACTTATTGCATGCAACAACCCTACAACTTGCTAATTTGCTTACAAGCTTCTTTTCAGAAGTAAATTGTAGAACTTGATAACACTTACTTTTGCACCCAATAAATAAAAGTTATATACCGGTACTGTTATCATTTCACCAACCATTGCATTCAACTGCACACAATTGACACATTGTATCAAGTGTATTATTTTGCCTTGTTCCATGTCTTAAGTGTACTGTCCTTTCTTCAGGGCGAGAGAACTCACATTAACGTGAGTACCAAGCAAGCCCACATGACAGGAATTCATTTCCCAGTCAGTACTCAAGGTGTGGAGAGTTTAACAAGGCTAAAAAACAAGGAAGTGCAGTATGTTCAACTGGTTAGTAAAACCATGTACAATTTCCCCTCTGTCACACTAAAGCTTGGTTTCACTTGCATCACAGTTGGAATCAGAGTCAGAATCACAGTCATAAGCACCATATGAGAAAGTGAAAATTTATATTCATACGAGCCCAAATACCCGTGGGGGGGGGGGGGGGTACTCCCCTATATACAGGTACATGCCACCAAACAAGGTAGGATTTTCAGCGATTTTACTCTGGAACAGGGTATATAAAAATCATAATTACTCTCTGGAACAGGGTATCTATTTAACAAAGTTTGTCTAAAAGGCCGGGCTAAAAGGGGTTAACGACACGTCAACTTGGCCGGAAGTGATGAAATGAGGCAGGCATTTACTCTAGAACAGGGTATCAATTTTGGAAATTTTGCTCTGAAACAGGGTCAGGGTTTGAGGGGCTCAGTGGCACATCCCTACCCAAAACTGGAAGGAGTACCCCCGGGCCAAATACATGCACCTTGTATAAGGCATGCCTTAATATACAAGGTACAAACCTCTCCTACATGTATAAATGGGCGTTTTAGTCTAAGGTGTGCCTTAACGTTCTGAGCTGTTCCTCAGTAGGGCTTACATGTAATTGAATAAGGCATGTCTTAGACTATAACTGTGCCATTTATATGGAGAGTTTTCTGCCTTATATAAGGTCCTGTAAATAACATTCATATGTATTTAGATAAAACTTACACAGCTCTGTTGCACTGACAAAAATTAATTGTATGTTTTTCTTGTCTTTAAGGAATTGAAAGTTGAAAGTGAAACTATTGAGTTGTCAAGAGAAGATGATTCCTTAGCACCTGAAGATATTGTTGGAGTAACACCAACTGACCAAGCAAGATATCATTTTTACCTGTTTAAACATACTCACGAGGGAGACTACATGGAAACAGTTTGTAAGTATAGAGATCACATAGCTCACTGGTCAAAGATATCATTTCTAGTTTTAAAATGTGAAGAATAGACCTAATCCATTGTGCGACAATGTTTTCACAATTTAACAGGAATGAAGTTTACTGATGTGTTTTATGTATTCTGGCCTGAATTCTGGCCTGCCCATACATGTATATGTTGCTTTTGAAGTTTTCAGGGACAGTCCCTCTATTTTATATGACTAGTTGATTAGCCTGGAGGCCTGGGGGTTCCTTCCCCCTCCCCCTTCACCCCTCCCCTCCCCCTCCCCAAGGGGCAGCCATGTAGGCTATTGGTTGATAAGCATCTGAAATATAATCTTTTTTCAGTATTCATCTATTCCATGCCTGGTTACTCCTGTGGGATCAAAGAACGCATGCTTTATTCATCTTGTAAAGGACCTTTGGTCTCATTTGCCGAGGATCAGATTGGCATGGAAATACCAAAAAAGGTAAAAAATATTATTTTATAAATCCATTCAGACACATACATATCAATAAGTACTGAGTCTGTGTATGTTGCTTGTGCTTATGTTTATGTCACTAGTGAAAAGACAAGCACTGCTAATGAGCAGTACATTACTGAGTCTGTGTATGTTGCTTGTGCTTATGCTTATGTCACTAGTGAAAAGACAAGCACTGCTAATGAGCAGTACATTACTGAGTCTGTGTATGTTGCTTGTGCTTATGTCACTAGTGAAAAGACAAGCACTGCTAATGAGCAGTACATTACTGAGTCCGTGTATGTTGCTTGTGCTTATGCTTATATCACTAGTGAAAAGACGAGCACTGCTAATGAGCAGTACTATATCTGTGCATGTTAACTTACGATTATGTACCGTAACTAGCAATTTTCAGATTTAGACTTGCAGTTGAATGGTGTTCAGTGTACACTTTTAACATGGCTAACAAAATAACATCAATTGCATCTTCATTTCACCAGATTGAAATTGCTGACAGTTCTGAAATGACTGAAGAATTCTTTCAAGAAGAACTCCATCCAAAGAAAAATCTTCACAGGCCTAAATTTGCTAAACCAAAAGCCCCACCAGGACGAGGTGCGAGAAGAATCACAAAACCCAAGAAAGCCGAGGACGATGAAGAGACAGCAGAATAAACCTTTTATAGTACAATTTCATTGTAGTGTAAAAATTTAGTAATTTTGTGAAAGGTTTTTTGTTAAGTGGTGTAATGTAGCTAGACTGAATTTCAGAATTATCGTAATGTGAAGATTCACATTAGAATAAATCTTTGATTTTTATTTGGTTTTGTAAGCTTTTATTACTGTCTTGCAGATTTTTGCTACTCTCTGTGAAGGGCCATTGGGCCCTGGAAACAGCATGTACTTGTTTCGCCTTTGTTTTGCAACTTTTTTGTAACGTTACGCGAAAGAAGATGGTTTTGGGCCGAGTGTAACGTGATACAATTTCTTTGCTGCAAGATGCAATTTTACGACGGTGGAAAAGAACTTGCTTACTACGTAGAAATCCTTTAGTCTTTAGTCGATTTTCCACGCAACACTTGGTCAAATATATAATTTTGCGTTAAAAGTTTTTAAAATTCATATCAAACATTTGCAACTTGTTTACTAAAGCAAAAATATTACTAACAATAGTTGTGTTTTGTATTTTCCACGGCATAAACTTTACGGGTAACATTTGTTGCGCGGAAAATCGTTGTTGTGAATCGACCCCTGTATAACGTCACCTTCGCTGTAATTTTTAAAGAGTAATTTTTACTCCGAAAATCGAGGAGCAAAACGGTGACAGAATCACCCTAACTTCAGAGTTAAAATTACTCTGGATACTGTGGCAGGACTGAGTTAGAATAACTCCATGCGCATGGAGTAAAAGGTACTCTGAATCCTTGGAGTAATTAAAACTGACTCTTTCGGGGTGTTCATTACTCTGCATTTAAGGCCAGGCGCTGTTACACGGTGCAATTTTTCTTGCAACCTGCAATGCAATGCCGTTGCGTTGCAAGTTGCAGAAGAGATTACGCGTGTAACATCTTTGCAATGCATTGTTGCAAGTTGTAGAAAAAGTTGAACGAGCATCTACTTTTCGCAACGTTGCGAAGCAAGTTGCAGCGTGCATGTAACATCTATCCCACAACCTGCAATGCAAATTCTGTGGCAAATGATTATTCAGAGAGCCGTGACCGCTGACTGATCTGAATTTATCAAAGAGCAAGAAAGAGAAAGAGTTGCGTTGCAAGTTGCGAGCGTTTCAGCGACATCTCGCCAGCAACTTGCAATGCTATGCTTTCATCAGCGTTTCGCTGGAATTAAGTTGCAAGAAAAATTGCACCGTGTAACAGCGTAGCCTCCGTTGCAGACTTTTTGTAGTTCGCCGAAAAGCTGAAGTTATACTGCCTGTCGAAAGTCGAGCTGCAAAAGGGGGGCAAAACCGAAAATTTGCTATCGTCGCAGACCATCAGTGAAGACTTGAAATGCAAAATTTCATTGTAGATGAATCAAGCGAGCTAAAGCTAGCTAAAATACTGACTGCGAAATATTACATGTAATTATTAAGCACTATGTCGAACCAAATCGAATTTCGACGCTGTGCCCTTGATGAGTATTCTTGTCCGACTTGTACAATGACAACCATACCATGGTAGAATTTAGCTGTTAACTGGCATGCCTATGGTTACCCGGCCCGGCCCCCATTCAGACCCTTCAGTTCCGTTGCTGGGTTATACAGACAAATATAGAATGTTAAGAGAGATTAACCTGAAAAGAAGATTTTGTTGAAATGATTTGATCTGCACATAATTTTAATTTTCTTTGTTCTTGGGCTTCCTGTGGTGGTCTCGACCGTCAGTGAAACTACGACTTCAACACGCTGCAATTTTTGCAGCGTCTATTATCACTCTTCAACATTCAGTACGAACGTTAATGTTTAAAATGTTGCAGCGAAAAGTTCAAACTTTGAACTTTTGTTGCGAGACATCGTTCCCGCCTATGTTCCCACTGGGCTTTCCTTTTTCCTAGGTTCTTTTGTCAATGATTAAACCGCGTTTACTGGCGAGGGGATATCATGTTCGCGTCAACAGACCGTTGGCTACAGTTGAACCGTACGGATTTCTAAGGCATCGGTTGGAGTTTTAAAGAAGTTACGGGCCTTGTAAAAGACTATTTGGCTTTCTAAAACGTTGGGAGGAATACAAAAAGGCAAAATAACAGTAATTCAAGGTAATTGATAAATACTGTCTGTTTATTTAAGTAAATTTTCAGATGATTATTATCCTATTGCCCGTGGCCAGACATACTGCCAGACTCTGCCAGACATGATACTATACGAGGACATTCCGATATCTGTACGAGGTGTTATCGATTGGAGCGCCGGATGATCGATGGAGCGCGGGCCGGGTCAGTATTTATATTTCGGAGCTTTCAAACGGTACATAAGCTTATATATTGCATTTTTCTCAGAAAATTTATACTTGAATGTAATAAACCTGAGACGTACTAAAGTCAATAGCAAGTGGCAGGTGGAGATAATTTCGTGCATAAATCTGTCAGAGTTCGTATCAACGAAAAGTTATGTTAAATATTCAACGTAGCACGAGACGTCTTGGTCAAATTTCGTCTCATCTCTTACCGATAAATAGATCGTCTGCGAATACAAGACAACCTAATCGATTTCTGTGCAGTGCTTCTAATACAGGGAAACCTTATGATCAGGTGAGAGACTGATTTCTACCGTTTAAATATCGTTGGGTCCGTTAGGTTGAAGTGCGACGTATAAGGTCAAAGTCTCGATTCGAAACTAGCATATTTCACAAGCATGTCAATCAAATAACTCGACAGATACAAAAGGGTCAAATAGTGATTCTCAAGAAAAATGCTTCGAATTTGCAAGGAAAGTTTAGATAAATATATACTTTAAATGTATAATTAGCTTTTATCGTATCGGGGGGGGGGACCCAACCCCATTTTGGATATTATAAAGACACTCGTAAGTGAAAAAATCATACCCTGCTCAAGACAAATGAGAAGAAAATCGACCCTTACCTAGACAAAAAACGGCTGAGGAGGCGCTTTTTTGTTTATTTTGAATATCGTATCGGGGGGGGGGGGGGGGGGGGCGGGGACATTCCTTCTTGGTAAATATCAGATATCTTGGTCAAACTTGTAAAGATATTGAATCATTAAATAATTGTTAACAGACTACAATACTCAATCTCTTTAGGGAACAGAGGAAGAACCAATAAAAACATCTCACTCTCATAGAACTAAAGTAATACCCAATGAATCCTGGACCCAAGAGACTCTTGACCTTTACCATAAACTGCAGAATCTGGTTGATACTAGCAATGGAACATGGGTCAATCATATGTCAAGTAATAAGAAAAGAACAACTGGAAATCGCCCCTTTTTAAAATGTGTAGAAGAAAAAGGAAAATTGTTTGAGTATTCTGTGATCTATAATAAAAGTGAAGGACATCTAAAGGGCTTGTGCCAGTTTGGTCCATACACAGAGGGCCCTGATGGGTAAGTTATTGTTAGAAAAAAAATGAGGGACTTAGACCCTGGCTAAATGAGGAAGCATGTTTCTGAAAACAACACTAGTGTACACATGTTTGAATCACAAAATTAATGTTTCTCAGTTTAACCACAGGGTGCATGATCTTTAAAGGGAGATGACTTGTACAACATTACTTATTTCAATTGATGTATGATCCTTGTCAAAATAAGTTGGCATGATGTGAAATTTACATATAGCTATTTCAAAAAAGGTTGACGGGGTGAACGGTGAATGGCGATCGGCGATTGGTGATTGCACAACCAAAAGGAACTGTGGTCAAGCTATTAGACCGCTATCCGTCGTGGAGATATGAATCGCCTATCAATCATTGTGTCCAATAAGGTCTTTACTGCATGGTACTGGCATTGCTCGGGTATTTAATTATAAATGAAGCAATTCTTGTTACACCAAGTTTCCTTTCGGTCGTGCAATCACCAATCGCCATTCGCCATTCGTCCCGTCAACCTTTTTTGAAATAGCTATATATATTTTTACATTATGCCCTTTGCGGCCATATTATTGGACCCTAGTACTCCCCCCCCTGTACAATGTTGCTGGTAGGTAGTAGGTCTGTCGGACTGATTGCCAAGTAGTATGTGTCAGGGTTTTCACAGCAATATTGTACAGGGGGTGTGAGGGAAGCCAATGCAATCTCATTGCCATCTATTGTAAGTGAGTGCGCACCCTGACAAAATAGTGTTAACAATTCTGGCATTGATTGTAGATGAGGGTGCTGAGTTTCAAAACTTGAACTTAAATTTAAATGGATATAAAACAGTGAAGCTGATAAAAGAAAAGTGATCATATTTTCTACTGAAATGCATATTTTGGTTTCCTGTGATGATTTCAAGTAGTGGTGTTATGATTCAGGAATGAAAGCTATCTATTGAAATTATATGTCAATAGCAAAATGCAGTTAAAAAATAATAAACTTAATTCTTACAAAAATTGGAAGAAACATGCAAATAAATAACAGGGCACCACTACTTGACATCATCATTGTCCACCACAGGCAACCCAATGCATTTCAGTAGAGAATATTACTTCAATTTTTTGTCTGTAGTATTTTGATTCTTCGTGAATTTAAATATTTTGGTTATTTCCATGTAAAATTGTTGGGTTTCATCCATAATTTTGGGAATCAAAAGACAATGAAGCGGTAGCCATGTTGGATGAATAAACAATAAACACTATTGAGAAATCTTTTGTTGAAGTTCAAACAAGATGGCTGCCATGACATCACAATAAGTTTCAATGTATTTGCCATATGGTAGTCCCTTTAAATGATGATCATTTTTTGTCGAGCATTTTTAACATGTCCGAGCCACCAGCTTGGAAGATTGGGCAACCACTTCCTACATTATCAACTTTAAATAAATGATAATGATGATGATAAGGATGATGATGGTGATGGTGATTATGATGATGATTATCGTTTATTACAAATGTTGGTTTAAATGTTGTAGGTTTGTTCATGGAGGAGCAATAGCAACAGTGTTAGATCTGGCTGTTTCTTTGATACCAAGTGTAAGTCATAGGCCATCACTGACAGCACACCTATATGTAGACTTTAAACGGTAAGTATATGTACTAGTGATAAGGAAATTAAATGTTTTGATACAAAATGATTACAGCTAAAATCGATGCATCGTGCACGACCTCCAATGTCGGTAAGGCTTTTATTTTTATTTTTATTATATTATCATTTTTATTTATAAGCTTCGCCCTAGGGCGGGAGCAACTCACAGAACTGTTGTTCCAAAACGAGACTCGCTATATATTATATTTTCCTTGACTTGACTTTCCATTACTATATCCCAAGCATGGATTGATATTGGTAGATCTGAAATATGAAAATTATTCCACTCTGTGTATTTTGTTTTTAGATCAGTTCCAATTGGGTCAACAGTCTTAATGGAATCAAAGATAACATCAGTTAAAGGAAGAAAAGTCTATGTTGATGGAAAACTGACAAGCCCTGATGGACAACACATATATGCTACAGCAGACTCAATTAGTGTTTTGCTAAATTTGAAATAATCAGTTTCATGTACTTTGAAATACTTTTTCACAATATTTTAAATTTAACCCAGTGCAATTATTTAATAAATAAATTTATTATATAGATATCGATGAGATACCAGGTTTTCTCCAGTGTCGAAAACTTGATATCCATCACATGTGAAGATATCATATCTTTCACGTGTGAAGATATCACTGTTGGCATAGTAACCGGTATTTTTCAACGTTACGGTATTTTTAAGTTGTTTTTCTTATTTAAGTCTCATCGATATCTATATAATAAACAGAAAAAATACATGGACGCTTGGAGATATGGAATTTATCTTCTCGTGTTCAAATTTGATATCTCACTCAGTTCAGCTGCGCTCACTCGTGAGATATCAATTGAACACTCGAAGATAAAATTAGTATCTCCGCGCGGCCATGTAATATCCTCTATATCATTGGTGTATGAAATAGATATACCTCAAGAGAACTAATAAAAAAGCAGTGCATAAAAAATACACTTTATGCAAAGATACCAGAAGTCTTTTTAAAAGGGCGTGGCCGGGTGATTTTTTAACCTTACCAGCGATAACAAGCAAATGAACATTATTATGATGAACACAAAATTGGATGGTCGACATGCTTTTGTTGGGCAAATTTCTCCAATTTGAGAATAAGATAATAAGCGATGGCATGGGCTCTTTTGATACCCTGTTTTGCTAAATCTCAACTTATCCTACAGCCTTTAACAATCGACAACGTCCCGCTGGACTGTGTTCAATCAACCAAACTCCTAGGAATATCAATCCAATAATCTAATCTCAAATGGGACTTGCACATTGGAACTATTTGCAGCAAAGCAAGCGTCTCTATGCTCTACGGTGTTTGAAGAGAAGTGCTGTCCTTCCTAAAGACCTCTGTTCTGTCTTCCGTGCTGTTTTATTCGTCCTGTTGTAGAATATGCGTGCCCCGTGTGGCACTCTTCATTGACTAGTGCCCTGTCTGACGAACTTGAACAAATACAGAAACGAGCTACAAAGATCATGCTTCCTCAGCCTGTCCTACCGAGAGCGACTTGCTCATTTGAGACTATCCTACTCTTCATGAGCGCAGAGATGAGCTTTGTCGTCGCTTTTAGCAAGACCATTATGCGACCTGAAGACAGAATCAACGACGTTTTACCTCCAGTAACTGAATCTGTCTACTCCTTGCGGAACTCAAAGAAATTTCCACTACTTAAATGTCGCACTAAACGTTTCCAGAACAGCTTTATCCCCAATGCAGTTAAGAAATGGGACGCGTCACCTTAACAGACATTGCACATATTTAACAGATAATTATTTTATATGTAATTTATTTACTGAACATTGAATATAGTATCTAATATTGTAATCTTGAGTTTTTCAAATAGTTTTATTTGCCATTCAAGAATCATTGAAGTTATTATTATTATTATTATTACTAAAAGATACCAGGAAATGCTAAAACCAAATCGCTGATTTTTACCCCTAAGAGATACGACGAGCATACCGGCCGGTTCCTTTTACAATAGTCGCTCCTCCCCCATCCCGGGGGTATGAGAAGACCTACTACTTCCCCACGAGAACGTAGGGCATGAAACCATGAGTTTCTCGAGCCTTCCGCAGTTGCTGTCGTTATAGTGAAGTTGACCACCCCTCCCCCACCTTACATAATTTTACTACGGGACTGCGGATCATCACTGGTGACAGTGAGTTGTCGACCACCCCTCCCCTTACATAATGCGACTGCGGAACGCATTTAACCTCCCCTCCCCTTACATAATGCGACTACGGAACGCAGTTGACCACCCCTCCCCTTACATAATGCGACTACGGAACGCAGTTGACCACCCCTCCCCTTACATAATGCGACTACGGAACGCAGTTGACCACCCCTCCCCTTACATAATGCGACTGTGGAACGCAGTTGACCACCCCTCCCCTTACATAATGCGACTACGGAACGCAGTTGACCACCCCTCCCCTTACATAATGCGACTACGGACTAATGTGTAGCCGGTTATTCTATAGCTAACTGAAAGTTGCTCCCAGCTGCCTAACCATATGGAGTATAAAAGCGTCTTGTTAAATTTTATGTTTTCCTGTTGTTTGATTTTGTTTGCATGTTTGTTTGTTTGTTGTTTGTTGTTGCTGTTGTTGTTGTTGTTGTTGTTGTTGTTGTTGTTGTTGTTGTTAAATGGCTTTAAATGCAGGAATTATATTCCAAAGACTAAAGTGAGTTGCTGTTAACGGGCACTATATTTAAAGTGCCCTATAAAGTCTATCCAGAAATGATTTCTCTAAAAGAACTTGGCCTCGATCAATCTTATTTAAAAAGTGGGTCCTTCAATTTCTTTTTAAAGTAAGTCACAATTGCCTTAAATACGTCACAATATAAAAGTTTATTATTAACCAAATTCAGCTTTCCAAAGAACGCGGTTTTTAGTCCTGGAGAAACAGTTTTGAATGGACGGAACGATGGAGAAAACTTCACATCTTTGATTTCGCTTTAATTATATAGTCAATTGAAAAAACGTTGTCGGGTATAAAAACATAGAACATAGAAGCTGAGACCGAAATGGTGCATGGGATGTGAATAATTACATTCTGATTTATTCATTTATGCTGTGCCTTTGATGCAAAATGCTGTAAAGCTGTATGCATGCAGGACCAGCGTTGGCGGGCCGTTTGGCTTCGAATTTTTAATCGGTTGCAGCGTAAATGAATAAATCAGAATATAATTATTCACCGATCCCATGCACCATTTCGGCCTCAGCTTCTATGTTTTTAGACCCGACGTTTTTTCAATTGACTATATTTTCCCAAGCTAGATTAATATTCAAAAGTTGATATAAAGACGCTTTCCCTGTTTCCACGTTGCAATATCTAACTCTAGAAATTAATACCTTTGATACTTTAAAACACAGCTACCAAAACTCTAATTAACTTTCACTATATTTTCGAGTGAAATTACGAAATAACATCTCTGCGGAAAAACTAGACATTTTCCATCATTTCTGCTCTCCAAACTTTGGTGCCATTTTGCTTTGACCCCAAAAATATATCCCACAATATGTAGTTATATGACGTAATAGCTTCTAGTGCTCTATAGAATTTTACAGTTATACACTGGAAATGTTTGCTCATTTCCAATGATAGGAAATATCTAGGAAGTATCTAGGAAATATCTAGGAAATTTGCATTTTCCTATGATAGGAAGTGAACAAAATGTAACAAAATTAAATACATTTTTCCTACTTATTTCCTACTATTTTCCTATCATAGGAAAATGAAAAGGTAGGAAATATCTAGGAAAATGCAATTTCCAATGATTGGAAATATCTACTGAGTAGGAAATATGTAGGAAATATATTCTTTGGAGATTGGTAACAGCCAGTGAAATGGCAAGAAATGCACACATACAGCTGTATATGATCTAATTAACGCCCCGGGCATCTATTAAATTTTTACCATCTCAGGGGGCGTTTAAAAGAAAAGAGGCGTTTATTGGAAATAGGCGTTTATTAACTTTTAGAACAATGAATTACAACTGTAGCAACAGTAAATAATTTATAAGAAAAATCAGAGGAGAAATAATCAGAGTCATTATAATTTTCAATGTCTAAATGGTCGTCAACCAGACGGTTACGATTGGCCTCATTAGAGAAATCAAGGAGCTGTTATCCATACTTTGAACCAGAAACAGAACAGGATGTAATTTGCAAACCATTTTTGATCGAGCAAGAATCTGAATAGATTGGCTGATATGACTTTGTTGTGCTCTTTTCTGACTTTTGTGCATAGCCTTTAAAGAGGTCGACGTCTATCAGACATGGGGCGTTTATGAGGCGTTTGAAACAAATTTTGAATTTGGAGGGGGCGTTAATTAGATAAGAGGTGTTTATTGGAGAGCGGACGTTAATAAGGTCATTTACGGTTTGAACCAGGGAACACAACCTCGTCTAGGCTCAGATTGCACGAATCCCTGACGACGGCTCAAATCTGAGCCTAAACCCCGTCGAAATCGCCAAAGTATTTGCTTGGTTCATTTACACCTCTCTCGTTCGTTTGTGTGCATAACATTCGTTGCCTTTTCACGGGCACAAGTTTCCCAAGCTTATTATCTGTATGGACTCACTAGAGATTATATAGCGACTTTTGAACGTTCGTTTTCTTGCTTTAATTCGTAATAAAATTCTCTGAAATACTGACAGTGTCTTCTTGTTGGATTTTAGCAGCTTTTCCTTAGCCACTCTGTTTTTTGTTGTTGTTGTTGTCAGTTGTTGTTGTTGTTGTTGTTTGTTGCTGTTGTTGTTGTTGTTTTTGAACACAAAAATCGTATTTTCTCAATTTGTAGTTTTCCAATATCCATCGTATTAAGAGTCATAAATGACAAAGAAAATATCTTTTCAAAAAAGCTAAGACTTTGAAAATTCAACAAAATTGAGCGGAGTTATAGCAAGTCAAAGCTAAGTGACCAAAATCTTTCAAATGGAGGATTTTTAATTACCTTTGCCAACTCAGTCTCTGCCTTAAAACACTTACATAGCTCTTATTATCAGTCTGACAACTGGTATGCATGTCTGCTGATTTTTGAAGTTTACATTTTAAAAATCCAACAAAATTTAATTGGACGGCGCGTCGCGTCACGGCAAGTCAAAGTGATCAAGATTTCTATATATTTTGCTGCGTTTCCAATTCAAAATGGCGGACGAAAGCGTGAAGTGGCTTATTCCTTGTACGTACTGCATGCCATTAAAGTATTTTAAAATTAACTCCTAGCTCCAAGGTAACTGTATGCTGCATGCTCCGTCGTTAGTTATCAAGATTTATGATAATTATGACATCATCTCAGAAATTTGCAATATTTGATTTACACTTTACGCTTTAGGCCCGGTTCACACGACGACATAAGCATAGCCACTACAAGCATAAACATAAGAAACAAAGCTTTTCCATTTTCTTATGCTTATGCTTATGACGTTATGTTGCGTGTGTGAACCGGTAGAAAAACACCGCTTATGTCTATATGCTTATGTCGTCGTGTGAACTGGGCCTAATGACTGGGCCAGCCCGGTTCATATAGCTCAAATGAGGAAATATTGCACCAGTCATATATTCACATACTGTGGAATGGATACTGTTAACTTGGAGCTTGGTATGGTATCCACTTTAATTTTGAAGTTGAAACTGCCACTTTGACTCGAAGTGGACCCCACTGACAGAAGAGAATTACGTAGACCAGCAATTAGTCAAAAAATAGAATTGTTTAAATAGTGCCTACCAAACTAAATTGGGCTAATACTTGGTGTAAAAACCACTTCTGACGTCACAATGGCCAAAAAGGTAACTTATCGTGCCTACAATAGCCAAAAACAAAGCACTTATTGAAACGAAATGAATTGTTAGAATAGAACGAAACAGTTGACAGTAGGTATTTAGTACATCGAGGCAAACCCCTAACTTTTCCCAGCTTGGAGCCAAACGTTTTTCAATTCGCGGCTCATGCATGCATGTTATAATTTTAATTGGATGGATGGATGGATGGATGGATGGATGGATGAATGAATGTAATAAAATTAGCGGTTTTCTTTACATTTAACCCTGGAATAGCGCCAATCGTCTTAACACCTGGGCCAGCAAATGAAAATTTGTAATGGAGGTATAAATAAAATAGCCTTTAATGACGTCAGTTGGAGTCTACAAAACTAAGGCTAGAAGCGTCTTGAAAGACGAGTGGGTCTTTTTATAACGGTAAATCTGTTCCAGAATTTCATTGTACACAGTTTATGAATAAGCCCCAAGCGCGATGATGTTTTGACCCCCTCTGAGTCTCTATATCAGAATCCTTTTCAATTGCTTTTGTTCACTAATTAAAACATTCGGTACGTGTGTCTAGATGCCCGGCAGCCGGTCACTACCTTCAAAAGACTAAATGCCCGGCAGTCTGAAATTTTCTACAAAAATCAATCAAACAACTAAGATTCAAGGTATATAACCTTTCTATCTTTGTTGAGAAATGTCAAGCGCTTATCGTGAGCTCGATGGATTTGAAACTGGGCAAATTCTCTAACCTGGGCACAGAGTACGAAACACTCATTTGAGACACTAAAAAAAATTCCACGCTCGACTGCCGGTCACAACCTTCAAAAGACTAACTGCCCGGCGGTCGAATTTCTTTTAAAAAATAACAGCAAAACAAGACATCAAATCTTATTGTTGAGAAATGTCAAGCGCTTGTCGTGAGCTCGATGGATTTAAGTTTAGCCGTTGTTTGGGCTAAATCTGGAACAGTTAGTTTATATATGATTTTCTAAGTATCTCAAAAACGGCTTAGGAAGTAAACTTTGAATTGATTTTTCAGATTTTTTATGATATGCGCATGATGTTTGTGAAATTTCATGTCCTTTAGAAGTTTATAAGACATTATCAAGCTATGTTCAAGCCATTTCAATGTTTATTGGACGTCTAGCCATTAATGCATGCTTTCATTTACTATATTTTGCGCTCTAAAGAACATTTTCAACTACGTAGTAGACAATTCTTGACATGTGCATATTTTCTGGTCCTAATTTGCTTGAATGCGCACTTATTTAGCATTTTCCTTTTTTCATCATGCCTACTGAAAAAGAAAGCATACTAACGCAACAGAGACGCAGCAGCGTTAGTTTAAAAATGTTTAACCGCATGCACGCATTATTTGAAATGAGTGTTTCGTACTCTGTGCCCAGGTTAGAGAATTTGCCCAGTTTCAAATCCATCGAGCTCACGATAAGCGCTTGACATTTCTCAACAAAGATAGAAAGGTTATATACCTTGAATCTTAGTTGTTTGATTGATTTTTGTAGAAAATTTCAGACTGCCGGGCATTTAGTCTTTTGAAGGTAGTGACCGGCTGCCGGGCATCTAGACATGCACAGCGTAAAACATTTGTATTTGTAATCTCGAAGGAATATGAAAGGTTTTTGAAAAGGATTCTGGTATAGAGAGGGGGTCAAAACGTCATCACGATTCGGACTTATTCTTTCGAAAAATCTATTGTGCGTGTTTTATTGTCTCCCTTTCTTTTGTATTATGTGTTTTGTATAATATTTTTATGTAATATTACCTCAACTGAGTGCTATGTAGTCTTGATCTCCCGCTAGCTAACATGGTTACAGTATACGCTATTTACGCGCTGTGTCAACAATACTCTTTTTGCCATATCTCTAATAAGAAGGTAGCGTACGTGTAGTTGATACAGCTGTTCTAGGAATTCCAGCTAAGCAAATTTATTCTTTTTTGTGAAACATTTTAATTGGCTCTAAACGGGAATCATGCAATCGTATATCGAGCTAGAATTTACGAGAAAAAATCATTCAAATATGTTTCATTGCAGTTTGAACTACTATAAATTTAATATCACCGCGAAAAGGCCGACAAAAGGTCTAATAAAAAAAGCAACAACAAAAAACTGCCACACTCACACAAATTAGATCATACCAATGATATTAATTCATCGAAAATAACTACAATACATGAAATACTTCTGTTGTCACTCGCTTCAAATTTCTGTAAATAAGAATTAATTTTGCCAACTCTGCAGCTATGCAGTGAATGTCTTGAAAATCTGGAACAATCGTGCGTACTATCTCTTGGATTCAAATATTTATCATTTTCTTGCTTAATTCCTTTATCGTAAACAGCAATTTTATTTCGATAGATCTTAATTGTTTTGACGGAAGAATTAAAACACACAGATAACTTAGTTTATTTGAGGTTTTTCAAATTTGTTTACAAACTATAAGTTTATTTTGACATTGTTAATTCATTGGGAAATGATTTGGAAATATAACAAAACATTTTATGATTTTTAAAGCTAAGTATTGAATTTCCTTATGCTATAAATTCAGCAAATGATACTAATTTATCTCAGAAAGCAAATAAACAACCGACAGAAACTCGGCCGCCACAGAATTGATCGAACCGTCGAAGAAAATTAGGCAATCTAGACGAAACAATTTGCATAAGACTTAATTGGAACCCTTGAATAAAGTTCTAAGAACGGAACAATATTAAGATAGGAAGCTAGTGTTTCGAATTAGCAAAAGCACTTGAAAATGTTGTTTTTGTTCGGAGGATTCTAAGCAGGATTAGTTTAGTGGTGTTAATAGAGTGTTTTATTCTCTCAATTTTAGTTCCCGAGATGGTTAAGTGTAAAGAGTTTTAACCATTTTAGTAGAACACATGCAATAAAAAGTATTTTAGAAAGCTTTTTTAATCTTTTCTTCTAGTTATATCAAAAAAGAAAATTTCAAGGGTTAGAGAGAGAGAGAGAGAGAGAGAGAGAGAGAGAGAGAGAGAGAGAGAGAGAGAGAGAGAGAGAGAGAGAGAGAGAGAGAGAGTGAAAGAAAGAGAGAGAGAAAACTGATAGCCGAACATCCGTCTCTCGAGTGTATGCCTATTATGTCCATGTGTTCTCTCGCCAATTTTTTTACGCATGTGCAGTTCTTCCACCCACTTCGTTACAAAACGACGGCTGTTTTTTACATCTTTTATTTCTCTCTATTTTTCTGTAATTGTTCGTTTGTACCCGAATTGAAAGCCACTATCCAGTTGATATCTTCTTTTGTGCTCAGTTATCTATAACCATACTAACTCGCCTTTTGAGCTGATGCGGGGTATACTTCCTTAAGAATCGCTACCTTAATAGAAATGAGTCATTCTTAACTCACTATACCTGTTTTCTCGATGTAAACTTTAATTTATCACAAGAGCTAAAAGCACGGCCACCCAGAGCGAACTCTCAATTGCAAGCTTTTTAAAACACTTTGTCGTTCAATGAACTTGGCATTTGCAAACGAACTTGCACTTGCAAATAAAGCCTTCTTGCTCACTATTCTAGGTAACTTTGAAAAGATTTCTTTTTTTCTATCTCCGCTTTTACTACCCGCACTGAAACGCTTTTTCCGTTTTGAAACTTAAGAAAAACGCCGAGTTGACGAGACTATACAGTTTTGTAGACGAGACGCCTAATCGTAGCCGTAGCTGGAAAAAAGGGATTTTCAATTTCATCCAGATTTAGTGTGAAGATGCCAAATGTGTATACAAATTGCAGAATTAAGCGCTGGTGGATAGCGCGTTTATTCGTTTGTTTATTTAGTCTTATCTCCGAGTCGATACAGTTCTATTCGATAACGTTATTAGCTTTTCAACTGGATCAAGATCAATTCAAAATCGACATATATTGCATCGTAAATTTGATATGAAATTATTGTAGTTTTACATCTGGCATCAAATCTTTTGGCAAAGAAGCTTCTAAAAATTAGAGATGAAACAGAGAAGAAGAAGAAGAGAAAATAAAGGGAGAAACGTATGCGAATAAACGAAATTGAAATCTTAAAACAATCTAGCTTTTTGTGATACAGAACAATTATACAAATAAATTACGAAGTAGGAGTCGAGAGTCTGATTAAATTAAATTTATTTACCGTAAAGCAAGCATTTGACTGGCTTTCGCTGGCATTTGACTGACATTTTTTACCAAAATCGAGAAAGAAAGGACTACTGAAAGAACATCACTCTTTTGTAGCTTAGCAGAGAGACGTGATAGTATTGTTAAGTAGGAAATATATTAAGTAATCATAAAAGGCGAATATACCCATCCGATCACGTGTTTAGCATACACCCTAATTTAAAAACGCGTAATTTGCAACAGCAATATCCGTGGATGACGCAAATTCGTGTATAAATGCATTAGCTCTACCGTGGGTGGACGACTTTAGCTGGAAGTATAGTGGCCAGTGGTATCTATTCCATCTACGACGGGTTGAGGCAAGGAAAAGGAATGGAGTTAGCAACAAAAGTTTTGGTATTGGTCTCTCTAAGCGTAACAGTTTACGGCCTTGTAAGTATTGGTTTTGCTTTTTAATCAATCAAAATCTTCAATGTAATTTTTAAAAGCAATAAATTTACAAAGAAATTTTTCAAAACAAAATTTGATAGAACTGTTAGTTTATTAAGAAACGCTTATTTGAAAATACATTTCCTCATTGCTTTCAATAGCTCATTTTTATTCTGACGGTTTGCTGGATTAACTCATTTCAGATTGAGGTATTGTATATTGCATAAACATAGCTCTCGCGCGTAACCGATACGGATTTTGACCAGAATTTTTCGGAGCATTTTAAAAAATTATTCGCACTTTCCTGATAAAAAGCACAAACTTAAAACGCTTCATTTCGCCGATACAATTCAAGTTCTTTCCAAGCAAGGATTATCAATTTTACCATTCTAATATTTGCTAAACTAACCACCCACTCGTCTATTACTTGTTGTTTCAAATTCAGAATTGGTCGCCCACGATCTGTTGGGGCCGGCATTTCTTCACAGAGTACAATATAGGATGTCTTTAATGTAGCGTCTTATCTTTGCTTGTTAGTGAGGCTAAATAAGATACTTTAGCAAAGCTCCCAGTAGTTGTACTCAGCAGTTTGTTATTAATAGTAAGTGGAGGCCGCCAAAAAGGGGGTCTCGCAGAACATGGTATACTACTGCAGCTGTCCTCGCACACAGGCGGGATTCGTTCTTCCGTTTCATTCAAACTCTAAAAGCTTCAATTTTCTGTCATCTTCACTGAATATTTACACTTGAAATTAAGTAGACTCGAATTAAAAGCTAAAGTCTTATTCTCTTTAGAAAGGTGAAAGACATCCTGTTAAAAATAAGACTTGGACACGAGATGACAGACGGTAATTTCGCAATAGTTTCATGAAATCATCGCCTCGTCTACCGTCTTCTTTGTTATTTATTTTTCATAAGTAATTAACATTCAAAGAAAGCGTGAAAACCAATTGCTGATTATTTGGCTCGTCAAATAAAAAATCAGAAATAATGTCGACCCGCTGGTTTGGAATTCTTCTTGTCAAACGCTAGACGACGGTGCACTAATTCACACGCCTACGAGCCGACCATCTCCGCCTTTTTACGATTTCTCTCGCTAATCGATAGAAATTGACTCAAATTGAAAAGTTTCTTCGCTTATAAAGGTCTTTCCACGCGAGGAAATTTTCAACGATAAATTTTCTTTGACAAATAACTTTTGCTCGAGTGGATGAGAAAATTTAATCAAATTTCATGTTTAAAATGGTTTAGTCGTGTGAAATTGTTGGTGTAGACATGCAGGAAAAATACATTTGTCATAGAAAAATTTGCCATTGAAAATTTGCTGGCGTACGTGAATGGGGGCTTAACGCTGAACTGTAAAAATAAAAGCAAAACAACGGTTGTGATGTCTTTAGACATAGCCTGATAAAATTAAAGAAAAATTATTTACCCAAATACAAGTCTTGTCAGTATCCTGACTTTTTCTGATGGGTCTTAAATCTCTAGTTATCTTAGAATCCATTATATAATTATATAATGTTTTCAGGGCGTTTGATGCATGCAATATTTTCTGGAGTGCTTCGGCAAGCTTAAAGGAAATTGGTTGCAATTTTACTTGAGCAATTTTGAGTATGTTATTGTCCTTACAACCGGATGGAAATGAATATTTTATGTATGTTATATCAAAACCCTGCGCCATTAAAATTAATTGAACACTGATCTTAAGAAATTATAACTTCAATTCGGACTGTTTTTATGAGGCGAGCTGGTAGCTGGGAAAACTCTTTTATAATGTCACAAGGGAAACGAAAAAGAGCTATCTTGGTTATCGGGGATAAATCGCTTTCACATAAAAAGGGCCTTAAATAAATTAAACCTACTTCATGAGCGGACAATGGAGGTATTTTTACACACGGATGGAATATTGTGCTAGCATGATATCCATCCATCCATCTATTCTTCTCTTCCTTCCTTTCTTCCTCTCTAGCTCCCTCCTTCCCTGCCACCCTTCCTTTCCTTTCCTTTCCTCTCCTTTCCTTTCCTTTCCTTTCCTTTCCTCTCCTTTCCTTTCCTTTCCTTTCCTTTCCTTTCCTTTCCTTTCCTTTCCTTTCCTTTCCTTTCCTTTCCTTTCCTTTCCTTTCCTTTCCTTTCCTTTCCTTTCCTTTCCTTTCCTTTCCTTTCCTTTCCTTTCCTTTCCTTTCCTTTCCTTTCCTTTCCTTTCCTTTCCTTTCCTTTCCTTTCCTTTCCTTTCCTTTCCTTTCCTTTCCTTCTCCTTTCCTTTCCTTTCCTTTCCTTTCCTTTCCTTTCCTTTCCTCTCCTTTCCTTTCCTTTCTTTGTTCGTTCGTTCGTCCGTTCGTTCATTCATTCATTCATGACAATCGGTCAGTCACTAGTCCTATTCTTTCTTGATGTTGTTCTTTGAAGTCAAGTTTATTGTAAAAGCGCAGTACTGTCACGCGTGCCTTTAAACCTAATTACAATCACAATCTAACAATAAAATCACAGTATACCACCGTCTTTGATTTGTACCCTCTTAATTTGAGTCTTGAAATCACACAAAATACCCAAAAATAATAATAATAAAATTTTTAAACCAAAACGCACGTTGGATTTTCTCTTGTCGATTGAAAAAGGAGTCTTAAGGTGCAAAGAAGAAAGGAAGTGGAACGATTACTCGTACCCTTTGCTCTTTACCTCGATCATTTTTAAGAATTTGTGGACGTAAATATCCTGTTTCTATATTGATCTCATAAATATGACAGGAAGTCAACATTTCCTTTATCAATTAATTCTACAAACAAACGGCGATCATCTCTTCATCGATCGACGACCACGCAACCACGTGACGGACGGCGGTGTCTTTGGTATAAGAATCCCCGAATCAATTTATGACCTAAAGTCAAGGGATGAATCAATGGATTACCATTTTGCTTGCTTACTCTCAATTCCCTCTTATCAAAAGCACGTCCAATTTTCATTTTAGTTTAAGTGTCCTTATTAAGTAATCTATTGTTCACATTATGTGAATGACATCATTAACAAAAGATTTCAGTATCGAAGCATGCAGTAGTACACTTTAGAAGTTATATAGTAAAACTTGCTCTTCAAGTATCCATTGGTTTTGTAAATGACGTCATTAGCACGTGATGGATTTCAAAGCAGCAGTATAAGATGCTCAGTTAAATGGAAAAGTTAGCAGTTAATGAAACTTCTAATTAAAGTTGTTGCTATGGCAATACGAATGACGCCATTAGCACGTGATGAGGTTCATAGCAGTAGTATAACATGTGCTCAGTTGAATGCGTGCTTAGTTTCTATGAGGCACAAGACGTCAGGCAAACTTGACTATTAAGTTACTATGTTTATTGAATGACGTCACTGGCACGTGATACGGAATTACAAGTTAGGAATGTAAGGAAGTGACGTCATAATCACATTAAGTGGATTTCAAAGCACTCTAGTATCATCGCCAATGAAAGCATTAGAAGTTCTTGAGTAAACACGTCAGAGAGTTTTCAGTGATTTTATTTACCCAATGCATTAGCAGCTAAGTAGATCTTGGGTATGAGAACACGTAAATCCTATCAAGCTAATACGACGTATACAACTTACGTCTCCATCGAATTCGAGACAGAGACACGGGTGAAAAACGCGTTACACATACTCGGAAGTTTTAAATAAAACCATTGTAGGTTTAGTAAATCTTGAAAGTTAAGGCTGTCTGTGAAAAGATAGTGATGTTTTCCCTTAAACATCGCTTTAGTTGTTTTCTTTCACTGGTCAAACAATACACGAGAAATTCGCATAATACACGACAGTTGAGTCGACGATACTTTTATTTGTAAACCCCAACGACAACGTTAACATGAATGCGTCTACGAGTTCCCGCCGAATTTCCGAGCGTGCGCAATGCGTTTTTCACCTATGTCGCCAGCAGACGCATTCAGAAGACACGAACACATGTTTATTTACAGTCAATTCCTTTCTTCTGGACAATCCAGTATTGCAACAACATTAATCCTGGGGCGGTTTCTCGAAAGACCTGGGACTCGGGTCTCGAAAGATCCGATGACATTGCGGGTTCGTTAACTTACGGTATATGTAGATCCGTAAACTAATAAATAAATAAATTAGGAGTAGCTCATCACCCTTCCTTGCAGCTAAGTGCTGAATTGCGAAGGGCGCATGCTTGTAATTTTCAGATACTGAAAATTATGTGCGCTTCAAGAAACACGTACTACTGAACTTTATCGAGTACGTTTACGGGCCGTAACGTTACCGGGTCTTTCTAGAAACGAGCCCCTGATAACTATATGAATAAGTCGTTGAAGCTTGCGAAGATTTCTATTTCGCAGCGTTCGAGCGTTCTATTATATTTCTATGATTTTGATAACAAATTTAACGGAAGCTCTTGTCTTTCCCCGTCAATTAATCGGCCCGTTAGGCTATCAACGAGGCAAACCATTACGTACCATATTAAAAAGTCACGTAACTTGTTCCCAGTGATTATAAATTACGTTTCCAAACCGTATACACTTGGGCCTAGTTCCACTGACTTGGTTGCAGCAAACCTTTTTTTGTATGTGATTGAACACCTTCGTGATCACCGGCAAACACTGCTTCTGTCAACAAAATTCCAAACAATTTTAAAGTGTTCCTTTGCATGGTCCATGAGCGCTATGTTCTCGGTATTATTCTTTGTCTCCACAAAAATGAATTCCACCTTGATGTCTATTGTGTAAATCTGTATTAACCATTGTGTATTTTTCATGGTACTTGCAGACAGGAAAGTGTTGGAGTCACTCGGACTGTGGTATACGTGAGTGTTGTGCTGGCATGTCTAGCAAAAGTCCCGGCGCATGCGCATACCAGCCTCAAATGGAACAGAAGTGCTTTCCTTGGATATTCGTAAGTAGAAACCAGCAACTGCTAAGAGAACCAGTGAGATCCATACATTTACCTACTGAAACCTTTATACTGTATTCCTTCGATCCCTCATCATTCCTTCCTTCCTTCTTTTTCCCCTCCTTTCTTCCTTTTCCCTTCCTTCTCCCTTCAGTCCATCCTTCTTTTCTTCCTTCTTTTTTCCTTCACTTCTCTTTCCTTTTTTCTTCCATTCTTCATTTCTCCTTCCTTCCTTCCTTCCTTCCTTCCTTCCTTCCTTCCTTCCTTCCTTCCTTCCTTCCTTCCTTCCTTCCTCCTTCTTTCCTCCATTCTTTATTATTTCTTCCTTCTTTCGTTTCTCCTTCCTTCTTTCCCTGCTTCCTTCCTAAATTCCTTCCTTCCTTCCTTCCTTTCCTCCTTCCTTCTCTTCCTTTCAAGCACAGGGAACCCAATTAAGTCTTACTTTCTATATTGCAGCCCTCCTCTAAAGTCCATTGTCCTTGTGTTCTTGGAACAACATGTTCAGAGTACTACGATCCATTGACCGCTGAAGCGATGTTCAAATGTGTTAAATATATCCCCGACATAGAGGAAATCAACGTGCCTCAAGAACCTTTAGAGATTGGTCAATAAATTTCATCTTGTGTTTTTCCTATCTAGTCTTGTAGTAATTCCCATTTTCGTTCAAGGGCGGGGGAGGTAGAGGGATAAAACATGCAATAGCTATCACATCACTTGAGGGTTTACCCCCACGTTGGGATTATCTATTATAGTGATGAATCGCCTCATAGATAAATTTTGTTGAGTAGTCAGGTAATTTGAATTTAGAGGGCCTTGCATGGTGTGGGGAATTAAGGGCTACAAATGTCAATTGTCGGTTAAACTCTTGACCTTAGCAATTATTTAAGGCTTATTCATATATTTTTCACAGGACGTTTTCCTTAATTCCTAAACATGTATAATTACTTACTGCTTTTTATCGCTAGTTTTTAAAATTTCCGATTCATATCTTCTTTTCGTCGTTATAATAAAACTCGTGGTCGACATCAGAGCAGAAGTTTTATTGCACGACAACCTTTTAGTGGATCACGGGACCAACCAGAGCCCACGTTACTTTCGGCCTGCCTTCAATCACGTCGAGCATGCGCAGTAACATAGTTTAACAATGTGCGAGTTAGCCAGCGTAGCAGCCCTAAGGGGAAGGGGAAGGGGAAGGGGAAGGGAAGGGGAGGGGAAAGGGGAGAGGAAGGGACTGGGGCGAGGAGAGATTCCCCCTCCCTTCTCGCCCCAGTCCCCTCCCTCCCCTTTCCCCTCCCCTCCCCTTTCTCTTCCCCTTAGGGCCGCTACGCAGGCTATTTATCAAGAATAAAACGATCGAAAGCTCTTTGGGTTTCCTGTGGGAACCTCAATGAAATGTACCGCGTACTCACCTTAGTACACACATCTGTGTGCACTTGGATTTGACATCCCAAAATTAACTTTTGTCAAGCGTCGCTTGCTGTTGATGTATCAGAAACAAAACAATACCATCCAAGGCCTTGATGTTACTAGGGACAAGCCCTATTCGTTCTTGCGTCACGTAGAAATCAGACTTGTGCCAAGTAAAGTTATAAGTAAAGTGAATTTCTCTAATAAACCCTTCACCTTAGTTCTACTTGTCAA
This sequence comes from Telmatactis stephensoni, assembly GCA_029948255.1. Classification (NCBI taxonomy): domain Eukaryota; kingdom Metazoa; phylum Cnidaria; class Anthozoa; order Actiniaria; family Isophelliidae; genus Telmatactis; species Telmatactis stephensoni. Next base: position 45,615 of record JALIZF010001679.1, on the reverse strand, counting down.
AAGATCATCTATAAGGTAGACTGTTCATTAATTATGCCTTGAGAGGGGCTGAAGGAAAAAAAAAAAAAAACGGAAAAAACGGAAAAAACGTGGAAAAATTCACAACCCCACCTATTCTATTTGAATCGTTTTCAGGCCCACCCTTTTGACCTTTGATCCGAAAAAAATACCCCCCCCCCCCACCAAATACCACGCATGATGTGATGATAGTGTTAGTGAATAAGAGGTACAGTAGCAAGTAACTTATATACACTGATGATAACAATTAAAAATGATATCATCATTGGCATAAAGCTGGAGTCATAATTAATAACTGTTATTGTCAATAATCCCTATATAGTTGTTAGACATTTTGGTATTTTGTATTGATACTATAAGATGGTATGATTCTTAAAATTTTGGACCATTGCGTTGAGCTTATTTGAACTACTCCTGAGCAAACAAGAAACCTTTTAACAATACCTTCAATGTGATGTCATCCCCCTCTAAGTAAGAAAACACCATTAAAGCCCCCCTTCTTTGTGTCAATTTTTCTCAAAGCTCCCCCCCCCCCCACACACACACACACTTCTCTTCCAGTCCCCCCTAAGGCATAATTAATGAACAGTCCCTTTGAGAGACTACGAGCGTCGTGCTGGGAGCTAGCTAACCTATCTAAACATAACTTATTATAACTGAATTAATATTCTGATATGTTTAGAATAAGAGATTTATTACACACACAAAAATACGCACTGTTTTACAGACGTTAAAAGATATAAAAAGGTACTATACATAGTTACCATGGAGCTCAGTTAATTCTAACTGGGATCCCTGTGCTTTACAACAGGTATCCCGACTCATTGCAATGAGTCACTTAAAGTGGGACGACGATGAAATTTGAAAATGATTTGAAACTCGGTTGAATTTATCCGATATGGCTCCTATATAATCACAAAGCAACATATTTTATTTATATTCAACAGAGACAGATCAAAATTATCAAGTATATTAGCATTTAAATTGTGAGTAAATTACGTTATTTACTCAAACCTATTGTAATTCTCTTGGCTTTTAAATTCAAATGTCTCGATGATAATGAGCTTAAAATGCAGAATTTTTGGGAAAGTAATTCTTCATATGCATTTATTGTCATCACTGAGCTACTTCAACTAGGATTAACCAATTTCCAATTTTGGCCGATTTTCATCGTCGTCCCCCTTTAAAACTGCCAGTTTGTTTCAAAAATAAAAACATTACAATTTATTCTTAGGTTAGATTTGTGTTTATAAAAAATTTAGTGTGTATATCTCATTAAACTCTCTTATAAACGAATTGATTATACAATTCTGTGTCTCCGCCGTCGTCGATTACAAAGTTACACATTTCCTGCAACATATAACATACAAATGGTTTTCATCTTTTTTATGAACAATCAACACATGAGTATCCGTTTGTATGAGAACGGACGAAGGTTAAGGGACTTAAGGAGACCTTCGGGGCGTTTTCTCGCAAGACCCGATAACTTTACGAGCCCGTTAATTCACGGAAAAAATTACGGGAGAGCTCCAGCACACTGTAAAACGTAGAAATTGAAAATAACGTGCGCTTAATTCGAGGTGGCCGTCCCTCCGTAACACCCATATAAACTTTATTGGGTAAGATAACGGGTCCGTAAAGTTATCGGGTCTTTTGGGCGCGCTCATTCCGTCAGTCCTCCAAATCATTTAATGTATTCCGTTTCTGACAGTGAAAAAGTCCCGGTCCACGTTTCCATGCGTCGACGTTTTTTGTGTGACAGACGTTCTAACAGTTACAGGAAAACTGCTCCCCGCAACTTGGGCCTTGTTTGACCATTTTATGACATGTAATGACATGTTGAAAGAAAGTCAATTTTTATGTTATAATTTCAACAAGGCATAAGAGTGAAATATAAAAATTAATTGATGGATTGATAAAGAATGAACGAATGAATAATGAACAAAAATGGATCATTTGATAGACAGATCGCACCAAAGAACGCATTGTCACGCAAGTGTCATCTCGTGTGATCAGAAAGCGTTGCGTGACAATATAAAACAGCTCAAAGAAGAGTCGTGTACCTGTATAACAAAATCCATAGGTTGGATGACAAATTTCTTGATCATCACATTCGTAGTCACTTGTGCACGGTGATGGAGGCAGCATTCCTATTCCTCCTTGACGTTTACCTTGGGCGTGACCTAAAAATCAATCATTTTCCTGAACTTAGGACAAACAAGCCAACGAACGAGCGAACAACTGAACTAAATAACGACCGACCGAACAAACGAACCAATTAACGAACCAACGAACGGACGACGAACGGACAAACGGACGCCGAACGGACCAACGGACGAACAAGCAAAATAACCAACTAACCAACCAGCAACAAATTAAGAAACAAACAAACAAGCAAAATAAAACCAACTTACAACAAACAAACAGACAGGCTGACGGAAAGATAAATATACAAAAACAACGGATTTCACGAAAGGAACTTGACATGGTATAGTGAATACAAATTTTCATTTTCAGAACAATAAAATCGTAGTGCGCATGTGCGGATACGTTAGTGACGTCAACGTTAAAGAGTTTAGCCTTTTGTGCATGCTCTTCATAGGTACATACAGGAAACGGGCGTTTTCGAAAAACTCTGAGTTATAGTTAGGAAAGTGTTTTCAAAAGGTTCTGATTTTGATGATTGTTTTCATGATAAACGTTAATCCTGTTAAAATCCTACTACGATATTACGTGTCTCATCTATAGCTGTCGAGCCGACGAAACGTTTTTCCTCTATGGCACACTTAGAAATTGCCATACCAATGATAAAGTACAAACACTAAAAATGTGCAACATAAGTAGTACTAAATAGTGTTAAATTATGCAGATTCTTTTGTTTTCTATTGTTTAATTAGTGCTATTTAGTACTAAATAGTGCAAAGTATTGCACACTTTTAGTGTTTGTACTAATCTAAACCTTTCCTGTATTTGCTTTGCTTTGTATTATTATTATTATTACTATTATTATTATTATTATTTGCTTGAATGACCACAGAACAACAAGTGCATGCAAGACGTGAATTTGAAAACCCATTTTATAAAAATGAATAAATGAATGAGCGAATGAATGAATGAATGGATGGATGAATGGATGGATGGATGAAGGAAGAACGGATGAATAATGAACAAAAATGAAAACTGGATAGACAGATCGCACCAAAGAACCCATCGCCCATTGCGGCGCCATGTTTAGTCACGTCACGCAACTATCACTTCATGTGATAAAGGGAGGGTTGCGTGACAAGCCAAACGAGAGTAATATACCTAGTGCTGTATAACAGAATCCATAGGTTGGATGACAAATTTCTTGATCATCACATTCATAGTCACTTGTGCACGGTGATGGAGGCAGTATTCCTATTCCTTGACGTTTGTCTTGGGTGCGGCCTGAAAATATATATACCATTTTCCTGACCTTAAGACTAAAGCACATTCTCCACTCATCGCAGAAAGCACTCGCTGCGATCATTTTTACTCGCTGCGAAATTTTGAACAATAGATTTTATTCCGAATGAGTACTCGCTGGCTCGCTGCGAGTGATTTCTGCGATGAGGGCTCGATGAGTGGAGAATGGCCTTAGCTAGCTAACGAGCGAGCGAGCGAGCGAATGAATGAACGGATGCATGGAACGAACGAACGACGGGATCGCTCGACTGACCGACTGAACTGTTACACACAGATTAAGGAAAGTTGAAACCAGAAAGTGAGAATTGAACGACGTCGACGTCAATCGAACCGTGAACCTCGTGCGTGAGCCTGAGTTTCACGAGAAGCAAAAGCGGAAGTATGAGACCTTGTTCTCGTGAAAATAGCTCGAAGAAAGCGGAGACGGAAGCCTCACATGAATGCCAATAGACCTTATTCACGAGCTTAATGTTTTTATTCTAATTCTTTTGGGAAATAGACATCTTGTCAGACCTTTTTGTCGTAAAGGCGGTGTTACACGAGACGATTTTTACGACGATTTTCAGCGCAACGGCGTTGCGTTAAAAATCTTTCTCGTGTAACATGACACTTGGAACGATTTTTCTTGCAATTTTCGCTTCGGCAACGCGTTTGCGAGTTTTTGAATCCAAGTCAGAAACTCGCAACGCAAAATATAGCAAGTTGTTGCAACGTTGCGCAGAAAATCGTCGTTAAAAATCGTCTCGTGTAACACCGCCTTAACACTATTTTTCAACTTCGTGCATCTTGAAACAAGGAACTGCATCGTAGAATGTGCTTCCGCTTGCATTGTTCTAGTTTTCACGTCGGCATGCATGAACAAAAGAATCATTCCGTTCTTTCTGCTTCCGCTTCCGTCTCCGCTTCAGGCTCAGTTTTTCTGATTTTCACGACGACAGGAGAGCGATTTGGTAAATAAACGTGAAAACGAACAACGAAAGAACGACGAAAAAACGTTACGAATTTTTAAATTCAATATTTTGCAACTGAAGAAATCTATACATGGATTTGCTCGTCTACTCGTACATACTTCCTTGTATTATTTTTGATTTTCGATCCAACGTGCATTTTTCCCCATTTAATTTATGATCAAATAGCAATGAAACTTTAGGACTCTTATATCTATCAATTTAAACAATGCAATTCATTGAGATTATTTTTCCAATAAAATAACTTATAATGATTATTTTTGAATATCTCGCTAGCGTTGATGGCATTTCAATGTGAAAAGTGTCGTTTCCTGCTGCTCTCTCCCTCTTCTTTGTAAACTTGAGTCTCTTTGAATTCTCATTCCTCTTTTGTCTCTCAATCACTAACACTTCCAAACAATGCAGCAAGTTGCTACATATTGTAAAACATGTTACGCTTAGTAAATTGTTTCTAGATGGAGCTCTTGATTTTAATTGTACGCGTCTTACATTGTTTTATCTCGATGTTCATCAACAAAAATCGTGGTGAACGCCCACTGGTCGGGGCTACGTTCTCCACAATCCGGATTTAATTCAACAGCGTTCTAATATTAGTATCCAAATTAGATACGATCAGAAATAGAGTAAAAACCCTCTTAGCCTTGCTTTTGATCCGTTCAAAAGAGACAGCCAACATAAGAATTTAATTGCATGTTTCTAACGCATAGAAAGCGCGTAAAAAGTTTGCTTTGACCTCAACTGATTTGAATTCAACCAAAGCACAAAAGTCAATATTGAAGAATAAATGTCGTGAAAGCTTAAAATCACAACCTCAAGATTGCTTCTCATTTTGAAATTATTCTATCCAAATCACTTGTTTTCAACACATTACACTTGCTATCTATTTAAGAGCTTTGAAAAATGCTCTTGATTGAGGATAATAACGAAATCACCAATGTAAAAAGCCAAACTAAAAGTGATAACATTCAAAGGACAATAATATCAACGACTGAAAAGGTTTTAGAAAGTATTCTCCACTCACCTTTTGTTCTTGCCAAAGATAAACCAAAAACGCATGAAACAATCACCAAAATAATAGCAAGTTTCGCCATATTCCTACAAAGAAAAAAACTTTGAATCCGCTCCCAACACTGCTTGCGGGTTTTGCTTCAAGTCTAGAGTGTCTTTTCTAGACCTTTTGGCGTCCTATTTAAGCAAAAATCTCATCACAAAAGCCATCTGACTCGGAAATAGCTTTTGGTTTATGTAAAACACATGCGAGGAAGTAAACCGAAGAAGGAATTGTTTAAATTTGTAATTATATTGATACCTTCCGTGGCCTATAATTTAATTAACTCTTTAGATGCCAAACCGCTGCTCTTCCTGTCACTGATTACAGAAAACGCTTAAATTATTGAGTTACAATATTTTGGCTATCTCAGTTGTCGAACAACACGATAAACCGATTCAAATTCAAAACTACGGCCGGTAAAGCAGATGGTGGTTTTAAGGTAAACCTTTTGAATGCAACACGACGATGTTGAGCATTTCATTTCCTCCTAAAACAAGCCTTCTTTCGCCGGCCCATGGAAAGCAAACTTCTCAAAACAAACGTCTCTGTTTGTTTTTACCGAGGAACTATCTGAGACAAAAGATTTCTAAATTAAATGGCAGAATAAGTCATAAAACTAAATGATAGCCAAAAAAGTGTTTGCGAGAAGTTTTGGAAGGAAATTGTTACTCAAAGAAACCCGGAACTAGATGACTTGTTTTCGCTTTTTTTCTAATTGTATGCAATCAATAAAAACGCCCTTTTTATTGTAAAAACCGTTTAATTTTCCAAAAAGTAGACCAAAAAAGTACTCAACGGAAATACAAAAGATGTGAGTTTTATAATTAAGAAATAATTTTTCTAGAAAAAGACGCCGGCATTTCTACTGACAATGAGTCAAATAAGAAGTCTTAAAGTTTATTAGGAAAAAATCTTTATACTTAATTTTGCATGAATCTACGTTTAACACTTTGCAATATGACAGCTGTGTCGTACTCAATGTTTAGTCAATTATTGTGTGTTTTTTGGAAAGAAATGGCGGCAACCAGGCGGAGCAGGAAGACACGGTACTTTAGAATTCACTGTCTATATAAATAAAGCAAAAAGATTGTCACCCAAATTGACCAAAAACCTGCCGCCGTCAATATTGTTTTCGACATTTTTGGGATACATCGACAAAAAATCTATCAAGATATCAATATGTATAATCCTATAGAATTTTGTTTCCTAGCTTTCCTTACAATTCCCTGGACTCGTGGCTTAGGAACCACTGAAAAATACGCGATGGGAACATTTTCACTGATAATTGTATGTGGATAAACGAAAAATAGTATTTTTACAAATAAAAGCATAGGATATAATATCGTATCCATTTTGGAGAAGAAATACAAAGGAACCATTGAAGAGTTAAATCGTTTAAGTAGAGGAAATTATATCAATACTCATGAGATTTTTACACGTGTACAAGATCGCACCTTTGGCAAAGTGGTCATTGAAATAGTGTCAATTTATCGCGTCGATGGGAACAATAAGCATTTCTTGCTTTTATTCTCCTTTCTTGATTAACTCTCCAGAACAATAAATGTTGCACTTCCGTAATTATAATAATACATGTATGTTTAACGAAGTCTTTTTCTTTATAAAAGAAGTACATATTTGGTAGCGAGAAGAGAGAGATTGAAAATTTCATCAAGAACTAATCAATCGGTTTATAGTTCGCTACGCTATTCAGCCTCAACCACGTGTTCTGTTTATAACTTCTCCATTAACGGGAAAATCTTTGGAAGTGACATTTAAACTTGGGTAAACAAGCGTTTTATTTTAACCAATCTATGATCGAATTTAAAGTCCAGTTTTAATTCGAACCCTCCATTTTGTCTTCTACAAGTCTGCCAGCTTCTTGGTTTTCTGAATGAGACGCCATGATTTTGGGGATAAATTTGTTTCTTTTTGTGATAATTCATCGTAATTACGTATTTTAGCACAATAAAAGAAATAAGCATTTGTAAGTGTTCCAGATTGTAGTTGTAATTATTTTTAATTTATTTTTCATCCACTAAAATTGAACAAGTATCATTGAACACATACTTCTTTATTTGCCGGCTTGAAAATGGACACCGAAATTGTCGTTTTTAGGATATAGGATACAGAATAATTCAGTCACTTTTAGGGATGTTCTTGCCAGTGGCTACAATACATAAACACGTGAATACATTCAATTTTAATTGAACTGAACTAACAATTTTTTATCGATCTAATATCTGCAATATCCTTCAAAAAGAAAGAAACGTTTATAACTGAATTAAATCAAACCCAAAAGATACTACCATTGTTACTGATAGTTTTCAGAACCATTTTCTTTAATAAAGAACAGATTACATAAAATACTATCAGTTAATATTAACTCAATCCTGTGCTTATTAAATATTTGTTTTTAGTATCTTGGTTCAACCAGCTGATACGTCTAAGAGCTTTTAGTGCTTCCAATCTCAGCTGAAAGAAAAAGGAGATAACATTTCAGTGGTCATTTGTTTTCTCTAGCTTTAAGGTGATGTTACACGGGTCGATTCGCAACAACGATTTTCCGCGCAACACTTGGCCAAATTCATAATTTTGCGTTAAAAGTTTTTAAAATTCATATCAAACAGTTGCAACTTGTTTACTAAGCAAAATAAAATTATTTCTAAAACAGTTGCATTTTGTATTTTCCACGGCATAAACTTTACGGATAATATGATTTGTTGCGCGGAAAATCTTTGTTGCGAACATCACCTTTACAGAAAAAGATTTTCAATTCAAAATGTCAAAGGGGAAAAGGGTAGATAGATACTTTATTTTTCACATGATAAAATCATCAGTAAAAATACAAAATAAAAACGTAGAATTGTTTACATGATTGTCGTGCTACAGCCCTGTGAAGTGATATGCCGTTTTGTTATTTTTCAAACACTCCCAAAGAGTTAATGGTCCGTAGTTCTACGGGGAGACTGTTCCACAAAGAAGCTCCACTGCACATAAAACTTCTTTTAGTTATTATTTGCTTTTCTAAAATGATAAGAGTGGTTGGCTTGATCAAATAGGTTTTGTAGGGTGCGGTTTATTGGATATACTAAATTGTAAGCTTGCTACTAGTTGCCAAAAAGAAAGAAAGAATGAATGAATGAAAGAAAGAAAGAACAAAGAAGAAGAAGAAGAAGAAGAAGAAGAAGAAACTACAAGTGCACAGAAATTGTCAATGACAACATTTTCGTTCTAAATACCTTCAAGTTTATTGACATACTCAATGTACTGCTTCTCTGCCTCTTCCTATAGTAAACAAATAAAATAATCATGTTTGTATAATAATTCTACAAAATAAATAATGATCACTCTCGATAAGCACCTGTTGCTCCAAGTGATATTGACCTACTGATTGTGAACTTAAAAACAATCATTTACACTCATTTTTCACTCTGTATTTAGAGTAAAGGTACAGTGTGCCTGTTGTATGAAATAAATCATCTTTTTTCATAGCTGAACATATTCACATAGTGGTTCTTCATCTGTTTGCACTCACACTTACTACCTCTACATTTAATACTTTTTCATACAGCACTCAATTCAATAATTCAACTTGATTTTTGCTGAGGGAGTGCAACCCGCCCTCCCTTTGTATCTACTATATGGTGGTATAAATTCGTTAGTTTATTTCTTGGGAGGACTCCCATATATTTTGGGCAGCGATGCTTGTCATTTTAAGGGTCAAAATTTCGAGGCGGCATGGTCAAGCAGTCAGATCATCAATCTCAGGATCTGGTGACCCCAGAGTCCTTCAAGTCCCGCTTTGGCCCCTAGCTGGCATGAGACTGTATTTGTTCTGGGTATGCCATGTTCAAATTCAGTTTCTCGACCTTGCTTGTAAATAGCCAACTAGTTTGCCTCCTTGCCAGTTGGGTTTTTTAAACACTTTATGTTTTATTTACATTATTTAGTTGTGATTATTTCAGTAGAGTGCCTGGAAACTAGCTGGATAGCTAAGCGCTCTTCCACTATAAACAAAGCATTTATATAATTTATTCAACCAAGTAGTACCTTTTAGGGTGTCTCAAATATTATTGGACTACCTGAGACTAAGCCATTTTTGATAATAATACCATATTGGGTAGAAGGTGTTAACCTTTTTTTAATGCTATTAAAACTGAAAAAATGACACACTCTGCAAAATCCATTGCTTGAAATATGCTGATATATCTTGTATCTCATTGAAGACAGTGGTGATAACTACTTAATACCAACACAAGTTATTGCCACTATACAGCATATCTGGGTGCCATACAATTGCACAAGGTCTCAGGAGGCGTTGGATAATAATTCATAGTTGATAATTAACATAAGGAGCACCGTAATTACACTCACTCTTCTGAATGTGGCATGTGCTTATCAATTCATAGTTTACACAATGTTCATTGCATACATTGGATAGTTCACAAGACTCAATTTTTGGGGCTGGTACTTGGTGTTGCAATGCACCAAACCTTAGCTGCAGGGTTTTGCATTTACAACTGACACCAAACTACTGTTATACTAAAAGATGGGACTCTGGGACACCTTGAATACTACTGTCTTGAACAGCAAGTGATAACATGATGAGTATGCGCGAGCCGCTGGACGGAAGTGGCCTCAATTACAGTATTAACCTTAGCCTTAGGGCTACCTTCCTCATAAATCGAGCCGTATACAGTCTCCCCAAAGTTTTTCGGAGCATTACATTCGAGTGCAGAAGTATGAACAGCTAGAAATTATCCTTTCAAAATTATCCACTTGTCCAAGACAATAGAAGTTGGAGACATGCGCAGATGTTATCACTTGCTGCTACTGTCTTGGGCATGTGCACTACAATCACACAGGGTTCTTAACCAATCAGAGTGCGCATAATAATAATACCAATTATATAAATTTTACCATAATAGCGATCGATCAAAATGCAATCTTTGTTTACCTATTACCACAGGAAGCCCCATTCATTTGAATCAAATTAACGTCAAAATAAAACAAAGTATTTAAAACTATTATTAGCGGAGCTCCCGCGCGGAGCACCATACCTAAGAAAAAATGGTAACCCATCGAGTTGATTTTTCATGGGGGCTTGAGTATACGTCACTTCCGTCCGTCCGTACATACGTACATACATACATACGTCCGTACATACGTCCGTGTACATCGCGATGCTGATTGGCTGATTGCTTTTTGGCGCCAACTTGACGCGCGCTGACACTTTGAAAACTGAAAATTTACAAGTTTCCTTGCAGTTTTAACTTGCAAAGCTTAAAAATATTATTCTCGAAACCTCGTAAAAATTTAGCGATTTTCATGATCATTAATCTGTACCAATCTTGACAGGTTAAAGCGAAAAAAAACGTACGTTTGAATTTTTTTTCGGGCCCGCCGGGGTGTCGTTTCAAAAACTGCTCGAAAGACGAAGGACACAGAGAATATTTTCAAAGTTGAAGCTGGACGACTTTTTAGTTGGATTCGTAGCTTTAAAAAACTTCTCATAATGAATGAGTCATTAAGGATCGTGTATTATTCGTTTCGTGAAGATGCCTTCAGTAAAGCTGCTTAAAATTCTAGCCAAAGTTGGAAATCAAGAATCGTCTGCATTGAGCGTGAAACAAGGACTATGCTTCTAAAGACAATGTAAAGACAACAAGGAAAGCACTTCAAGGTAAAGACCCTGGCCAGAAAATGATGTCAAAAAGTCTCTTGTACCTATATTTGATCTTTTAGCTTTTATTTGGGATTGATGACTTAAAAAAATAAACTTTTATGCACGTTGAACTGTGGCCAAGTTTAAACAAACACTCGATCAAGTACGGCATGAAATGTACAACGACATTTTGTTTTACGGTGAACTTTTTACACTAGTTCTAATAATAAAATTAGTAAAAAAATTGATTTTGAACTTATTTCAACCCCACTAATGTGTAAATACAGCTCAAGTTTATGTCTCGAATTTAATGAAAAAATTGACAGGAAAAAAAAGAAGGAATTTATTGCTCAGTGAGTCCTATGAGACCCTAAATGCAGACTGAAAATGCTTAATTCCTTGTTTTCTTGTTATGTCAAGTAGCTGTTTTAAATTATAATCACTTTAAATTGTATTATCAGTGTAATCTGGAAGAGAAAAGTGGGAGACAAATATTCACCTAGCTAGTGTGTCATTCTATTCTACATTAAGGTAATTCCGTAGAAATAAAACTAGAAATGGAATTCTCATAAAACTTCACACAGTGATAATTTTCGAGTTGCTTATCCCAAAAATGAAATAAAAATTGGGGGTCACCGTAGCCGTTTTTGCGCTAGATTGCTTTAAAGTACACCATCTTTTGTGTCTTGAGGGCTCAAGATTCGAAGATCAAAATCGTGTCAAAAATAATTAATTTCTTAAATCTGAGCAGTGCTAGCTGACTAATATGAGCTCATTTTCTCTCTTTGGGCAATAGCCTAGTATTATGATGCAATAAATTGTTGTAAAAATGCTTTTGCTACAAGAAAGAAGGTAAAATTGGTTGATAGTACGTGCACTTGAAGCAGCGTGAAAGCACCTTCCGACCGCACGTTTTATCAAATATCTAAAAAACCGGAAATGGAATCTTGACTATAATTATATATATGATAGAGAACCTTATTACCGTTGATTTGCAAAGATAAAAAGAATAGGTGCCCGTGCTTGTTTCCGCGCTACGACGCGCTAAAGTGTGAAACAAGACGTCGTAAACAGCCTGTGAACGAAGAGGACTGAGGCGAGTAACCACTAAAGCGCCTCTCAGAGCGTGTCTACTGTTCAAAACTTCATAAGACTAAAGCTTGCATCATTTTAAGTCAAATATATATCTTTTACAACCAAACAAATCAAAATAGGCTGAACTATGCTATGCGCAGTAGAGGTGCGCACTGCAAAACTACGGAATTACCTTAAATAACAAAACAACAACAACAACCACAAAAAACAAGATGTCACAAATATAGTGAAGACAGACAAATCAAGATTTGTTGTTCTGTAATATTCAGGATGTTGAAAAGGTTTAATTACTTGTATCAATTTAAAAAAAGGTTTTGGAGATTTGGCTTTCTATTTCTGAAAATTATGAACCACTACAAAGTCAATAATTTATGAAATCTGACAGTAAATCTGAATATTAAAATCTACTGTTATAAAGCTAGGTCACTGAGCTTACAATTCCATACAATATACAAACGAAAACCAAACTTATTTTAAAAATGCTTTTTAAAATAATCTTCATTTCAACTTTTTCAATTACCACAGGAAGCCACAGAATATTAAAATTGAAATTGGAGCTCTGCTTTTAGGTAGTAGTTGTTTTGAGTTGTTTTACAATTTCATCTAAAGTCATGATTAGTGTAATCTGGAAGAGAGAATTCTTGTTTCGTGTAAAGACAACTATTTATCTGTGTCATTCTATTCTACATAGTACAAAAACAAGATGCCACAATACTGTCAAGACAGAAAAATCTAAATATAATGTTCTGCAATGTCTAATTGCAGTAATTGTTTAATTGAAGGATGTTGAAATCAGGTTCAGTACTATTTAATTTTATGTGAATGAAATCAGCTTGAGGGATTTTTGCATTCTATTTCTGAGAATTATGAACCACTACTACAAAGTCAATTATAAAATCTGACTGAATCTGAATAACTATCACTATGGTGACTGAGCTTGAAAGCCTTATAAATCTCAGGAGACTGAAGGGCAAGAAATAAAGCTGGATCTATAATCTTTATTTAAACCTTTACAACAAAATGCAATCTTTGTTTACCTATTACCACAGGAAGCCCCATTCATTTGAATCAAATTAACGTCAAAATAAAACAAAGTATTTAAAACTATTATTAGCGGAGCTCCCGCGCGGAGCACCATACCTAAGAAAAAATGGTAACCCATACGAGTTGATTTTTCATGGCTTGAGTAGTACGTCCACTCCTTACGTACGTACCGTCCGTCCGTGCCCATCGGCGATGCTGATTGGCTGATTGATTTTTGGCGCCAACTTGACGCGCGCTGACACTTTGAAAACTGAAAATTTACAAGTTTCCTTGCACTTTTAACTTGAAAAACTTAAAAATATTATTCTCGAAACCCCGTAAAAATTTAGCGATTTTCATGATCATTAATGTGTGCCAATCTTGACGGGTTAAAGCGAAAAAAACGTACGTTTGAATTTTTTTTCGGGCCCGGTGTCGTTTCAAAAACTGCTCGCAAGACGAAGGACACAGAGAACATTTTCAAAGTTAGACGAATTTTTAGGTGGATTCGTAGCTTCAAAAACTTCTCATAATGAATGAGTCATTGAGGATCGTGTATTCTTCGTTTCGTGAAGATACCTTCAGTAAAGCTGCTTAAAAATCTAGCCAAAGTTGGAAATCAAGAATCGTCTGCATTGAGCGTGAAACAAGGATTATGCTTCTAAACTCAACAAGGAAAGCACTTCAAGGTAAAGACCCTGGCTAGAAAATGATGTCAAAAATCTCTTGTACCTATATTTGATCTTTTATCTTTTATTTGGGGATTGATGACTTAAAAAAAGTAAACGTTTATGCACGTTGAACTGTGGCCAAGTTTAAATAAACAATCAAGTACATGACATGTACAGCAACATTTTGTTTTCACCAGTGAGCTTTTTGTACTACTTTGAATATTACAATTAGTAAAAATATTGGATTTGAACTTATTTCAACCCCACTTATGTGTAGATACAGCTCAGGAATTTAATGAAAAAAAATAGACAGTCAGGAAAAAAAGAAATTTTGCATGCAAACTAGAGTTGTTTTAGAATTAAGCAAGAAGTTGCTTAGTGAGCATGAGCCCTGTGAGACCTTAAATGCAAATTGCAAATGCTTAATTCCTTGTTTTCTTGTTATGTCAATTAAGACCTAAATATATTGGGCAATTGCCACAGGAAACCCAATTCATTTGAATCAAGAACAAAAAATATTAAAATTGAAATTGGAGCTCTGCTATTAGGTAGTAGTTGTTGTGAGTTGTTTTACAACTTCACCTAAAGTCATGATTAGTGTAACCTGGAAGAGAGAATTCTTGTTTTGAGTAAAGACAACTATTTATCTGTGTCATACTGTCAAGACAGAAAAATCTAAATATAATGACTGTCCTGCAATGTCCAGTTTAATTGGAGGATGTTCAGTATTTATGTGAGTTAAATGAGTTTGAGGGATTTTTGCATTCTATTTCTGAGAATCATGTACCAAATCTGACTGAATCTGAATAAATATCACTGTAGTGACTATATGGCCTGTAATTCTCAGGAGACTGAAGGGCAAGATGTTTTTCAAATCCTGAAGCAAATGCTATAAAGCTTGATCTATAATCTTTATTTCAACTTTTACTACAAAATACAATCTTTGTTAGCCTATTACCACAGGAAGCCCAATTCATTTGAATCAAAAACATCAGAGGCAAAGTATTTTTAAAAGGACGTTCATGGGCATTGTTTCTGCGCATTTCGTCTGCGCATTTCTCAAATTGTTGAAATCCCTTGGAAAAGTTTTTATTTCTATAATACTATGTAGAAACGTTAGAAAATGATGAAAAACAACATTTTTCTTGCTTTTTTTCCAAATATTTGTTTCTGAAGTGGTTGAATTGTGGCGTCACGCTATCACGTACACACGTCATCAAGCATGCGCTCAGAGAGGAGGATTTTTCCCGAAATCTATTTATTATTTGTCGAAATCAAAAGCCGATTTATTATGATTTTTGTGTATAAAAAGCATAGAAAATATACTTATATTAAAAAAAAAATTTTTTGCGCTCAGACGTTTTGTAGAAAGCGAAAAACGTAAGGCGTGACATACAAAGAATAACGTCACGCACTGTCATGATTGCCATCGAAAGACATTTGAATAGCTCATATCTCAACAACGAAGTCGGTGACCTCCCTTTTTTATTTTTACTCGGGCTACCTGTGGTAGCTCGAGTCTAGGTTTACCTTTTCGGTCTATCAATCTATCAATCTATCTATCAACGTCGCAAATCGGCAAATTACCCAGAAGCCTTTGGGGTACACTGTTGACCACGAAGCTTCCTGTGGTCGCGAGAGATTGAGAACAAAATGGCGGACGCTATCAATCGGAATTTTTCAGATTTTTCGAACTATTGGCTTTTAATCTCAAGATACTTTGCTTTAATCGTTAATATCGAATTCTCGAATTTAGTGATGACCTTCTTACCAGCTGTTGTAATCAAGTTATAATGTATTGATCGTCCAAGAACACGAAACAGATCGATTTGTGGCAGCGAACTTCACTTGAGGACAGACCTAGACATGTAAGACACGGAGATATTGTCTTTAATAGATCAGTAGTTTGTTTAAATTAATAATATTTCACCACTAGAAAGACTAGGAAATTCTTGCCTTTGTGTAATAAGGTGACTAGGGTGTATTCAATAATTAAGCCAGGAAACAGGAATTAGTAAATGGTGCAAAATTACACCAAATAAACAATGGAAAACAAATGATTTTTTATTATTAACTTATAAATATTTAGTGCAATCTGTATTTTGTACAATGCCATGATTATATTGAATGCACTTTATTGTCAATCATGCTCAATGTTAAATATAGTGATGGATAATCATGGAAATGATAGTAATGTTTATGAGACCTTATATTAGCAACAATTGAAGAATAATTTTAGAATGTACAAAATGATATTTTCAATCAATGAAAAGTGATACTCAACCACAAATTTGTACAAGCTTTGTGCAACCATATTCACAGAAACAAGATAAAGTGGATTGAATTGAAGATATTACTGTATGTAGTAGTATCAGATTGATGTGCATGGAGGAGCTATATATGGTATCAGTAATGAGCATATGTTGTATGACATTACACTTCTTCAAATAAAGCATCAGCAACTGACTACTGCTGTAATCCGGCATTGATCTGCTCCATATTAAAAACATGGTAATACATGTATTGAAAAATTGTGTTAAGAAACTGAAATGATTTCATAGAAAGGTAACTGTGGTACTTCTAGAATCTACCAATGTGACAACAGCAATATCAAAATCATTTTAACTTGGACATCAAAACAGTCTGCCACAGTTTGTAAGTTTTATTTCCATAAATCAAAGTAAAAAAGTACAGAATAGAAATTTAAATTGTGTGAGCTATAATGTATTATCTATAGATCATATTGGATCATTTGGTAGGCATTTACAAAATAAAGCAGACTGTATACTGTATATGTCTGGCATGATAAAAAGACCAGCAGTATATTAATAACCACCATGATGTGGCACATATAAGGAGCAAGGATGGCACAGTTGGTTAGTGCGCGGCCTTCGGTGCGAGAGGTCCCTAGTTCGATCCCCAGATCTCACATCCTTGTTTCGACTTCTTTCCTTTCCGTGTAGCTTTAAGCAGCTTTAAATACCCTTAAAACGGAGCACTGATGGAAAGAGGGGGGTAGAATGAGCGCACCGTCGGCTTCCTGGGAGACTAGCTTATAGCATTGCTTGTAGCTAAAGGAACTTCCGACGTTAAATACAGAGCTTTACCTTTACCTTTTACCTTTACAATTATGTACAAACTACTTTCTCCCCAATATAATTTGTGTTCTACTCTGGGAGTACTTGTCATGCATTTTTGCAATCAAAAGACACTGACAAGTCAAACTGGTTTCCATCAACTTCTGTTCTCCATTTCTCCCCAAGTACTATACACAGGTGTAGCCCGAGTGAACGCCTATTAGGCGTCTAGTCTTATTTTAAAGCACAACATAATAGCTTACTATATGGGCGAAATTAAAAAAATCTGACGATGGGATCAAATCAAAATTACACATTTTGTGCATAATTGGAATAGAATGTCGCGTAATTTGGAGCCTACAAGTCCGTACATTTAGCCCAACAGCATCTCATGATTCTAATTTTCTACGCAAAAAATAATCGCTAATCAATTATTTGGTCTATTTCTAGAATTTTGTTAGGTATGGGGCCAATCAAGTAATTTTTCAGGAAAATATAGCTCCTTTTCGGCAGCTTTTCATTTCTGCACCATTCGTGTGTTTTGACCGCAAATAGGGTAAACTTCGAAGAAATCTGACGGCTAAACGAAGTCGGTGACCCCAATTTTTTATTTGCTTGTTTTACTTCTTATATGTTTTTCTTTCATCATGCAAAATTTTTAAAAATTCTGTCTAGAGGATCTTTTGCCATGAACGTCCTTAAAATTATTATTATTTATTTAAATGGTAGCTCCGCTATTAGGTAGTACCTAATTTTTATATTACATACTTTTGACATGTCTCCTAAATCTGTCCATACTGTCCATTTGGCTTTCCCAACAAAGTCAAATGCACCAGGCTTTCGGGTGTTACACTGGCCAACAGTTGCCTGTAAATCAATTATGATACAATATCAACAGTACAGTGACAACTAGTTATAGAGCAGATTTAGTATGAGTATGAAACGAACCATGCCGTGCCGTGTCCGTGTCAGTGCCGTGATGTCTATAAAAACATTCGAAATTCCTGCCGTAACGATGTCGTGACCATGCGGTGCCGTTTTCACAGTCATACAAAATTTACTCTATTTGATAATTCCATTGTGGGCTATTGCAGGTCTAGCTGTCTCCTTCAGAAGTGGGTTCCAATTTTATTTATTCTCAGCCTACTTTGTATGTATTTCAATTTATCTTTTATGTCCACATTTTTTCTGAATGAAAGGGGAGGATGGGGAAGGGGTCATTCAAGCCTTTGACCATCCCTGACAATAACCCTACAAGGAGTTCATAAATAATACTAGCTGTTGTACTGTTTGTTTTTTCTTTTAGCCTATCCCATACCAAGCCCCTCCTGCTCATTTTCTTTTTCACTTTTGTATATTTTTGATATTTCATGCCTTGGCCCATGGTTGAAGTTTTGTACTCTGACAAAGGGCCAATGCTTGAAACATCAGTAAGTTATCTCTCTCTTTTTATACACCATTACAGATTTCCATTTATCCCTTGTTGTATTTTTTAAAGGTATGTTTGTTGTATTTTTTTAGGTAGCCTAAACTAGTTTACTTCTTAGTCTCCTTTTGTATTTTTGATATTATCTGTCCATCCATCCATTCATCTGTAAGGTTTATCTGATTACAAATTTTTAAAATGCCTACTAGTAATCTTGAATGTGTTTTCACAGCATACCAATAAATAAATTAATTGGTTATTCCATATACTATGCTGATTAAAAATTTTCCTTTTCCTCTTGGCTTTGAAAAACGTCTTGTCCATATTTTCACAATATTTTTATAGTTGTCAAAGTTTTGGTCTACCTTTGCCATACCTGTTTAAATAACCCATAAAGTTTTAACTTTGCTTCATCGCCAGGGTCTTCTTTAAGAGCAGTTACTCGTTCTTTAGCTTCATCAAACTCTTTACTTGTCCTTAATGCTCCTCCAGCTGTATATATACCTCTAAATGCAGGCAAAACACGCACTAGAGACGAGCGCGAAAAACACACTAAACGAGCAGCCATCTTGAATTTTAGCTCTACAGCGAGTATCCACTGTGCAGATTACAGTGGGCTCATACACAGGGAGTCCAAAATCATTAATCTTATGTGTCCTCCACCCCTCCCCCGATTAGGAGATTTGTCAGCAGTAAGAAAGAAAGAAAGAAAGAAAGAAAGAAAGAAAGAAAGAAAGAAAGAAAGAAAGAAAGAAAGAAAGAAAGAAAGAAAGAAAGAAAGAAAGAAAGAAAGAAGGAATAGATGGAATAGATGGAATAGATGGATGAATGAACGAATGAATGAAACTCAAATAGTTCTCTCCAACTTTGAGGGGCAAGAGCATTCGGGCTCTTATACATTGTTGTGGTGATAATGCTATTTATTTTTATTCCTAGAAGGGTGTAAGAACTGTTTTTTGCGACAACTTTAGGGGCCATTCTACACCCCTAATAGTTGCTTAGTAGTTTCAGATTTAGAAGTCAATAATATTGATTAGCTCGGCGAGCGCGAAGTGCGAACCACTCGGTAAACACTGATTTGGAGCAAAGGAGTTCACAATGGCTGTACTTTTTTGTGTGAGAGATTTATACTTACCCATCTCTTGGAAAACAATTCAGATATATAAGTGCTGATATTTGTAAAGCTGAAAATATGTTCCAAGAAAACACGCGTACGACCCCAATATATGAAATACAATTAATCCCTAAATTTGGCTTTTAAAGGAACCTATAACTAATAATGATGCAATTTTAATATTTATTTATAGCATAGCTACAATCTTACGCGCGCTCTGATTGGCCAGAAAGCTATGAACTATTTGCCCATGGGCCGCACTGCGCGCGCACTATCTTCGTCATCGTCTTTTTCAAATCGTTCGTTTTTAAGATGGCGACACATATAACGCGCGCTCTGATTGGCTGAAAATCTATGAACTATTTCCCCATGGGCTGCACGGCTCCGTTTTTAACGTCCTAGGTTCTGTTATAAATCAATTAGACAACAGAAAGCCGCTTGCCCATTGCGTTATAGACGCACTTGAGAAAATATAAAGAACTCTTAACAAACTAGAGTCGCACTCGGCTACGCTTCGTGCCACTCTTACGTTTGTTAATCGTTCTTTATATTTTCTCTCGTGCGTCTATAACGCCATGGGCGCGCGCCTTTCTGTTGTCTAATTGATAAATAAGAAAAAATTGCAAAATTTTAGAAATACTCAAAAAATACAGAAAATGCTAAAATCTAAGTATTAAGAAACCAAGAAAGAAAAAAGAGAGTAAAAAGGAAGGGAAAAAAATGGAAAAAAGAAAAATATTCTGACTTACTCAGGGCTCGAACCTGTAACCCTTAAATCGGATCCCCCGGAAATGGGAAAAGAATAACTAGATAATTGAAAAAACAGGAAAAAAATTATAAATGAAATTTGGGACGATTCTCCCGAGACATTCAAAGAAGCTGAGACATCGAATCGACTTACGTTACGGATGAAGATTTCGGCCCCATCCACGCTATCCCGGTGCTACATAAAACAGTTGTCTTAGCCCGAAGGCCAGGGAGGGAGACGATATCCGGACCCTAATCCATACCTTTAGATATCACCTTAGACCGCTACGCTATCTAGACACTTAATGATTATAATGTCTAATCGGGGTAGTCTATTCGGCGAAGTTTCATTGTGATGCTAATAGCTGTTCCAAACCCTTGGGGAAATGGGAGAACCAATCAAAGTCTAGTAACCGTAAGAAGGATTCAAAAAAATAAACAGAGGAAAGAGTAAATAAAAGAATAAATTTCCATGAACATTTCTAAGTGCATAAGCTGGATCTTTGCAAAGTCAAGAAGTTACGCCAATGACTGTTTATGGATTTTACGTGTTCAGTTTTCTTTTGCTGGATGATTATCAAAACGACTGATTTCCCATTTCAAGAACAATCTTTAGGCAAGCTTGAAGGCTCAAAACGTCAGTAAAGTTAAGTGCTTTAAACAATTTTAAAATTTAAATAATTCATACAACCTTGTTAGTTTGTTGATTGTACGCGTAAGAAGCCCATACTAATTTACCTGAGACTAGAATTTACTTTCCAGTTTATCAATTATATACAGCCCTACGGGCTTGTTCCGCACTGTCAAGACCTCGGTCTGATATTTTTCCGTACTGGCCGTGCTTTCGGTTAATAAGAAGTAATTAGTAACTCCAAATCTTTATTAGATAGGTTCATTACTGGGCTACCTGTCGCAGACCGAGCATGCAGGTGTGCAAAATTACCCAAGTGGCCTTTGCAAGCAAGCTTTGTTACTCGAGCTCCTCGTATAGCCCAAGTGAACGCTGTTACAGCGTCTTGTTTTAAGTAACAACTCCATCGCGCACAAGCAAGCTAAGTTCTCGAACAGAATCTTGAAACAATAGAATTTGATTTTCGACGTGCGCGCCGACGGGATCGTTTGCATTCGGCGTTTGCTTTAGCTCTATTGTTTAAGAGCCTTAGCTTGCGCGCGCGATGGCGAAGTTACTAAAAATAGCCTTAGCCGCCACGAACATCGCACTAACATCAATAGTTAGTTTCGCTCTCTTAGTATTATGGTCTCTTGTTATGTGAATGACACCACTTTGGACTATTCTCAATCAATCAATCAATCAATCAATCAATCAATCAATCAATCAATCAATCAATCAATCAATCAATCAATCAATGCAATCAATCAATCAATCAATCTATCAATCAATCAATCAATCACTCAATCAATCTTATTCTAAATAAATCAGTTGATGCAATTGGAATAACTCTGAGGTGAATCTTGAATACTAGTGTTTTGCGAAAGAAAATCACAGTTCAAGTCTCCAATTGCAAAGATATAAAACTCTTTGAATTCTGAGTCTATTCCTGCATTGTCGGGATATTTTCAAAAATGTCAAAAATGGCGATGCATCATCAGTAATATGGAGGTCTATAGCAAGCTAAAATAGCAATGGTTTTGCTATATATAATGCATAATAATATTCTAATCAGTTAATTCAGGACGGTTAAATTGTTTTCGTTTATATTTTAGATAATTACACACACATCACAACCATCGGACGACGACTTTTTATCAGGTGTTTTTAGATTAATAAAACAGGAAAATAATTACCATAGCTGGAAAGAGCATGCTAAAACTAAAAAAAACAGTGAAGTTTAAAGGAAAGAAATTCAAAACTCGCGAGAACATGAATTTTTGAAAAGAGTGAATTTTGTAAGTAAACCTGTTTTGCTTTCTCTTTCCTACCAACGAATGTTGGCATATAAAATTTCGATTCTTGAAATTAAAATTCATATCTTCGTGAGTTTTGAAGTTACTTCATTCAAACTTCACAGTTTTACTAATTTTGACGTCGTCTTTCAGCTATGGTAATTATATTTCTGAGCTGTGACTTTTGAAATTACATGATAAAAGCTCATTTTTCTACGTGGGCTAAAAACGTAACTAGTAAAAACGAACTAGTTTCGATCTAAGCTGTGCTCCGTGATCAGACATGAGTCGTATGGTGGCTGCTACGTGTATGTGTATGTAAATTTGTATGTAAATGTGTGATTGTTCAATTGTCTCGTAATGAAAGCGCCCTTGTAAACCTTCGACTCGATCACGTTGAGCTGCGCCCTTCGTAATTCAGCACTTGGCTGCGAGGAAGGGTGATGAGCTACCCCAAATTTTTTATAAGACTAGCAATATTCAGTACTTAGGGAAGTCATTCTAAAGCCTCTTACCTTACCTTTGATAGCTAGGATTGTTACATAAAGCTTTCGTCTGTCGGTACTCTGCGTGAAAATCAATGACTAGATAAGCAAAGAAGGAAGGAAGGAAGAAAGAGAGAAAGGAAGGAAGGAAGGAAGGAAGGAAGAATGGAAGAAAGGAAGGAAGGGAGGAAGGAAAGAAGGGAGGAAGGAGGAAGGGAGGAAGGAAAGGAAGAAAGAAAGGACTGAAAGGAGGAAGGAAGAAGGAAGGAAGGAAGGAAGGAAGAAGGAAGGAAGGAAGGAAGGAAGGAAGGAAGGAAGGAAGGGCAGGAATGGGAAGAAGAAGGAAGGAAAGAAGGGTGGAAGGGAGGAAGGGAGGAAGGGAGGAAGGGAGGAAGGGAGGAAGGGAGGAAGGGAGGAAGGGAGGAAGGGAGGAAGGGAGGAAGGGAGGAAGGAAGGGAGGAAGGGAGGAAGGGAGGAAGGGAGGAAGGGAGAAACGAAGGGATAAAAGAAGGCAAGAAAGAAGGAAGGAAAGGAAGAAGGGAAGGAAAGGAAGGAAGTAAAGAAGGAATAAAAGGAAGGGAGGGAAGTTAGGGAAATGTCAAGCAGGAGATATCAAAGAAATTGGAAAAAGAAAAACTAATAAAATTCGAAAGAATTTAAAGGGTAAAATTTAATTAGAAAAATTATCAAACGGGATATATATTAAGGAAATAATGAAAAAGAAATGAAAAAATCAAGCGGATTACAAAGCAAACATAAAAGATAAAGTAAAGGAACTGCATGATTATCCGAAAACTGAGAGCAAAAAGAAAGAAATGAAAACGGAGAACAAAGAGAAAATACAATATTTTATCTTCATGTTATTTTTAATCAAAATTTGTCAAGCATTTGAAGTCTTGATAGGCGTTTAAATCGCTTAAAATATATTTGAATGTTTGACAGCGAATGTTTCCATTCGTGACACTTGTCGAAGACACGTTCAATTTTCTTGTATTGTGTGATTGAAAACATTTGAAAGCTTCTCGCTTTCAAGTTGCACTTACGATATCAACAGCGCTGTATAAAATAAAAATGTTGAAAGAAGCTTCAGCTGAACTAACGTACACGACAGCAGGTTAAAGGGACTGTTTAAACGAGTCTAAAGTAACATTCCAAACTTCTTTTTTTAAATACAATATCAAGAAGAACGGAGACAAAAGCGAAGAAAGATATATTTAATAAACAGAGCGGTACTGACGTTTAATATTTTTGAGAATAAAAACAAACATCTCCTGCAGTTAGCTCGAGTCTGGAGAGAAACATTTGATTAATAACTTTATTTGAAGCACTTTTGAAACAATTTTTTGATCAAGTATTTCAAAAGCTCCTAAGAGCAAACTTTACTTCGTGTCCAAACAAAATTAGTTTTTAAAAGAGATCCCAAGGACTGAATAAACTGTTCCTTTGGTAACAGCCATTAGACGTAAAAGGCTGTTGAAACAGATGTTTTATCTGAGAAATACAAAAGCAAAAAGCTCTAGAATCGTCCCCATATTGTATCCAACACTCTCAGAGCGGTTGTCTCGCGTTGCAGTTCAGGAATTCTCGTTTGAATTTCTTCGTTTATAATGCAGATACCATCGTTTGTGTGGGCTTTGTTTCTAGCTTTGGTTTTGGAGTGTGTTGTTGGAGAAACTCGTAATTTTGTTGAAGAAGAAGATGGTTCATTGAGTCAACTAAATAACGACCCTGTTCGTGGGAATGGAAGATTCAAGGTAACAAAATTTCAACAGTTTCAGAACTTGAACATTTCGAGTTTCCGTGAAACTTATATAAATCTATACGAAATTATATTTATCAGACTAAAAATTAAGGTGAAGCATTGTAATTAAGTCCCATTTTCGATTTAATTTGTCGATATAATTATTCTTTATCAATTTCATTAGAGTCTCTATACAATCAACAATAATTTGGAGCGTAGTGTGGATATTTTTGACCCAAAGCCTATCAAAAGTCTATCAAAACTAAAACTAGGGTCTGTGTTCTTATTCAAGGAAGGGTATAAATTTTGTAATTCATGAATGGTAATATAATGTGCGCTCCTGAAGTTAGGAAAAAGCATTTACATATATACATTGATAGCAAGATTTGAAGTGCTCTTGCAGGGAGGAAAGGCACGAGTTACACGCAAAGTCTTCCAAACGGCTGCTTCTGTAGCTTCTTTGGGATAAGCTAGTCGTAATTAAGAGCTATTGCAAGTGCGGCGCGGCGCGGCGCAAACTGCTTCGTATATAGAATTCTGTACAGTACAGTGTAATAAATATAATAACGACTACTTTTTGTCTATTTGGTATATTCACAATGGATAAACTGTATTTTATGTTGCGCGATATTTTTGAGTTTAAGAGCTAACTCAATATTTTTGGGGCGATTATTTATGCTCTTAGTTTAGTTCATTAGTTGATATAGCTTTTTCTTTCAAGAGCACAAGGCACGGGAACGCCACAACAGCCTACGCCTGTTACTGTGACCACACACATCGAGATTTCCACCTCCTAATCCCAAAATGGTGGGGGGTTCTTCGTTTTACGTCCCGTCAATGCAAGAGTAACTTGTATTCAAGTTTTTTGGAGAGACGACTAGACCTACGGTTTATTAGTAACGTGTTTTATTATACAATTCCCAAAGAACGCACGTAATATGCCCAGGAACGCGAAAAATATGAGACCGTATTAGGTTAGTAACATTTGAATGGCTTCCCGGTGCAAAGCCGCGCACTTCAAGGTCAAAAGTGGCAATAAAAACAACATCATTTGTATTGATTTTTACAGAATTGTATAATAAATATGTTATTGGTCGATTAACCAGGGAATACAGTTGTGAATTTTTACTTGTCACTTGCATTTTGGCTCGCCTAAAGGCTCGCCAAAATGCAGCGTGACTCGTAAAAATACAAGCTGTATTAGCTGATTAGTCGACCAATAACCTATATAAATTTTAACTGCTACTTTTTTGACAGTGGAAAAGATGTCGCAAAGAATCTGATTGCGGCCCTGGCTATCGCTGCCGTAGACGCTGGTGTCGACCTCAGCGTATGTGCTCAGTCCACCAACACTGTCCCACTAAAATGTACTGTGATAGAAGTGATGGAGTTTGTAAGCCCGGTGTACGAGTATGTAAAGCTCATCGGGACTGTGGCTACTACATGTATTGTAATGATGGGGTCTGTGTAAAGAAGCAATGTCACTGGTGGCGTCACTGTCCGTATGGTCACACATGTGTTAAACCAGGTATACGGCATTCAGGCGCTTGTAGGAATTAAGTATCGATACAGATCCATCTATATAGATGAGGAGTGACATAGGATAAATGTGGAAAACGCATCTGTTTTTTCGTTTGTTTTTATGAAACAAAAGAAAAATGTTTTAGCTAGTGTGGATGGAACGGGAAGGCCTAACAAAGGGTACAAAAAGATGCGTCAGTTTTGACCAATCAAATTTGTCCGGATTGGTGTGTGTAGACTTATGCTTACGGGAAATGAAAAGCACTGCTACATAATGAGCAGTACATTACTGAGTCTGTGTATGTTGCTTGTGCTTATGTCACTAGTGAAAAGACAAGCATTGCTAATGAGCAGTACATTACTGAGTCTGTGTATGTTGCTTGTGTCATACTTATGTCACTAGTGAAAAGACAAGCACTGCTAATGAGCAGTACATTACTGAGTCTGTGTATGCTGGTAATCTCTCATGTGATATAGTTGGTATGTGCTTATATTGACGTTTACTTTCTGCGCTTTTTCCCGTTAGGTTTGTGCAAGCTAAGAAAAGGTTTCTGCAAGAAGGAATCTCACTGTTCGTCCAATCAGTGCTGTTTGAGGTACTACGGAAAACGCTACGCAGGGGTGTGCTCACGACGTGTTCGTCCAAATGGCTGGTGCGATTTAAAGGTACGATATAAACGTGATAATGGCAAAGATGATTTTTTATAAATTAAAGTTAGGTGCGTCTCTATTGGAGGATATTTGCTGACGTAAACGTAATGAGTTTTTCTCACCTCTTGCGTGACACTTTAATTTTTTTATCCAACGGCAACAAAAATATAATATTTGAAAAGAGAACACCAAAGTTAGCAAAAATTAAAATTTTAAGGTAGTTTTGTTGGAAGTTATGGGTGGTTAAAGTTTGTGCTTTTGTATAGAAACGTTCGGTGGAGCGCAACACGAACTTCGGCTGCCCACAACTTTAGCGCTATTCATCGAAACAACCTCAAAATTGTAATTTTTGCTAGCTTTGGTGTGCTCTTTTCAAATATTATATTTTTGTTTTTGTTGGATTAAAATTTCATGCAAGGGGTGAGAAAAACTCATTAATGTTTTTTACATTTTGTGTTTACGTTTTGCTTCAATTGCATGAATTCAATTTCAAGCTATTTAACAATTAGACCTCGAGGCCGAATGGACTACGAGTCAATATTCAAACTCGTAGTCCATGAGGCCGAGAGGTCTAATTGTTTTAGTATTCACCAACATATTGGGCCAAAGGTGAATGAGACAAAACAAAACAAAGAGAGAAAAATGTTTTATTGATATTAAAACTCGCGCTTCCTCTCAACTCGGGCTATCACCAATAGCCCGAGGTTAGGGAGCCAATCAGAATGCAGGATTTGTAATAGCCCTTATGTTGGTGAATACTAAAAACAAATAGCCTTCAGAAATTAAACCGTTGTCAGTAACATGTGAAAAATTGAGGGTGTTTGCTTTAAATATTTTCGAGTAATTAGCCTTTAAATTTTGCGATTTTCAAAGTCCTGTAACTTCGAGTAAAGAAATCACTTTCCAATTTTCTGGTTTTATCAAAGTATGACATTCTTTTTATATTTGTTGTGTTTATTTGTAACGTACAGTTCGATTTCTAACAATTCATGGTGATGGATGAACGCAAAATGTAAACAAGAAGAGTCATCCACTCCGCAAGTTACGCTTTCATTGGGTACCCCGTCTTGGTAAAGGTGATGTAAGAGAGGAAGACTGAGGACGACAGTTTCTTCCTTACCACAGGAAGCCCAAGAACTTAAAAAAGTAACTTGCGGAGATGGCTTACGATATCCTCAAATCCAATTTTGCTATTAATGCCACCTAATCCTCCTCTCTAAAGGGTTCCAAGTCATGAAATTTAACTTTTTCTCCACAGGGGAAAAGAACTTGTGCGTGCCAACTGGGCTACTCGTGCGTACGTGTCAAGGGAAATTGGTGGAGAAATTGGTGGAGAAGGCGGTGGAGAAGACAATGGGGAAAATGTAGACGCCTCGTCATCCCGACCACACCTGAACCCACAGGCGAGCCTGGATCAGGGGACATGGAAGTGTAATAGTTTAGCATAGTCGTTCAGTTGTATGGGGTTAAAGATGGACTGAACAATAAACCAAAATCCTTATGAGCATACTTGATTTCGATATTTCAAAGGATCACACCATTCATGCCCATGGCCGTATAATACACTTTATCTAACGTAAGGCATTTGATTGGCTGATCGATAGCAACGCAGCCAAACGTTAACACAGCTAAAGACGTCTATTAAGCTCTTTAGACTTGTACTGTGCTTTTCTCGAACTCTTGAAATAATATAGTGATCCCATTTTTGTTTTTACTCCACTACATACGCAGCGTCATGTCATGGGAAAAAGGTCTGCGTTCCCGCGAAAAACTGTATGTAGCATTACGTCTTGTGAATAAACCTAGTACGTTTCCGCGCAGCTTCTTGGAAATGAACTTTACGTTTCAACGCACCGTAAGGCGTAGCGTTATTGGGAATAAACTTTACATTTCTGCACGACGTTATAATGGATGTTACGTTTCCGTGCAACGTTATGCGCAGCGTTGTTTCTTGTGAATGGGCCTTTCGTTACGTAATCTTGTGTGCGAATCTTGCAGTTTCAACAAAGTGAATGAAACCAAAAAACTATAACCGTAAAAATACTCTAAACAAAGGCAAGTCAATGTGTCCCCAGAAAGTTGATTTATTAGTAAAATAGACCAAATATAGCTCAAAAACCATAGGAAAAACAAACAAACACTACAGCCCTTTCTGAAAATCGAGAGAGATTTGTAACTACTTTCATGAGAGGCCATAATAATAATAGTAATAATAATAATAATAATAGTAATAATAATAATGATAATAATGATGATGATGATGATGATGATGATGATGATGATAATAACTTTAGTTAAGGAAGGTAGACTATTCAGCCAGAGGCTGGTTTACTAAGTGCCTTCAATAATATAAAATAAATATAATACAAAATAATATATATATAAATACAATTTAAAATTATCATAAATATAATTATATTAATTATTATTAACCCAACCCACCCAATCCAACCCTAAAATTTATATAAAAGTGCCAATATAGTATATGTGTAAGAATAATAGTAATAAAGCTAATATTAGCTTTTCTTCCGCTGGATCAGATACGGCGGGCTGGCGGAAGCACAGGTAACCCAGGCTAATTACTTGTAAAGAAGAGATGTGTGTAATAAATATGGCTTCCCCTCAACTATACAATTTACCTCTGAAATTGTGGAAATAAAGCTTAGAATTTAAGAAAACAAGTTTACTTACCGTCTCGTCTTGACATTTGTCGATTTTGTGCGTTTTTAAGCCATTTTTAGGTACCCCCTCCCGTTCCCCTACGTACAAATGTCAAGACGAGACGGTAAGTAAACTTGTTTTCTTAAATTCTAAGCTTTATTTCCACAATTTCAGAGGTAAATTGTATAGTTGAGGGGAAGTCATATTTATTACACACATCTCTTCTTTACAAGTAATTAGCCTGGGTTACCTGTGGCGGAAGAAAAGGATTATGGGCATCGATGGAAAATTTGCACAGCACCCGTCCCCTACTCTTAGTCTTAGAAATTTCTTAGAAGTGCCGAGCCCCCCTCGCCAACAGGCCCCAGACGGCACCGATTGCCTTCTTTACAGTTCAAAACTCCCCGAAATGGCCTTGTTGGCTCGGGGAATGCATCACAGAACGACCAGAGAAGCCTCAATACTCCGGAGATCACAGTTAAACCTTGTCGCCGTAATTACTGTGACTCTTTCTTCGTAAAGTCGCTTCCCACTCTTGAGTTCTTCCAGGAGATTGTCTCCGCCGTCTTTTCTGCTGCAAGTCAAGCGACTTCTGAGCTACAAAATGACTCGGAAAAGCACTTAGCCCGACGTAGCTAATCGAACCGTTCGGTAATCGAACTTTATCGAACCCAATCGAACTTAATCGAACGATTGGATTCGATTAGTTCGATAATCGAACACAATCGAACCGAAAAATTTCTGTGCGAGTTCGATTGCGTTCGGTTTCCGAACTTTATCGAACCCAATCGAACTCAATCGAACACCGTTGAAAAAACCTTAACTTCACCCAAATTACCACTAGATATTTGAACAATCTGTTTTAATTAATAACTAACTTGTAATATCTTGATTGAACTAGACTTTCGGAGTGGAAATTACATTGATTTTACCATTTTGCAAAATACTGAACTGAACAAAAATATCCCGCAAAAACAAAAAGAAATTCGGTGTGTTGCGAAAGGTTACCAAGAATGCCATTTTGTTGTACATGAAGGTGAAGAGTTTGTAGCCCCAAAAAAATATGGTGAAAGAGGAAAAGCATTTAAAGTAACCAACGCGCGTGGCCAACTAGGACATCTTGAACGCATCCTTGTTGCACCACTTTGGCCGCTTTGGGAGGAAATTAAATGGTAGGTAGTTTTTGAAAGATGATCGACCGAAAGAAATGGAGAGGTCAAGTTAAATCGTAAGTAAATCTCCCATTATTTTAAATTCATGTATGCTTGTCACACAGTGTGGTTTCTGGACAACCATTTGACGATCCCGGAGGACGCTGGCGTTTTGGCGGGGGAATAAATGTTCCACTGAAGCTACAACTAAAAATGCCCGGAAAGAAAGCCAAGGAATTGTCGAGAACTTTGAATCAAATCGGGGTTCAGAACACAGTGCAAGAAATGGAGAACTAAGGAACGGCACCCGGCTACCCGACGGGATAGCGCGACAGCTTGTTTGTTTTACCCGGGTTTTAAGACGGATTCACCACATTGTCATTGCCATTGCCTTTACGTAATAAACTGATTTAAAAAGCAATTTTCTTGGCTTATTTATTTGTTATTTGGGGAATCCCGCGCTTATGATACTTGTATTACCCCACTTCCAGTCGAATGCTATCTATCCTCTGTTTGTTTCTAACAAAATCGAACCTATTCGAACTCAATCGAACTAATCGAACTAATCGAATTCAGTCGAACAGTTCGATTAGTTCGATTGCTCAAGAAATTTTGTGAGAGTTCGATTTTGTTCGATTACCGAACTCAATCGAATCCAATCGCGTGATTGAGTTCGATTAAGTTCGATTAAGTTCGATTAATCGAACGTTCGATTTGGTTCGAGTAGCTACGTCGGGACTTAGAAGCTGAATTCAGGCCACGATCAGTACGCTCACCGAACGTAAACCCTGGAATTCGTCAGGCGTCACTGGATAAGTGAGCCTTCAGTCCTCTAGAACAGCACCAAATTGACAGTTACCTTGACAACTATTGTTTCTCTTTTCCTGTTTTTTTTCTTTTTCTTCTCTCTTTTTCTCTTTCACAAACACATTTTTTCTGTTTTTCTTTCTTTTCTCTTTCTTATTTGTTGGCTATTTCTTTTTTTAAAGTTTGTTTTTGATTCCCACTTAATTGGCAAAAGAACTCCGAACAACGATTGTCTTTCTTTTCTGTTTTGTTTTTCCTTCTTACTTTCTCTCTCACCCAAACGCGCTCTTCAGTTTTTCTGTTCATTTTTTTTTCTTTTCTCTCTGTTTTTTTTTTCTTTTGAGAGTTTCGTTGTTGTTGTTGTTCTCTCTCCTATCTTCGCCGAGAAATGACCAAAGAAACCCTAAAGATTGCTGTTAAAGCGGCAAATCTGGAAGATGGTACATCAAAGGGGTCTTAGTAAAGAAGACCCCTTTTAAGTGATCACAGCTCATATATAAATACAATTTAAAATTATCATAAATATAATTATATTAATTATTATTAACCCACCCAACCCAACCCTAAAATTTATATAAAAGTGCCAATAAAGTATGAGGGTCTCAATGGGGGGGTCCGTTTGACGGTTGACGGCTAAAAAAAGGGCATTTTGACGGTTGACGGTTAATTTTTCAATTTGACGCTTAATATACCAATTAATTATCAAAAACCAAAAGTTAATAATTAACTTCGGAAAATATACACCGTTACTTATTAATCCGTACAATATTGCATGGTCTCACCATTTCTGGTCCATTTCTGGCCCGTGTGGCAAACCTGGACACCATGTGGTCATCGTATGACCTTCAAATGACATTTATCAATAACTAATATAATTACTATTACATAATCTGATAAAAAGTACTGTCAGTACTAGCTGCGCGTAGCTAGGACAGGTAGGGGAGGGAAGTAGGGGGGAGGAAAACGCATTCTTGAGAAAAACTATCGTATAATTAATCCTTTTGGCGGTCTTGACGTTTAATGTTTTTGACGCTTGACGGCTAAAATATCCGTGTTTTGACGGTTGACGGCTAAAATTTTGGCCATTTGACGGTTGACGCTTAACCCCATTGAGACCCTCAAGTATATGTGTAAGAATAATATTAATAAAGCTAAATATTAGCTAACTGGCAGACCTGCTGCTCCAATAATTTCTTTGGAAATCCTTAAGTGAAAGCGATTTACGGACATGATCCTTATATTGAATGACCAAATTTAGACGACCGTTTTCAGCGGCATAATTTAACCCTTCATTTTTGCACGGGACCCTATGCTTTTTTGGCACTTATTTGAAAAAGCAAATAAATATCTCAAACATATCAAATTTGTAGAAAACGTTTATTACTCAAACCTATGAAAAAAATGGATTTTTCTAACAAGTTTTGTTCGACTTGAGGGAACCTTTCGTTTGAAGCATAGTTAATAGAGGGGACTGGTTATGAAGCCTTTTGTTATATGTCTTTGTTCATTTTTTTCAACCGTGACCGTGCACAAATCTTTTATTTTTTCATTGTTTCGCCTTAATTGCCATGGTTGAGCAACTGAACCCAAATGTTTCTTTTCCGCTGCTTGTTCGATGTATTCTAGTTCAAAATTAATTATATTAGAATATTTCAATAAATAATCCAATAGACAACATTTCGGTTCATTCATATAGCCATTTTCTAATGAATTTAAACAAACTTTGTGCACGGTCAAGACCAGTTCAACATCCAGACTAGAACAAAGAAATGTAACAAAAGGCTTCCTAACCATTCCCCTCTATTAACTATGTTTGAAGTCACACGCTACAAAACTCGAGAAATAAAGGTATAGTTTAGTCATTATATCAAAAGTGTTTATGGTATTACGTAGAATATACCACTGGCTAAATTTTGTACGATTGTAGTCCTTGTAGAGCTATTATTTTGGGAATTGTAATTATTTTTCTAATTACTCCCGGTGGCGTGTTTTTGGCTCAAAAACTCGTAAATAGGCATCCATTCAACGCTAATGTCTTGAAAACGAACACTGGAGACCCTTTTTAATTTTACTTTTCATTTTTTAAATCAGTATTAAATTTCACTCCAGAAAATTGTGGTTTGAACAAGTTCTCATTATTTTTCTCCGAAGTAGTCAGTCACCTTAATTCTTATCATACTTACTATTGTTACTATTATCTTGTTTAGTTTAAAAGCGCCTCTAGCAGACCTGGATAGCCGCGTTTTTATAAATTGTCACGTGAACAGGCTATGGGGAGGGTTGGATTACAAGACGAAATGTAGGGGTTTGGGGAGGGGGCCTGGTTCCCTATCTCCCTCTCCCTCCCTCCCTCCCCCCCCCCCATGTTTTTTTTACAGGCTAAAATTGTATTCTTCCGTATAAGCTATTATATTATCTAGTAATGTTTCATCGAGTATGTAAAGTTTTGGGATGACCTTCATCCCGTGATAAATGTTTTCAGACAAAACTATTCCAAAAATCAAAAACTGTCGAAACACTTAATTTTCTTCTGTCTTTGTATCCACGGTTTTTGTAAGGATTTTGCAATGAACACCTGAGCATGATTGAGACTCCCTCAACAGGGCTTTTCAGCTCAATTTACCAATCCTAACTAAATCATATAAATCAAACATAAATGGATTAAGAATCCCAACTGGCAAGGAGCTGAGGCAAACCAGTTGGCTATATTACAAGCATGGCCGAGAAACTGAATTTGAACTAATCGAAATCGGAACAAATTCAGTTTCAGCTAGTGGCCAGAGCGGGAATCGAAACTGGGACCGCCAGATTGCGAGACCAACGCTCTGACCACTCGGCCATGCTGCCTCCATGCTGCAATGAATAATTATGTTTTATTCACACTTTGCAACTGAGATCACTGATCTAAATCGCTAGTGGATTGAAAACCAGACTAGAACATAGGGACGTGTTTATTCTCGTCACGCAAGGCTGCCGGAAACCTAGATTACCTCTCTTTGATACTGCAAGCAAAATTATATCCAATGGTATCGATTTCTTAGGAGTGATAGCTAATCTTGACAATTAGAATCAAAGCCAGTCTTAAACTATTGAAAATGTTATTTTTCATATAAAAGAAAACTATGATTGTTATTCTAAATATCGATATGTAAATTTGTAACCGCTATATATAGTTACGGTGAACTTCAGCTGTCTATATGTGCACCCATGACGTCGTAGTTACCATGGTAATCAGTACTACATCCCGCAGTTCTCGGAATCTGCAGCCAAACGACGCCAGACTACAGAATGGCTGAATTCAATGATTTCGTTTCAAGTTTAGAACAAGAACTTACGTGTATAATTTGCCAAGACATCTTTAACGAGCCCAAAACGCTTCCGTGTCTTCACAGCTTGTGTCAAAACTGTATTGAAGGATGGAAGGAATCGTGCAGGACCCGAAGACAGCGATTTACTTGTCCTACTTGCATGGCACCAATCGATGGCGACATAACAAAGCTCAAATCTTCGTTTCATCTCGAATCACTTAAAGGACTCCTTCTTGCCATGAAAACCAAAGCAAACGAACAAAACAAGCTTAACCTCCCAAACTGTGTTTCTTGCGAGAAACATGTTATTTTGGTTGCTTTCTGTCCTGAGTGCGAAGGCATGGTTTGTGCTGACTGCAAGAACGCCCACATTACAATAAAAAAACTCCGAGACCATCAAGTGACTTTGTTTGGTGACTTAAAGCGAGAACATGTGAACAACTACATCACCAATCAACAACGGTGCTCAATAAAATTCCACGAAAAATACAAGTTAGAATACTACTGTCAAACTTGCCATCAATCCATTTGTCAAAAGTGCACTTCCACAGTTCATAGCACTCACGACAAAATTGGAATGGAAGAAAAAGCTGAAGAAATCAAGCAATTTATCCATCAAGAATTGGATCGTGTGAACAAGCAACGACAGAGATTTCTGCAAGAACTTAAACTCTCCAGACATAACATAAGACGTTTGGAGAACGAAATCAAGACAGCCAAGAAAGAAGTGTGCGATGCAGTACAAACTCAAATCAAAATTTTACAAAATCATCAAACCAGCATAACAAAAACCTTGGATGCAATGCTTTTGGAACACAAAACAGAAAATGATGAGGAGCAAAGAAATATTTCTGCTGCCATTGAACAGCTGGATGCATTGAATAAGCAGGGCAAAGCTTTACAAGATCAAAACGTTGCTCATTTTGTTCTTGAAAGTCAATTTCCTCAACGATGCCAAGAGCTTTTGAGAAATCCTCGATCTATCTTAAAATCGCAATCAAATATCAAACGAAACAGAACAGTGCGATACATTGCAACTACCACAGTCGCACAACCTGTGCAAGACCTCGGTCATATTGAAGAGAGCGTGACAGACCCATCTCGCTGTTCCATAGTGGAATTACTGAGTAATGTTAAAAATAGCGGTTCAATCAGGAAATGTGAACTCGTAACAAGGAATTCCGATAACCAAGTTTGCTACACAAATCTCGGTTCTATTGATGTACAAATCAAAGATGATGACGACTTTGAGGTTGAAAACGAACTCACAGAAACCGAACGTGGGAAATTCATCGTGACGTATAAAGTAGAGAAACCCTCAGCGTACCAAATGCTGGTGAGTATTGGAGGAAAAGAAGTCAAGGATTCTCCAAAGACACTGCATGGTAAAGTTGACTTTAAGCCTGTGAAAATCTATGGAATTAACAAGGAGGATGGAACTCAAATGTTGTTGGGTCCCCAGTCACTTGCAGTAGGTGTTAATGGAGAGGTAATCATTGCTGATACTTGGAATGA
Organism: Telmatactis stephensoni; assembly: GCA_029948255.1. NCBI lineage: Eukaryota > Metazoa > Cnidaria > Anthozoa > Actiniaria > Isophelliidae > Telmatactis > Telmatactis stephensoni. The sequence goes on along the minus strand of JALIZF010001679.1, from coordinate 9,568 downwards.
TCGCATTGTGGTACTAGATGCTGATGGGACCTTTATACGACAGTTTGGTGGAAAAGGAACGGGAGATGGTCAACTGTACAAACCACGTGGAGTGGTCATGAATGAAAACAACGTACTTGTCAGCGATAATCCAGATAGGAAATATGGTAGGCTTCAAGAATTCGACATCAATGGTACTTACCTTAGAACAGTCTACAGACAAGAACCAAGCATCGTGATAAATAGAATATGTGTTAGCGATCAACACATCGCAGTGTGCTGTGTTAACATTGATGACATAACTCGGTCAGGTATAAAGTTGTTGAGTAAACAGTGTGGACAGGTTGTTCAAGAAATTCGTACTACTGGAAACAATTATCCATCGTACATTGCTTATGGTAACCATAAATACTTTGTGTCGTATGTCAATCAGCAGGGCATTGTGCTGGACTATGTTGACGTTCTCGATGAGAATGGTGCTCTCCTGTACAAATTTGGAACTAAAGGAAAAGAAGACGGTCAGTTCGATGGTGTAAGGGGAATGGCTAGTTATGGTGGAGACATGCTTCTGGTCTGTGATGGTGGTAACCACCGGTTTCAAGTCTTGACTGACGACGGTAAATTTGTTAAGTCGTTTGGTAGCCGTGGTTCAGGTCTGGGTCAAATGAATTGGCCTACTGATGTAGTTATTTCTCCAGACGGTAAAGTGTTAGTGCTAGAATATGATGGAGAGCGAGTAACTGTGTGGGAGTGAGTGTAGTCAACAAATCTTGGAATCTTTTTGGGTTACAATTTATTTGGAGGGGGTGGGGAGGGGTCAGTTTTTTTTAACAGCGGATAGAAGAGGGCGGTGTAAATGTTTTCCTTACATAACGTTGTTCTGCTAGTCCAGGGGCGTAAGGCGGAGTTTTTCAGAGGTACACACAATTTCTAAAGAGCGCTGTTGATGTTAAGTTTTTAACAAACTAGTTATAATTTTGACAAAATGCTATTTTCTACATTTGCGCGAAATACGTGTCTACCAACCTTAATTTCGTCTTTGGTCATTTATTTGTTTATTAAATTTGTTTATTATTAATTTTTTCCCAAAAATTTCAGGCGCGCACGTGCGTAATGGCGTACAGAGTGCTACGCCCCTGTAGTCTATCAGCTCCATTCAGCCTCCCCCTGTTTTGATAATGTTATATAGTGATTGCCTATAACATACTTATGATGGGTGCCTGAACTTTTACAACACCAAATGATCTGGTGAACTTCTTATATAGGTTTTTATTTTATTTCTTGTCTTGTTGTATCCTACTAGTGCTGTATTTCAATCCGCGCCTTTTTCTTGTTACCAAATTTGATATACAGTCAATCTTATAAACGTTGTTCAGATAAAGAGACATTTATTAAACATGTCACGTGTGTTATTAAATATTCATCATTCAGGACAACCCGGATTAATATTAATATTAATATTAATATTAATTTCAAGGATTATTATAACCCAGTAATGGATTATTCTAATCCAGTATAATCCAGCAGTTTTTTTAACCATTAGGATTAATATCAATCTTAGTAGGATTAACATTAATATGATTAATATTCATCGCAAGAATGATTAATATTTATCAGATCAATAACACTGTTAATTGACTGATCTGAAACTGAAAAATAGAATTCTTCTATCGATCGTGAAGTGGTCCTTTTGCAGCAAATGGCGAGCATTAATCTCGAACACAAGGAGCATTTAATCGATCATGATTGAAGAGACAGATTGAAGGGATTGTCGTTCGTAATTCTGCTATCATTCTTTACAAGTTACTGATCGAAATTACAAAAGCACACTGTGGCTTCGTCAGTTTTATACGCATGCTCATAATTATTTTTAATCATTACTGGATTATAATAACCCCATTATAATCCATCATTATTATAATACGCGGATTAATATTAATCGGGGTTGTCCTGATCATTCTACAATTTGACGCATGATATATTGAATCTTGACACAACTTGACTTTTTGAATGCACAAATTCCTGGGACGCGAAGTGACCTCTATATTTGATGTTGTTTGGTGATAATGCAAATTTCGAGGTTTCAGTGATATAGCCAATCAACTTTGAATGGGAGGGGAGGGAGGGGTTCCTGTAGTGTATTTTATACTGACAAGAAAAATTCTAAGTTACGAAAGACTTTCCTATTTGCGCAAGACAGCATCAAGGGTTTTAAACCTGTTGCTTATATTCAGCTTATGCGCCAGCGTTTTTACTGGCTATAAGTGCCCTAAATCTGTATATTCCAAGACAATACCTGTATTTTGCGCATTTACTGTGGTTTAAACGACCTTACAAGTCTTTTTCAACTGGACAATGTCTATGCAATTGACTGTGTTGTTACAGTATACAGTGGTTTCACTTTGACTATTCTGCAAAACGAAAATAGTTAACAGTATGTAACAGTCATATAGGGACAAAAGAAACGAATAAGAGTATACCAATGTCTGTTATCGTGAATATCTGTTTCACGGGTAAAGTATACATTTACTTTGCTAAATAGATAAATACCTTATTTCATTATTGAAATATATATGTTAAAAACAATATCTTAACTTTAAATCTTTTAGCTTTTCTAGTTTTGTTCAGTGTTGTCACAAATCATCAGCAACAAGCAACAGAATGAATGTTTTTGCTGTTTTATGTAAACTAGACTAGTTTTCAAGATAAGTTAATATGACATGTACACATGCAAGCACATGAAAATGTACACATCTTGTAAATGGCTAATAGCCCCATAGAAACGAGTGGGATGTGACGTAAAAGGATTGTCTCTAGCTCGTTACTCTGAACTTAGTGTCCTACGCAGCCGCAGTTTGTAGCACGATTTACACGACAACCTTTTTATGAGCACGCGGGCCCAGCATTTTTGACACGACACACGTAATTATCATCGTGTGAACAGAAAGTGGTTTGGCCTGATAGGGGTGCTGTACCCAAAATAATCGATCCACGTGACAAGATTTAGGGGTGTCGTCGTGCGTGTAAACCATATTTTGAAATAAGTGTATATAGCTATGTGCACAAACAGTGATCCTTTCAGTATCATTCATTTAGCCTAGAAGCTGGTTATACTTGGAATTTCATGTGTTTTATCAATCAATGCGCTGTTGCTACCGCGACACTACTGATATCAAAATATGTCTCGCGCTTCTTTAAAATCATCTAATCAACAGATTTCCCAATGTGCATTTGGTTCTCAGCTTCTATGTTTTAAAGAGGATCATTGTTTGTGCAAATAGCTGTACTGGTACTAAAGAAACAAATCATGGTCAATCTTGTTTATATGTGATGATTGAATGTTTATATGTTTTTGTAGTTTTAGGGCTTCATTTAGGGTTTTATATATGAAGGGTAATTTAGTCTATGTATTAAGGTTAGACTTAAATAAATAACTTTGAAGAACATTTATATATATTGAAAGTAAAACAATGCACTAGGCAATTAAACAAGTGGAAAAATATAGAGGTCCATGGAATTTGTATCAGATAAGGATCGTTATCAACACGTAATTATTCCTCGTGTGAATTGTTTGTTATTTTTGCTAGTTCATATATGTAGTTATAGAAAAAATATCACAAACACAAACCCAACTAGATTAGAATGACTATTTTAGGGTAAGTGTTGACTCAATTGTAAAATGACTACATTTTATACAATAAAATTCATTTGAATTCAATTTTGTGAATGAGCCTTACGTTTACGCAATGTTGTTTAGACGGAAACACTACAGAATACCCTACAGAGTTAGATGATTACAGTAGAGCCTCAAATGGTGTCAACGTTCCTTATATGGTAAATGTACACTTTTTTTAGCCTGAAGATGGGTAGCCTTGATTTCCAGCCGTGGATGGAGGTTTTGGAGCCTTTCACGGTTGGAAATCAAAAATAGTCAATCAACCAGAAATTTCGGACATGAAGACAATTTACAATTGTTTAAGAGTGTCTTAACAACATAAATGAACACCCAAACCCTAAAAACAAGTACTGAATTCTATTTTTCATTCATTTGTCTTTCTTGTTGAGTGTAATACACGATTTTTTTTGTATTTTTGTCTAGATTTTTTCCTGATCTTTCTCCCATATCATTTTTGTCCCGTTTCCACACTGTTTTCTTTACCAATTGCATAAAGTATCAACTTTACCCATAATGCAATAAAACCGCGCGCGCACCACGTCACCATGAAATCCTGTGATGTCATCAGTTCTGATTGAGTTGTATTTGGTTTTGATAGCTTAAACAGAGTTTGTCAAATCTCTTTAAAATTTGATGCGATAAAAGTTTGTAACCATGAAAGTGAATCTACAGCTTCGTCGTAGTCTTTGTGAAGCCACTGAAGGTAAAACATCACGGCTGGCAAAGTTTTCTATTGATTTGTATTGACAGACAAAAATAACAGGCATCTGTATGCCAGGCTCGCTTACTGTGTTTGTTCTTGCCAGCGTACATGGACCAAGTACAACAACACGTGTATGCGCACTAAGAAAACATTCAAAGCGGTCCTTTGCCCCTGCAAATACAGTCGTCGCCTCAGATCGCCCGCTTGACTTTTGCTAAATCTTCCTGATTTTAGGAAATGCGACGCGATGTGTAAGAGAAACCGTGCGCACTGACAGATTTTGTTCGTAATAACCGTTGTCATTACCTACGTCAAAAACAGGACGCGAAAACAAGTGAAATAGCGTCCTGTACGCGGCAAGACTAAAGCATGATTCAAAGATCGTGTAACAATGTCTGCAGTCAGTACATGGAACACACTAGTTACGACGATGTCCATGAACAGGGAGTACGTCTTCACTTGTGGCAAAGGTCTTTGGAACACATCACAAAATGTGTCACAATGTACTGATGGTGTTAAGGAGACTATCTTACGCCTACAAAAATGGTTTGTGGAACAACATGGTTGAGGCTGCATCTTGGTGTAGAAAACAACTTGCTTGGCTACCTAAGTCGACAATGAAATAAAGTTGATCTTTTATACACGATAATTGATAGTTGAAATTGAAGGGTTGATGGATTCCTTCGTATGCCCCATCGACACTAGTCACGTCTTCGTGCTTTTGTAAACTTATGCGAAATTCGCTTTTACGCTTGCCTTCAACAATGGTTTTCACAAAATGTCGAAACTTTAGGTCAATTCTTGAAACTTGAAATTTCTGTAATCTGGAAGTTTGATATGCTGCTAGAGCAATGAATGGAGCTAAGGTTGCTTCAGTAATAATGACTAAGCATTATCCTAGCCAATCACATTACAGCATTACAAGCTGTCAATTAAGTTGTGAATCACATTGCAATCGATCAGCCACAGTTTCCATTTGTTCTTGTATAAACAACCAACTTGATACAAACAATTTTCCCTGAGGTGGCGATTTCTTTGTTGTTATGAGAATAATCTTCTATTCCATTCCATTCCATTCCATTCCATTCCATTCCATTCCATTCCATTCCATTCCATTCCATTCCATTCTATTCTATTCTATTCTATTCTATTCTATTCTATTCTATTCTATTCTATTCTATTCTATTCTATTCTATTCTATTCTATTCTATAACATAGCTACAATCTTACGCACGCTCTAATTGGCCAGAAAACTATGAACTATTTGCCCATGGGGTGCACTGCGCGCGCACTATCTTCGTCATCGTCTTTTTCAAATCGTTCGTTTTTCAGATGGCGACACATATAACGCGCGTTCTGATTGGCTGAAATATCTATGAACTATTTCCCCATGGGCTGCACGGTTCCGTTTTTAACGTTCTAGGCTCTGTTATAAATCAATTAGACAACTAACTACGCCTCGTGCCACTCTTACGTTTGTTAATCGTTCTTTATATTTTCTCTCGTGCGTCTATAACGCCATGGGTGCGCGGCTTTCTGTTGTCTAATTGATAACTATTTGACAAAACCAAGAGAGCATAAATAAGAGAGGGAAACTTGTTAATGGGGCGCGCGCCGTGATAATTCCCATCTGTGCTATTTTTAGTAACCGGATGCAGTTTAATTTTCGTTTCACCCTACTCCCGTGCGTCGAAAAATTGAACGAGTGGAATTTCGCGATTTGAGCTTCATAAAATCACACAATCGATACCAAATCTATTCTAGATTCCACGAAAAAGCCATCTGATGTCCAATTAATAATTTACATCAAAAAATTATAAAAACAAACGAGTTTTTCTCATCTAAATGAGCGAAAATGTTTGAATAAACCTAAGCGCGCGCTCGATGACGTGTAGCGCGCGCATTTCCGCTAAAATTTCTTTCAAAAACACAACAAAATCCTCGACGTTTTTGCCTTGTTTCTCATCAAAATCGTTCCTTTGTAATCAGAAAGTACACACTTTTGATGGTAGATAATATGAACAACAGCAGTTTTAAGAAAACTTTGATTTTAACGCTGTTTTTGAAAACTCAAATCTGCACTAAACGGTTTTCTGGTTCCGGAAGTGTCAAATTATGACGCACGGGAGTAGGGTAAGACGAAAATTAAACTGCATCCGGTTACTTAAAATAGCACAGATGGGAATCATCACGGCGCGCGCCCCATTAACAAGTTTCCCTCTCTTATTTATGCTCTCTTGACAAAACACAATATCTGACATCACTCTACATCAAATCCTGTCATATATTTCGATGGCTTTTAGACGGTTTATTGAATTATTTGGCCATCTAGACAGAATTCCAATATATATAAAATATAGAATTTGAAGCGGTCATTAAGATGGCTAGCTGAGTGAAGATGGTTACTCAGCGACCAAACCATATATAGGTACATACGTTACTATTAACCATATAGTTGCTGAAGAGACAACCGAAAATTCCAACGATTTTTGAAAACCAGCTCAGATATAACTCCAACTATAGTTAAATATGTCTACTGACCGCCTATCTAGTATATACGTTACTATCATCGTTAGAATCAATCATTCATTATTTTCCAACCGGCTACGACTAAGGGATCGACATGTGAAAGTAGGGAATTGAGCGTTCACTCGAATTACCAGTCAGACGAGGAGGTAAAATGTTTTGTGTCCCGGTGTAGCATTAACAGGCAGCCAAAGTTCAGTTCCTGTACATTCTGTTTTATATTAGCCTGCGGCGCGTTAGAGCCAAACGAAATCCTGGTTGAATATAGGTTCGCAGACAAACCTGGCATTTATTCGGCTATAACACAGGCTAGTTTTAATGGCAACTTTGCAATTGCGTTGATAATGGAAGTCTGCGTGTTCGAATCCTGGAATGATTATCACCAACTTTTTTTATTCGGTAGTTGTTTTATATATTGGTTTCTTTATGCTAATTGATCATTCAAAAATGACAACTACTTTAACCTAACCGCATCATGATAAAGATGGTACAACCTACAATAACAGCATCAATTATGATAACTTTGGTTAGTTTGTTACAGGGATTTCCATTGTCTGAAGGGTTAGAAGGAATTGCTTTGTTAGAGTCATTCCCCTAATGGATAAAATGTACCAGGAAATGGATAAAACTTGTATTGTGTCCCCCCAATAAGTGGCCAAGGTTATATCCATAGCTTTGGATCGACTGAGAACTACATCATCTTTGCTGCTACTGACTGAACTTAATTTTTCGTTCATTTGTCTTTCTGCATGATTGAATGTAATTATACATGATTTTTTGTATTTTTGTTTTGATTTTTACTTGATCTTTCTCCCGTCATTTTGTCTGTCTCGTTTCCACACTGTTTTGCAAACCACATAAAGTTTCAACTTTACCCATAATGCAATAAAACCGCGCGCGCACGACGTCACAATGATCATGTGATGTCATCAATTCTAATTGAGTTGTATTTGGTTTTGTATGTGCTTTAATTTGATTCGATAAAAGTTCTTAATTATGCAGCAGATCAGGGTTCAGTTGCTCGAGGGTTAAAATCGAAAGCTTCCTTAAAACTTAACTCCGGGCCAGCACTAACCTGCCTTAGAGGAACCGGATCAAGATGACGATACGTCTTTGGCGGATCTTAATTTTGATAACATTCACTAACACGTTTCTGTGCACAACGTTGCGTAAGCGTAAGGTTTATTAAGACACGACTTCGACGCTGTGAACAACGTTGCTCGAGACATAAACTAAGAGACCATCTTGTTTCTCTCGTGTATTAACAGCCCTCCCAATACATCCATAACGTAGTTGATGCACGCTGAGTGTTGACCAAATACGTTGTGATAGTAATTACATCTACGTATTTATAACACTTCTCGTTTATCGAGGAATGCAAAGTCTGTTAAAAATTTTTAACAATATTGCTATTGCCCTATCATGTATTTTGTTTTCAAAAGTTTAATTATGAATTATAGAATACTTTGACATTTTAAAATTAATTACATTAAATCATTCCATTCATGCACTGATTCATTTGTTCATTCATTCGTTCGTTCGTTCATTCATTCATTCATTTATTCATTTATGATCATTCATTCATTCATTCAGTACATGATGCAAAACGCTTAAACGAAATGGCTATACACAACGTTAACGACAACAACAACAATTCACTGCGAAAATAGTGTGGGGTTTAAAGAAACTAATTTAATTTTAGATTTTATTCGTCATTTTGTCGCTTTTTCCAACTTGTCTTAAACACTTAAGTAAATGTTACAAGTTGAAAGACGAATGTTAAAGAGTATTTGTAATCTTAAAATTGATTTATACAAATACACCTCTTTTGCAAATAGTTGAAACTTTTTCTCTTAATTATTATCATACTTACTATTATTACTATTATATATCTGGTTTAGTTATTAAGCGCCCCTAGTGGACCAGGATAGCGGTGTCTTTATAAATTGTCACGTGAACAGGCTATGTAATGGGGAGGGTGGGGATTACAAGACGAAATGTTGGGGTTTGGGGATGGGGACCCGATTCCCTATCTCCCTCTCCCCTCCCTCCCCATTGCAACTCATTGCCTGTTTACAGGCTAAAATATAATTCTTCCGTAAAGGCGCTGTTACACGCTGAAACTTTCCTCTGACACGTGCCTCAATCGCGGTTGCAAGACGACTAGTCTCACAACGCATTGCACCATGTAACATGGTCATTTAGCTGAAACTTTCCCCGGGTCGGTTTCACGAGATGGTTTCACGAAAAATAGGACTGCTTTCTACTCCTGCAACAGAAACTTAAACAAGTTTCAGGACGAAATCTCAGCGAAATTTCAACTCTTATGAAATTCGTCTCGCATTGGCGATCGAATAAGCTTCAGCCGATAAACGTTTCAGCGTGTAACAGCGCCTTAACTATTATCTAATGAGTATCGATGTAAATCATTGGGATAACCTTTATTCCGTGATAAATTAAATGTTTTCAGACAAAACTTACAAAAAATCAAAAACTGTCTAAACACATATTTCTCTCTCTTTGCCTTTGTGTTTACGATTTTTGAAAGAATTTTGCAATGTATTACAGTGCATTTTATTCACACTTTGGAACTGAGATCACCGATCCAAAATCACTAGTGAATTAAAAATCTGACTTGAATTTAAGGATCGATTACAGGCATGTTTATTCTGGACACGCAAGGG